>VZTF01004030.1:3986864-4156188 GCA_013397755.1 Cnemophilus loriae
GGGCGGGGGGGCGCGCGCCTGCGTGGGCGCGCCGCGGGAAGGGCCCCTCCTTTCACCCCCGCGCCCTCATCGCCGCCCTCGCACCGGGGGGGCTTCTCCTTCCCCTGCCCGCGGCCGTGCGCTCTTGCCGGCGCCGTTCGCTCGGCGCCCCCGAGGCCCCGCTGGCGGCCGGGGAGCGCCACAGGTGCCTGGCGCCCGCCCCGCCTCGCTCTGTGAGAAGCCGCCTGGTCCCGGCTGCGCTCCGAGCGCGCTGAGCTGTCCGGGCTCGGCGCTTTCTCCCGGCCAGCTGGTAGAAATCCGCATTACGGCCGCCTGCAGACGGCTTTCCTTTCTCCCCGCCGAGGCGGCTGCTGGGCTCCCTGCCCGAGGTAGCGATGGCCGGTCGGCCGCGCCTGGCTCAGGGAGGGAGCGAGGCAAGCGAGCCCCGGCACCTCGCCCCCTGCGCACCGCGTTCGTGCGGAAGCGGCAAGAACTTGATATAATAGAGCCCTTGTGTCGCGCTGATGTGCAGGCGGGGATGGCTTTGTGCGCTCGATGCGCTCGGTTGGTAAACAGGAGGCTGGAGCTAATGGAGTGGGTACGCAGCTTGCGTAAAATCAATGAAACTTGGGTCCACCCTCATATAATAACTCCTGCTTTTACCAAAATACGGGATAGTTTTAAGCATGCTGCTCAAAGCACGAGGTGGGCAGTGCAGTCACGCAGACCTGCCTCTCACACCCTTCCCCACGACAAAGCCGATGTCCCGGGGCTGAGCTCGCCGTGGGCGTGCGGAGGGGCCGCGGCGATCCGCCCTCCTGCTGGAGTTGGGAGCGGTCAAGAAGTCAGGGTTCAGTGAGGTCAGTGAGGACTGGAGCTTACTTGAGTGCTCGCTTACAGTTCTTGTACCTCTGCCACTTCATGCGCTGCACGATAAATAAGCCTGATACTCTTTAATTCAGCCTCTGGTGCCGTAATGTCATTGGCCTCAGTGGAACTGTCACCTGCAACTTCTGCAGAGTTGCTCTTAAGCTAGGAGCAAGGAGCCAGGTTTATTCCGTTGTAACAGGACGAGAAACGGGTCTCAGTTTTAGGATTAGAGAGTTGCTGGGATTTTTTTACAGAAATGCTGCTTGCCTCAGCGTTCAGCAACGTGTTTAGTTAATGTGCAAGTAATAGAATTTACCGAAATCAGAGGTACTTTTCACGTGATGTGACTAGGGTACTAACGCATGTATCAGCTCTCAATTGGTACTTTTGCTGGTTTATTCAAGGAATTTTGTCAGAAGATCTCTGGTCAAACTTTCAGGAGAATGGGTATTTTTGTATTAAGCAGAAGATGAGATATTTGCAGTTAGACTCCTATTTTTTCTTTTCCGAAATACGAAGTGTAGCGAGTTTCGTAATACTCATTTCCTTCACAAAATGAAATGCACAGTGGGTTTTGTACCTTTCTAGCCCCTTGTTTATAGATATTTGTAGCTGTCCAAAAATTGTTTCCTGGTGTGGAAAGTTCTGATATTCAAAGACAGCTATGTATTTGTGGTTTAAAAAAAAAAAGGAAAACATCACCAAAATCAAAGTATGAAAGAGATCAGAATTTCAGTTTCAGTTTCATCACACAATGCACTTTTCAGTTTTTATTATATTTGTTTTGGCTAATACATTACAAGCAATGGCTTTTTTTTTTTTTTTTTTTGTCTCCTCTTGTGGAAAAGTAAATTGTCATTCCAGTAAATCTTCTGGAAATTATTTTCTCAGAATAAAGTTGTTTCTATCCTTTTTTTCTTTAGGCTTCTTCTGGATTTTTAAAAAAATCTTAATATAGTACTGATTATTGGAGGTGAATTCTCTCAGTATGTAGACTTGGAATAAGATATGAAGGATCCAGTTCACACTGTTAGCTGAAATCTGTTGTCATGACTCCAGTCTTTTGCATGTTGCAGATCATGCGAACAGAGTGTGTGAAGTCCCATTGATTTTAATGAAAGTACTCATGAATGAAGCAGAGCAGTACGTCATAGATGTTTGCAGATGTGTTTTGGTATTCGTGCTCTGGGAACAATAGATGTATTTGCGCACCAGAAGAACATCTGAAATGGGTTTATAAGGAAACAAGATTTACACACGTATCTTTAACATAATTTAAAACATTTGAAGAAAAGCTCTCTCTTTATGATTACCCGAGAATACCAGCATAGAGAAATAACTCTTTAGGCTGTGCCAATTGCTGGTTTGTTTTCAAACTCCCTATGATCTAGGCCTCTATGCTGCTAGTTTTTTGGGTTTGTTTTTTTCTTTATATATCCCCACTACGTTTCTTTAAAGTGTATTGGTGATATTACGAGATATCATTGAAGGAGGGAAAAGGAAAATAAGCGTTGACTGTGTTCCTCGGTTTTTGCGCACAGCACTTTCCATGACATGAGTAATATATGTCATGTTGTGTTTAGATGCTTAGAATTGTCACTCAGTCAAACCTCTGAGGAAAACACTGTAAATTATAAGCCGTGATACTTCATTCATTGCATGTGATTACAGTGGGCCTTCAAGTGGCCCATCAGTCTGTTCCCTGCAGCAATCTGGATTTTTGTGCCTCCTTTAAACTCCTTGGGTTTTGTTAATCTGTGTGAAGATGCAAAACCTACCGGAGGAGGGATGGTGGACTAATTTGAAACTTAAGTATGTCTAAATTGGTTATTTATGGTCCTTCCAACAACAGCAAAAACCAATTGCATGTTGTCTTTCCATGGAGGGAGATCAGTGGCAAAAGCACCCTGAGCAAAGGTGACATATGTTCATTGATTTCTGAGAGGTCTTCTTTCTAGGTCTACTCTTACTTAACATTTCAGTCAGAAAAGCATGCAAAAATCGTGATGTAATAACAAATTTTTTAAACCACACAATATCTAAGTAAATGATAAGAGCAAGGGGAGTAGTTAAATAGGTCCTTGGCCTTTCAGTTTTTTTCACAATGTAGTTTTAAATTTTAGCTGCAAGTGGGCAATGACATTTACAGCTGTAAGATGTACCAAGGGTGTTTTAGAAGGGATGGCACACTGTAACTAAGGAAACAGGTTATGAAATTATATCTTACAGCAATTTGCCAATAAAAAGAAAAGGAAAAAAAATATACTTTCTAATAGTTCTCAGGCTCAAAATATGAACGCCTTTTCAAGAGAACCAATTAAGCACCAGATGGATGGTCAGTAGTTGTGGCTGAATGTTTCTTCAGTTACAGAGGATAGCAAGCCTAGCTTTTGAAAAATTAGTGCTAAACAATGTTACTATTTTATGGTCAAATACAATTTTCAATTAGACTGATAATTACAGTGTTAATTAAAATTTTAACAATTGACCCTTAGAAGAACTGCTTTGAACAGTCAACTGTGGTATAAGATGAAACAGACTATGGTGTGCTGGTTGATTTATCGTTCATACTTATCTGTGTCTAGAGAGATAGGTAAATACTGCATGTGTTCTCATCTTCATCTATGGGAAAAGCTTTTTCATCATGTCTTATGTCAGACATTATTGTATTTAATTATATTGCAATATTGACATACCTTGTCTTGCTTGTTTAAAGGTTTCTAAAATTTCTTTTATTGAATAAGGTGATGCAGTAAAGTCTGATATAGTCCATCAAATTGCTATACAAGGTCCCTGTATCTACTTTCTGGACACTGCTCTCCATACGTCATTAAAATATTTTCCTTTAAAATGTGAGTTGAAAGACCAAGGAGGATGAGTTGGCTTTTTAGCATTAGTATCAGATGCCTTCCCATTAATGGATTTGTAATGATAGAAGAGATAATAGTTACCTGCTACATTGCATAAAATTCAACCTAAATATCTCAAACTTTTTAAGGACAAAATGAGTATGAGTCATCCATTTTCTTTTTGACTATTTTCTCTTTAGAAGAAGCTAGCATTGATTTTATTTCCCCAATAGAAAGGAAAATTTGACTAGTGGATAGCAGCGCATCAATTGTTCTTGTTTTAATGCCCTTATGGGCAGCAGCAACCACTTCACTTCTTTCTAGAGTAGTGAAAAATACAGGTCCTAAATTAATAAAGTATTTTTGAGCTTTCCATTAAACATATGTTTATTAATTAAAATATTAGTCAGAAAAAAGGCTGAATTTTTATACTTCTATAAAATTCTGTAATGAAATAAGTTGATTCTTCTTCAAGTCTGACATTGTAATAGCGGCATGGAAAGCCATAATTATGAGATGCTGCTCTAATGTAATATTATGGTATAATTAAAATTAGACTTAGATTTATTATTTCAAAATTAAATTAACTAGTGCAGAACATTAAAGGGGTTATTATATGTAGCAGTAAATGTATGTAGCCAGATTCTTAGTTCCAGCATATTATTATAGATCCCAGGAATAATTAGGGACAAAATGAAGTAATTTATGCTCTTAAAATATTAATGTATTTCCAGGAAATTTGTGTTAATTAAAACAACAAAAAAATTAGAATGTGGCTGTATATTTGCAGTATTTACAGAACATGTCATACCAGTGCTTTGTGCTCATGTTTCTATTTGTTCTTCCCCATATGCTGAGTTTTTTAAAATAATCATGTTCCTAGATTCAGCACCCTTACAACCAGTACAGCAGTAGGTATCCAGGATACAGAGAATGAGAAAGAAACTAAGAAAGTTGTTTGTTTGTGTCAGCAGCCATCTGTTAAAACAGAAGCCTTCCACTTGGTAGAATTTTCTGCCTATACAAAACGGTTACGTTTTGGAGCCTATCTAGTGTTATATAATAAAGAAAACAGACTTAGCAAATTTGGTTGTGTGTTGACATTGAAATATAACTCCCAAAAGAAGAAAAGAGTAAGGCAGTACGTGATAGATGGTGGACACGTATACAACCAAAACAGTATTTTTATATGAAAGAGATTGATAAAATTTTTGTGAAAATATTTGTGAACTATCTGCAGTTGTAGATGTAGCTCCGAGATTCATTTGCTTTGAGATTCAATCACTGAATTTGACATTTGATATTTAGTTCTCTGAATAGCTAATAGGTGTTCCAATTAAAGTAGATCAAAATTTTAAAAAATATTTTAAAGATTGCTTTTTCATCCCTGCTTTTTTCATCATTGTTTTTTTTAAAAAAAGGAAAGAACCAGCACTAGGTGGATGAGAGACTTCATTTTGAGGAGCTTAAAGCAGTTTAATGGGAATTAGAGTGAAATTACATCAGAAAGCAAGTTATTTTATATTTGCTAGTTACAGCATTCCTGCCACCTTCTTTTGGAGCCTCTGGTAGAAAGGCCTCCAGAGACCAGACACTGGCAAGTGTCAAAATGAAAATGCATTTCGGGAATACAAGAAAAAAATTGTGTGCTGTAGTAATCCGATGAAGGTGGGGTTTGGCTTCAGTGCAGCTTTGCATGGACATCCATGATTTTTCATACCGTATACCATGTTCCTCCTTACATTGCTGTTTAAATTTTTTTACAAGAGTAGTTACGATTAAATGTTTGCTAGAATGTTGTGCAGTATTGTGTTACTGCCTTGCCTTGCCTCTTACGTATTGCAGAACAAATGAAAGGCAAAAAAAAAGGACTAAAGAGTTCATGCTTTTGATCCCTCTGTCACAACAAAATGCAGAATGCAGTGCATGTTTACATACTAGGGATACCAGAAAGTGTTGGTATGATGAGTTCATAAAGAGAAAGGAATCCTGAGGTTTTGTTCTTTCATTCAAATCCACACAAAAATTTTAAAATATTTAATTTTACAATAGAGATTTATGGCAGTGGATCCCAAGGCCGATCTGAAGACAATCTAGTGCATTGTCGAATAGCTCCTGACAAGGAGAGGTCTGTAATCACCTTAAACCCACAATAACAGGATGGTGACTTCTCCCACTTGCTCCTTCTGTGAGCAGCTGGGCACAAGAGCTGTAAGTGTCCTGCTCTCTCCCTTCTCTCCAGCCCTCTCTCCTTCCTCAGCTGACTACATATAATGTGTCTCTGTTTCTGCTGGCCACCTTCCCATCAGTCCACCTTAAAAAAAGTTGAGGGAGTCCTGCTTTAGAAATTCTCTCAATTTTTTTTTCCCCTGGACAGATCCATTAAAAAATGCTTATGATTGTAGCTACTGTGTCTTAGTTGCCAAAATAAATCAGTTCAGCTGTGAAAGTGAAGGATTTTCTTAGTGGAAAAATAATTCATAAGAAAAACAAGTAACAAAAGTAGTTTATCTATCTGTGTCATGTGCATCTCTTCTTACCAAAACCAGAGCTGATAATGTAGCATTGCCTGTAGCATATTGGATGGAGAGGGCTAGGTCTTCTACAGCTTCCTAAATTTAACTTCTTATTACTTCAAAAGGTACCTACCAGGGGCAGTGGACAGGAGGGATGAGACATGGATATGGTGTACGTCAGAGTGTACCCTATGGCATGGCCACTGTGATCCGTTCACCTCTCCGAACATCTCTGGCGTCACTTCGAAGTGAGCAGAGCAATGGCACTGTTCTGCATGACGTCACTTCAGACAGTCCGGCTGGAACAAGAGGAGGATTTGTGCTCAATTTTCACAGTGATCCAGAAGCCATGGGCATTAAGAAAAAAGGAGGCTTATTCAGAAGAGGATCCCTTCTTGGTAGTATAAAACTTAGGAAATCGGAATCTAGGTCATCGATATCTAGCAAACGGAGCTCTGTCAGGAGCGATGCTGCTATGAGCAGAATTAGTTCTAGTGACGCTAACTCTACGATTAGTTTTGGAGACGGTGACTGTGATTATAGCCCTCTGGAAGACCACGTTGATGCTACCACTACAGAAGCCTATATGGGTGAATGGAAGAATGACAAGCGCAGTGGTTTTGGTATCAGTGAGCGTTCAAATGGTATGAAATACGAAGGAGAGTGGCTGAATAACAGGAGGCATGGATATGGATGTACCATGTTTCCAGATGGCACCAAAGAAGAGGGAAAGTATAAAAATAACATTTTGGTCCGTGGAATAAGAAAGCAACTTATACCGATACGAAACACAAAAACTAGAGAAAAGGTGGATAGAGCAATAGAGGGTGCACAGCGAGCAGCTGCCATGGCGAGAACCAAAGTGGAAATTGCAACCTCAAGGTAAGTTATCAAATGAAAGACTGTAAAACTTTGCATTAGTGGGCACTTGCTCACCTTTCAGTTTCATGTGTGTAGCTCTATTGGCTTCAGTGGCATTACACATGTGAAACTTAGAACTTCAACTCATTTGAGTAAAGAGTTTGCGTATGTTCCATAATATAATGTAAATTTACATTCTTGAGTAATTTCTGCTTTCTCTCAAGAGCTGCTGCATTATGCCTTTAAACCTGTTTGAAAAATAAAACTGGTGAGGAAATAAGTGAATGATTTGGGGGATATGAGGTGAAGTTTAAATGTTTTCCCATAAGCATGCTCCAGTTATGCTTATTGTATTGCTGATTTTTTTGGTAGCATCTGAAGCTCACTGAAGTTGCCCATTTGACAGTAGGTATCTTAAGATGCATTTCTTTATCTGAGAAACTGTGGCATGAACAGCGTAAGAGTAATGGTCAAGGATGTTGTGCTTAGGGGCTGTTGATTTGGTTGCCAGGGCAGTATCTGCCAAAAGAGTTCTCTATGGGGGCTCTTCCATGTTGGAGCATGCTTCTCCTCAACTCCTCTGATCATACGAACACTATGTCGAATAGTGGTGGTCATCTTCTCCCTGTGCCTCTGCCAACTGTTAAGTGTATGGGTATTGGTAGTGGAGAAAAGTGTCATTTTCACTTTGAGCTTCTAACCAACAACCAAGCAAAGTTGTTTGAAATGGAATTGTTACAAATTAAATCAGTATAGGCAAGTTTAATAGGTTTTATTGTTAAGTGTGAGAGCTCTTTAAAAAGCTGTTTAGTTTTTATTGCCTTCCAGTAAGTTTCTGTGGCAGTTTCTCTATTGATGGCTTTAGTTTTCCTCAGGCAGGCTTTTCTTGAAATATGCTTTGAATAAAAAAAAAAGTCTAGAAATGTGCATGAAAGAAAATCTTCATGCTATTTTAGAAAGAGGATGTCACGTTACTCTTAGAGCTGAACAACTGATCCCTAATTTAGTGTGGTCCACTAGTGTGTCCTCAGTGACTACCGTTTTCCTGACAGTCATAAGGAATACAGAAAATACCAAAAACCGCATAAGTGGGAGAGCTTGAATATATAAAATGCTCATAACGAAAAGAAGTCGAGACACTAACATAAAGAATGTAGCATACTCTTAAAGGACCTTTCTGAGAACTGGTCACGTGAGTAACTAAAAGGTAGCATATACTCAGTTACTTCTATAAATACATGTAAGGCATTATATGACAGCAAACCATATTAGTAAAGCAGATCAGTAATACCTAACTTTAAGAAAGTACTGGATCCCGTTCATGTTCTGTCAGTACATAATAAGTCCTAGTTCTGAAAAAAATTGGGCAATGGGATGTATGGAAAGGAGGAGTCACCACTTTGAGTCCATATAAAGCTATTAAAACCTGTAGTCTGAGACCGTTACATTCCAAGGCACAGTGTATGCACTTCCTCTTCAAGAAGTGTCTCTGAAGTGTTTTGTTTGCTTTTCCTTCCCTTTGATTTTTAGGTGGAGGACAGAGTTCAAATTGCTTCTTTTGGAACAATCATCAAAACAATGTTTATTTCTTGAAAATACATTTTTGAAAATGCAGCAGAAGGAATCAGTTGTAGTGCAGCTGTGACCAGGGACGATCTCTCCCTTCGGTTTCTCAGCTAAAACTCTCTCTGAAACGCTCCTATGACTACCAGTACAGGCAGCAAGATTGTAGATTCAGGTTTGCTCTCTTTTTAGTACCCACTGCACCAACTGTACTGGCACTGATTCAAAGGCCAAGAGACCTGACACCAAGTTGGGCAACATCAGGCATGAAGATAATATTAACTTCACTTGTGAGTGTGTGTTGGACTCCTCTAGTAAGAATGACAAGACCCTTCCTATCTCTCAAGTTTTCAGAGTTGCTTTGAGTATCAACCAGTAGGAGCAAGGCCATGGCACTGTGAGAACTAAGGAACTGTCATACTGGCAGGGTCAGTAGCGCTGACTGTCTGAGAGCCAGATCATCTGGAATAGATTCTAGAGCAGCATTCAGTAAAAAACTTCCATTTCAAATAGTTGTTAAAATCTAGGCTGACCAGATTGGTATGGTTTCAAGATGAAAATACTTCTGTCTCACTGAAACTTGTCGACCCGTATTGGTTTGTGACTGTATTTTTTACCAAACTAATATATTAATAATATAATAATTATTCAGACAGTGGCATTCTTGCAATGTCTTCTTAGACGAATATGAGGATGGTGGTCTTGTCTGTTTCCTGACAATTACTGCACAAAAAAGTCTAGGAGAAGTGCCTTCTGTACTTTCTCTAATGTGTAATACAAAGGTGGTTCTGCCCATATGGCATAACCTCACTGCACAGTGGCCTTCTGTGTTTCAGACTGGACAGATGTCACCAGCACTGTGTGCTTACTGTAGATTTCCATTCCATTAGTTGAAGAACTTGCTAGATAGACCTTTTTTCCCCCCAAAATCCATCGAACGAAAGAGCTAGAAATCCTTACTCTTACCCAGATACCTTCCTTTTCGATGTAGCTTGGAGTTGTATGCTGTTCTTCCTGCGTTGTTTATTCCCAAAATGTTTGTTCAGCCAAATGGAAACAGACCATACTCCTCTTCATAGCTCCCTGCTGGTCATGACAGATTTGGCTGGTGGTTTGACCTGTGGCAGATGTCCACACAGTCTTCAACGAGACCAACCACTGTTTTACTTTATGTTCCTGATGTCTTTTATGTCTAAAAGTCCTCTTTAGTAATCTGTGTAATCTTCCTTTGTCTAAAATGGCAGTTTTGTATACACAGAAAAATAGAAAAGTTGGAATAAATAGTGCTTCTCTGAACCGGAATTTACATTGGCTCTCCTGACTTAGCTTTTGGGTTTTTGAGGCATTTGTACTGAGGTGTTTCGGAAATGACAGCAGCATTTCTCAAAAGGTAGCAAACTGCTACATTGTGTGATGTATAAAAAGGGAAATAATTACTAGCTTCTGCTACACAGGTGTGTATTCAAAACATTATAAATTAGCAATGAAAAAATGCTTTTAAAATTACAGTACAGCTTAATAGATTTGATTGTGTATTAGAAGTTTTACTAGCTATATTTAAGGAAAAATATTTTGGCATAAATATGAAAATCCCAGAATGTGAGAAACTTCAAAAGTATGTTCAATACTTTCCCTTTTCAAAACTTTATAAGGTGCCTTTTTAAAATTATTGTTATTATAGGGAGTAATTAATTCAAATTCATCTTTAACACATTGTGCTAAAAGCAGTCAGGTTTATATGCCTTATTTGAGGGCCTCTTGTCTAAAAGGAGAAGCTGCTTTACAGAAATGTTTGATTCTTTTCTATACATGTGAAGTGCTTTAAATGCTGGAAGATGTACGTTTGGAAGAGCCTTTTGGAAGATACTAAAAAGCCCCAAATGTTGAGTCAAGCAAGAGTCAAGTGGAAACTCATTTTGAGGATATCACATAATTCTCACTGTAGGGATTTTGAACTTCCTTTTCATCACTGTCATATGTCTCATTCAAAGGAGATACCCCTCTGCAGTTCAATATAAAGTGGAATTACATTAGAGCACTTCTTTCCTAGTATGAAAATTACTTAAGTTCTCATTATACTGTATTATATTAACTTTGCCTTCATCAATACTTATGATGGTATAAAACTGTAATGTTTCTGGAATTCATTTTCAGAGCTTGAACATAAACTTACCTTATAATACTCAGTGTCACTGGGCGTTTTTAGAATACATTAGTGCTGTAAGTAAACATGAAGCAGTGGAAGCAGAAAGAATGATGTTTGTTTACTAACAGCCCTTCATGTTCCATATTCTTTCAGAAAAGTCAATTTTATGGGTTCCAAATTGAGCATTCAGAGCCAGGCTGGTTTTTTTTTCCCTCCCTTCAAATATTTTCTAGCTAATTCTCCCCTTAAAAGGTCTTCTCCTTTAAGTGTCGACTCTCTGAGGAAAAACAAACTTTGCAAGGACACAGAGGGACATGATAAAAGTACAGTAAGAGGAAGAAATATGAGCCAGAAGATAGTATATGAAGGAAAAGGGAGAAAGAAATCAAAGGAGAAAAATATCTACTAGTTGATACTTTCCTTATATTTCAGTGATCTTTCAGGTCACAAAACAAGCAGATTAAAGAATTTAAACTTCTTTTTTATTCTCTTTTTTGCAGAAGCTAAATACTTTTAATTACTTTAAAGTTTTGAGTGAGTTTTAGGTGAAGTGTATGTATTGTCGTAATATGCCATGAGAATTTGTGACCACCTTAAAAGCAATAATGTAATGTGCTCTCATTACATGAGCACCTGAGATTTGGTGAAGCATAATGGTTCTTTGTGTTAGGCACTGCACAAAGAAATTTTGCTGTCTGGAGACCTTGCAGTCTGGGGAAATGGCAGTGCCCAACAGATGAAAAGAAGCTGGCAAAAGACTGGATCCGAGAACAAGATAACAGGAAAATCAATATCTTGCTACTAATAATATGGAGTAGTTCCTCCTTGTTAATGAGCTGTCTGTGCTGAGACAGCAGTGACTAGCAAGCCTCTAGTTAGGAAGACCTTTTAAGTGGAGCACTGAAGCGGGATTAACTGGCATCTTCTGCAGTGATTTCTTTTTCAGAGCAGCTTTTTTAGACAGCTCAGTTTCATTTTTAACATGTTTGTGTCCAAGTCCAGAGATGCTATAGCTAAATTTCAGCTTTTATTTTTTAACAGAAACTACTGAAACTCTGGTTGTGATCCTGTCTCACAAGCAGGCTGCTTTGTTCTGCGTGGTTGTGAAGGAGTCTTGAGTTGTTAGAAGTGGACGCGGGAGGAAGGTGCAGCAGGATTGACTTGGTAGCGGAGACCCAGAATAACAATTTTGTTTGGGAGTGAACCCACCTTTACAACGTGGACTTTCTTGGGTCCCTACTCTCCCTTGCAGTCATCGTGGCCTGGAGCCAGTAGCTGACTAGTGTAATGTTCAGTGCTGAGGATGATTCAGAGGACTCCAGTTTACCCTGGGTCCTGGCCTCGTGCTGCCCTAGCCTGGGCTTGTGCGCTTCACGTTGGCTTCAAGTTACTGGGCAGCACCTCTAGCTCAGTTGTCCACCCCAGAGCACCCATGTCCACAGTACAGCAGTTACTTAAGAACCCACTGCTTATATTTTTCATAACTTTGATTCAGAGTAAGCTTCAGTATGCTGTGCTGCATGATGGGGTTATATGAAGTGTGTGGGAGTCTCGAGGAGTACTAGATGGTTTATTAGGCAGCTCCTTTGTTGCATTCATTGCCTTGTGTGACCAGTGTGCTCATCTTGACCTGAACAAACTGTGATTTCTAGAGAGAGCTGAAATTACATGCATGTGATAGTGCAGTTTGTGTCCACACTAGAAGGCAGCTGCCAATCATTCCAAACGGCACTGAATTATTTGTGCCACACACAGCTTTCCATGATGGATTTAGCTGACTCTACCACTCTCACTTTACTCAGGAAACTAAACTGGGCACTTGCAAGGCTGGTGCCTCACACGCCTTGGAGATGCTTTACTTATTATAGCTGAAATATGAACATTGTGTTTAGGAATAGTATCCAACAAATACCAAAGGTATTTATATAAAGACTGCTTGCTTCAGTACAAAAAGCTGCCTGAGGTTCAAAACGAAATCACTTTTAATGATTTTGCTACATAGTTTGTTTGAAGATAACAAATGAAATGCTGTGGTAAAACTTAAAATAGGTCTTGAGCTACTATAGATAGTAATTTTAAAGTTAATTCTGCATTCTTTATTGAAAACCATATGTTCTTTGAATCCTGTGGGAGTTACACCACTAACTTCAGTGGGGCACCTTTTCACTCAGATTTTACAAACAACTCATTGGTAAAAGAATATAATTTTGGACTTTTCCTCAGTTATTTGCTGAGGAATGAATAATACATCTGTTTGAAATATACAAATCGTATAAACATCACTACACAGATTTTTTTACTTTCTTAGTATTTAATGCACCAAGATTATATGGCTGAAAATATGTAAAATTAGTCCTCTAACATCCATCATCTTGAAGTTTCAAAAACCTTCAAATTACCTGTATCCAAAAATACCTGCCTACAGCCATAAGCTTGAATAGGGATTTCGGTTTTTTTAAAGCTGTTCTCGTGTGTATCCAGTCTTACCTTGTGTTTGTATTAGACACAGAATTGTTACTTGAGAGTTGCTTTTCTAAATTGTTTAAAATCAGGAGATTGCTAGTACAAAATTGAAAATATTCAGTGCTTTCAGAACATAAATGAAACAGTGCTGTACCACTGCTTCTAAAATAACCTTCTAAGAAAGCCTTTTTCTACTGTACAAACCTTCTTGAAATCTTTCTTTATTCAGATGATAAGGATTTTTCCCCCAATTTCCAGAACACTTAATTCAGAAGCAGAGAGGATCTTTGCAGTGGTAGCCCCACAGATGTATGTGACAACATTAAGGCTTTTTTAAATGATTCTGGGATATACAAAGACTAAAAAGTTTTTGTAGCCAGAGAAGATGAGCTGTTACGCAGATTCTCCCGTTAGCTTTTACACAGCATGTCAGTTTTGATCTGTATTACAACAACAATTGTTCAAAAGCTAAGCTGCAAATAGTATCTGTCTCTACTGACTTTCAGGAGAGTTTCTTTGATGGAAATAAATACCCATTTAAAAAAATAAAACCTGGGTTGTTTGTACTGGCTAGTCATGGTATGAACTGTAGAGTAAAGTCATCAGATTTATGTTACCGATTGCTATAAAAATACTCTAAAAACCAAAAATATATTTTGTACTTCGGCTGTATCTAGTACAACTGCATACATATGTCTAGTAGTACTAGTTGGAGCTTGAGTAATTTACTTGATGTTTTGCTCAAAGACTAAATCAACTCGTATAGAACATTCCCAGCTTATTTCTTCAAAGAGATAAGAAAACTTGCTATCGTCTAACTGTAACACTGTCAATCAGTATTCTACAGAGTAGGATGTTTCTCACTGAACAACTACAGCAGAAAAATACTCATTAAAATGATTAATTCATGCCCCTTACATTGATCTAATTCTTTATTTCCCAAATAATAATTGATTCATTTTCTCAAAAGTGGTGTAGTTCAATGAGTAGTGCTGTTTGTTTGAATACGAATGGATCAGTGATACATATTATGACTTCTCTTCATGTTTCTGGTGATTAATACATTTTTCTGCTTTATGTATTTAACAGATTTCAGTACATGCTTGCATACACTGACTTGCATTCTTTTGCCTATCTCATTCTGTTCTTCCTCTTTCAGTACTCCTCTATTTGTGCTTTGTTTTCTGCTTTTTTCATTCTTCTGCAGTTCTTTGCTCTCACTGTCTGTGTAGATAGAGGTACAGTCTCTTTGTGGCTAGTGTCCAGGAATAAATTTCTCCATACAGGTTTGCCTCCCTCAAGTCCATGTAAGTGCTTAACATCTGGAACAACCTATTGATTATTCCTGTTGTCCTCTCAAGATTTAGTATTCCCAGATCTGCTGAGTAGAGGCAGTCCCCAAGGTCACCTTAAAGCCACTGAGAAATAAAGTTCGGGTTGTTCTGCTTTGTACATCACTCTTACACTTAAATTGAACTTCATTTGCCGTTAAGAGTGATCAGTGAGTTTTGTGCAGCCCTTCATTGCGGTTGTCCCTCAGCCTTCTCTGGCACTGCCATTCATGAATTCAGTCACTTAGCTGTTCACAGCTTTTCCTGTGCATTTATGAATGACATGGGTTCTCAGCCCTGAGCCCTATGGGTATGCAGTGGTAAACCGCAGCTGGGAGAACCAGTCATTTAGTCTGTCCCATTATATTCTGTGTCTGAATTAATTTGTTATTCTCTTAAGCATTTCTTCTCTCTTTTTTTTTTTTAATCTTTATTTCCAGAGTTTTCAGTGAGGAATGCTTTAATTCTGTCCAACTACATTGAAAGTAGGGATTGATGAGAAATGATGGTATTACTGTTTTGTATTTAAAAGCCAGAAATTTCCTTCTCGTATCTAACTAAAATGAAATCAGTTAAATGTGAGTTCTCAGCTCTTTTGTTCTAGGAGGTTAAGAAGAAAGGTATCTACATCGCTCTCCTCTTACCACTCTGAATCTGATGGGTAAGGCTTTTTTAATTTACCTTACTGCTGTAATGCACTCCACTTTGTGCTTGCCTCAGATGTTACTGGCATATATAAGAAGAGGGAGAGGTCATTTTGTGCTGCTTTAGCTTTCCTTTCTGGCTTTGGGGTGAATAATTTCAAAGATACTTCTTCTCTGAATTTTTAGACTACTTCATAAATAAAGGCACTGGACCATGTCACTCTTAGTTTTGCAAAAGAACTTAAAATCCAAGTGTGGAAACAAGCAAGACTCAAAAGATTCGCACTGTTGAGGTGATCTGTTGACAGATGCAGGCATGCATCACAGCCCTGGTTTGTTTGTATCTGGAGCTGGGATTTCATACCTGTTGCTGCTTAAAAACTTGAGTTCCATAGGGAAAAGAAAGAAGACCAAGAAATCTTGGTGATCACTAAACTGAAGTGACTTCATGGGATCTGGCTCTGCGTGCGTGTGTGTGCGCATGTGCATGTGTTCAGCCCAAATTCACTTTTTAAGCTCCTTCACTTGCAGCAATTTGCTATGTCAGTTGTATAAGCATCTTAGGACTATCCTAAAAACAAAGGGTATAATGCCAAGCACTAAGATACAAAATGTATTTCGGGAAAAATAAGGGAACCGTCCCTGAAGGTGCTGAAAAGACATGTAGGTGTGGTACTTAGGGACTCGGTTTAGTGGTGGACTTGGTAGTGGTGGATTAACTGTTAGAGTTGATGATCTTAAAGGTCTTTCACCACCTAAACAATTCTGTGGTCCTTTAACCAAAAGTTAAGAGTCTAACTGAAGAGCAGGTGCCAGTTGTCAGAATGCTTTGTGAAGATGCAGTAGTGAACCACCTTAAGCATATGGGTGTCTTTTCCGTATGTCTATGTCAGAAGTCCTGCCTTTATCTTAACATATCTTGACCAAGGGCTTATTTTCAGTTTTACTAAAAATCGAATTATTTTTCACATTTTAAATGTTTCTAAATGTATTACCATTCATAACATCATTTTCTGCTCCAGAGAAGAGTTCAGTTTTGGAAATTGCAGATTAGCAACAAAGGTGGGAATGGCATTGATAATTTCCAAAAAAAAATCAACAGAGCAGATAAGTTGGTGACTTTTTCTGATACTCAGAAATGTTTAATTTGTACAGATCTGTTGAAGTATTAGCCAGTGGTTTCTGGTGAAGAGGCTTTCTCTTTCTTCCAATGGTGACTAGATTCCTTGTGCAGAACTTAGTTCCTCTTAGGAGGTCTGTTGCCCAGCATTCACAGTTTCTTAATGGTGCAATGTACAGGTATAAATATTGTTTTATATTCTCAGTGGATAATGAATTATGAGAAAAAAATCATAATTATGTGTTACCATCTCAAGCAATGTTTGATAGTATTTGCTGTGTCGGTGAAGAGTGTAGTTTTATTTCCTAATGCAGACTTTATACCTGTTCCAGAAATTGATTTTAAGACAGAAATGGGACAGATAAAAATTTAAGTATATTTTTTATGCTTAAAATTTAGACCACCTGCAAAAGATGTAGTTATGTTACTTGCTCATAATTGAGCTTTATACAACTACTTATTATCAGGAAGAGACACTGAGCGTTTTCACCTCAAAGTCTGTCTGTGGCATGCACAGATACAATGCATTTCTGATGGAAAAATTGTTGATGGAGCTCTGAGGGTGAACCTTTTTCAGCAGAAGGATAAAAGTACATAGCATTTAGCTTTTAGCTTTGCTGGGTTGGTGAAAAATAAATGTAGAGAGCAATTAGTCAGAATCATAGTTCTGAAAAAATTTACCAAGGAGTTTGGGCTAAACCTGATTTGATGTTTTCTTCAAATTTTAGTTGATTGGGATGCGCTTTAAATGGCTTTTAACAGTTCACTCATTAGTTCCATCTTTGTGATGTAACAGTTGATTTTAATTCACCTGCTCTTTACACTGTGTCCAGTTCTGGGCCCCTCAGTTTAGGAAGGACGTTGAGACGCTTGAGCATGTCCAGAGGAGGTCAACGAGGCTGGTGAAGGGCTTGGAACACAAGCCCTGTGAGGATCGCCTGAGGGAGCTGGGGTTGTTTAGCCTGGAGAAAAGGAGGCTCAGAGGTAACCTTATCACTCTCTACGACTTCCTGAAAGGTGGTTGTAGTCAGGTGGGAGTTGGTCTGTTTCTCCAGGNGGTCATGAAGTCTGTATAGCAGTTAAGTTGTGAGTTACCCGCTGAGAGGTGACATGCTGCATAAATATGATGAACATTGGCTGCGGACCTTCGTGGTGATTGGGCAGTATGAAGGAGCTGGTGTCTCTTTCAGGGAGGTCTCCATACAGTGCAGATAGCTAGACCATCAGAGGTCTCACGCAATTGTTGGCACACCTAGATTTTTGCCATTTCTGGCAAGGATGATGCCAGACTGGAATCCTTTGAGTATGGAATACTATTAAATTTTGGACCATTGTTAAAAGTCCTCACAAATGTTGGATTGTGCCCTGATATTTGAGTAGGGGTTGCACAAGACTTGGGTCTGTGAAGTATGTGAGCTCATTTCCTCATAACAAAAATTCTCGCATTTATTTGCTATTTCACAACATATTTAATCAGCTCTTTGTAATAATGAAGGCATTTTTGGTTGACAGTTCAAAGAACGTACTGGCTGTGTCTTCGTAGGTCAGTCTGAGAAAACTCAGCTTAAGCTATCTTCAGAAGCCCTGCCTGCTTGTTCAAGGTCCTTGAAAATTTAAGAAATGCTGTTCTGCTTTTAGTGTATCTAATGTGATATTTAAAAAGATACTTTTCTTTGAAAAAGATAACTAATTTGCCTGGAATTTGCTGGTACATGAAAATGTGTTTTTGAGCAGATGTGTAACCGAGCACTGCTTAATCCATTCAAGAAAATAGTTCTGGTTTTGTATAGAGATTCACTTTGCAGAGTTCGGGTGATGGTTTCCGCTTGGATTTTCTGCTTTTATATGCTCACTGTTAAACTTAAAAACATTTCCTATCATCTGTGTGACTCTGAAACCATTTGTTATCTTTTCATTAGTAAAACTAATTACATCTTGAATCTTTTTCTCTGTTCTTTGACACTGAGTGGTCTCATTTTGCAAGTAAAAGCTTCAAGGGAGGCAGAAATTGAGCCTGCTGAGGTGCAAGTCAGCTGGGGAAACATTTTGTACACAACTTTGACACTTCCATCTATTAATAAATGAAACTTTAAAGTAGATTGAGACCTTTTAACATTAAGTCAACTGTAGTTTGTTTCAGATTACACTAAGGAGTGGTGTAACTCATCTTTTTTCAAGAATATTTACTGTTTATAAAAATACTTCTGTTGTCCATTGGTGGTCCTGTTACCATACTTTCAATTTAAATATGCTTTGTTCCTCTCAAGATTAACATGAAATAGAATGTAAGGGGAAATGAATAGCAAACTTCTGCTAATATCCCCAATATCATGCATTGTTAACCCACGTTTTCTTTGTTTTCATAGTGATATTTTTCTGTGGAAGATTTTAAATATGACTTCAAGAATTTATTACTCAATATAATAAGCATTTAACATTAATGCAGCAACAGTGTAGTAAAAAGGAGCTGAGAGAACAAATCTTGACTTTTAGAGCTATTCTAAAGTTCTATTAGTACCCCTTTATGGCTTCTTTACTGTCATTTTTGAAAAAAATACTCTTTCAGAAAAATTAGAAGTTGCTTCAGGCTTCCCAGATAGCATAAACTATGTGCCACTCAGAAATTGCATGCACACTTAATTTTCTATTTGTTTGATTCTCTTGAGGTGTCACCGGCTTGTTTTGCATTATAAGATCCTGTTTGAAGCTTTTCTGTGAAAGTTTTCCTTCTTTGTTTTGGTTCTTCTCTTCAATTACTTATGTATGAGTAAATCACCCATTCCCAATCCCTGATAAGCCTTCCTTAGGAATGGATGCTGTTAAGACTAATTTGAGATAATTTTTTATTTTCTTGAAAATGTAAATTCCTTGTCAATATCCTCATGTTTTGACCCTGTTATTGCTATCAGTGTAATGCATTTTCTTCTCTTGGAAAGAAATGCATTAGATGGATTAGCAAAGCACTAAAAATATCTTTGCTTAACCACCAAATTATATAACCATCCGATTTCTGTTGTCTGCTGGTCTCATCCTGTGGTACAGTTTAGAAATCTACATTTTACAATCTACATCAAGTGAAAAAAGTTTTTGATTAACATCAGATCTTCTTTCAAAGTATCAAATATATCTTTTTTTTAGATACCATTCTTTATTTAAAGGTTAAAAGTAGGGTTTACTGAAAGCTTCTGATAACTGTGCTCACTTCCAAATTCGACAATGATGCTACTTCTATACCATATATTTCTTCTATTTTTTGATCACTCTGGGGTGGTATGTCTGATACTTGCTTTGGGTCTGTTGCTTGTTTTGGCAGAGGGATATTTTTAAATGAATAGTAATTTAGATCAGATGCCCTGCTGAGGGCCATGGTACTCTGAAATAGTAGGGGTACTTATTCTAGAAAGTTCTTTATGTGTGCAAGAGAAGCTTTGATCACCATGACCCACTTTAAAACTAAATGTCACCTTTTTCTGCACTTGCTGTATCATGTGTAATAAAGGGTTTTCTAGAGTTAATAGATCCCGGAGACCTCTATAAGGAGAAAACAAGACTGAAATTATTAGTCTTCTCTTACATGAATTAAATTTTTGTAATATTTCCAATATTTTTCTCTAAATTTACTGTGAAGATCTAAAGTGATTTATCTTTTAGTATGCTATTGCAGTATTTGACTGTCCAAGTAGGACTAGTAGTAAGTTGATGCTGTAACTCACTTTGCAGCAGTGAATGAAGAAAAAAGAGGCTCAGTTTAAACATGTAGATAACTGACTGAAATGCTCATCATAAATGTTTGTGATGAGATAACTTTGTTTGATGGCAGTATTTTATTTCTCTGTGTCAAAAAGATCTTGTTGTATTACAGTGGAGCTTTTGCCTGTGGTCAGGTTCCCTGCAAAAGGGCTGAAAGGTTTTGTTCTTGTGAATGTGACAAGATAAGTCCGCTTGTATCCTAAGGTCAACCAAGTGTCACCTTACTCTGCAGTTACATCCTTTCCTGCTGTTTGTTTTTCTATTGTGTAGCTTTGATTGAAAAGAAAAAAACTTGAATGCATGAAAAAAGGAAATGATGCCATAAGAGCAATCACTTTGCATCTAAGGGAAAAGGGAAAAGACTCTACATATAATCAGCTGGCTAAAGGGCATGAGAACATCCTGAAAGGTAATTGGGCACCTTTTGTTGAAATACTCTGATATATCCCATTAACTTGTTCAGTGTTGCTCAGAAACAATGCCTATAGACAGAGGCACGTTACTGGGCCTTTGTTCAGTGCCAAAAGCTGCAGTTATCACAGGATACAGCATCATCTTAAAGCTGGTACTGTTCATGTACTGCTTCTGGAAGAGTATGTACACAACAGGTTCAGCCTTTTCATGACCTGTTTTTTTGTGCTCTCACCCGTGACGTTCTTTACAAGTGAGTGGGAGAAATGTTTGGCTTTTTCAGATCCTTCTCAGAGTTCATACCTGCAGTCATTTTTCTTGTAGGGTATGAGTAGTGACCTGAAGATGGTACCAGTTGTTTCTGACGGGACAACTTAGTATTGCTCTTCTATTTGTTTTTACTCCATTCTGTCTGGAATATTTGTCTCCACATGTTCCATCTCATCTTTTAAGTTGCATAGACTCTAGTGCCTTTTCATCATACATGTTTTAAATTACTGAAATGGTGGAACTTAGTCTACTTGCGATCATGCAATTATTAGCAAAATGTATTCACTAATAATAAGAGGAGCAATGAAAAGATGACTTCCTGTAGGGGTTTTTTGGAATGCTGTTGTTCTGTTTAAGTTCTATAATACTGGCTTTATGAGCACTGTGCTGGTAAGAATAAGCAAGTTTGTTGGAGTTTTTTTTTCTCACACTTTTCTTCATGACTTACCAGGAAAGAAATTACAGATTTCTAGTCTTCAAGTCTCTAATTTCTTCTCAAAAGGAAATAATTAGCCACGGCCCATGGATGATGTGATGTATGCAATTGCTTCTAGCCACTAGAGAGAATGGTGTGGAGGCAATGTGTTGGTCTCTTCTGTCTTTCTGCTGCTGAAATATGGCTTAATATTTTTGCCAAAGAAACTAGACACAGATTTTATAACAAAAACCCCCAAACTTAGGTATAAGCATTATGTTTCATCTAGGGAATAAAGCAGGGACTTCAAGAGTGAGCATAATACAGTGAAAGCCCTACTTTCTTCAACAGCAAGAACAAGGAAAGATTGGCATGATTCAGATTATGGTATTTATGAGTGAAAGCAGGAGGGTTTCAGTAGGGGGGATCCTTGCATACATAGGAGTGTATTAGTAACATTAATATTAGAAAATTATTTTCATATTAAATTGATCTGAAATAGACAACTAGAAGGGCAATAATTTTGTGGGGTTTTAATATAAAAATATGCAAATGCTTTCATATTACAGTTGGAAATTGCCTACCTTTTCATGACCCTGAAGGATGCCTTGAAGTGTACTTTGTTAATCCTAGGGGGTAGTTATGCAATAAAATTCTGGAGGGACTATAGTAGTGATATAAGGTGTTTGTTTTACTGTTTTTTATTGCACCTGTTATTCTGAAGGAATGAGCTGACGTTTCATGCTCTGATCAGCAGCTCCTCATTGCTGTTACTCGGCAAATTCTGAAGTGAAGAAAAGCTGGAAAGGAGCATGCGGCTTGCTGCTCAGTAGATAGAGCAAGAAAATTGGTCAAGACTTGAAAACATTCACCTTACTATTAAAATACTTCCTTTGATGTGACTTTCTTTAGGAGCAGGGAAAACATTCCTTTCTAATCAAAGAACAGGCAATGGCTTATAGTCCATTTGCTTTGGACTTTACTTACTCCTGTTGCTTTGGAGGATAAAAGTGTGAGCTGATCGTGGCTTTTAATTTCTCCTTTACATAGTCCGCCAGTGAAATATGAAATGTTGGCCATGCTGACATCAACAGCAGAACTCCCACTGGTTCCAGTGATAGCAGGGTATCACTGATGGAACAGTGCCCTTTGTGAGCCGCATCTTTTGTGGGAGTCACAGGCAGTTGAAATGCCGAAGTCAAGATACTAGAAGTTTCCAGCTGGACCAAGAAGGGATAATCAAATACAGAGACAGTTCATTTACCACTGAAGGAAACTTTTAGGTTCTCAGTATGCTGCCCACTTCTCCTAATTTCCAGATAAAGTAAAATTCAATTATTTTATGAATTCCAAAGGAACTAATAGTACCTTTTGAGATTTAGTCTTTTCCCTTTGCAAACAGTGAAGCCTCTGTAATGAATCCGTGTCGCACACATTCTGTCTGCTGTTACTCACGCTGAATGCTATGCTATTCTGCATACTGTCCTCAAAACCTGAGACTGGAGTATGGTACAGCTCAATATGAATAGGGGTGACAGAATTTATTCTAGAAAGACGTGTCAGCTCACTTGATGAGGAAATCCATATTTCTGGAAATCAGAGTGAAGGTTTGCTCTGAAAAGTAACTGGAAATGTAGCTTTGTGCTTTATTGCTCTACTAGTGAATCTGGTTTATGCATTTACATACATGTAAGAAATACTGCTAACAGATTACATGGTTTGCAGTGGAAATAGCTGATTACAGAGGTTACTGCTTCTTTCTTCTTTTTGCAGTACAGCTTCTTCTGTGTTGCAAAGATCCTCAGTATGCTAGCAAACCAGGTAAAAGCATCTTCTGTGAGTGAGTTTTAAATCATTATTTGTTTTCTTTATCTTTGCTTGTTCAGCCCTGTTTCTGGAAGGTCATCTAGGTAGTGGCGCCAGACTTCCTTGGCTAGATGCATGTGTCATTTACCTGGTGGCAGGGAAAGCTACGTGGCTTGTATCCTGTGCAGTACATCAGAGGCTTCCAAGGAGAAGAGGGTGCTGAAGCCATGCAGACAGCTGGCTCCCGGCTGTGCTTTTTCCCAAAGGATCTTTAGAAGCGGGTGTGGAATGTGCTGTGAAATTCTGGTAGAGGCAGCCAGACAGCCTTGTGGTAGAGGCAGCAGCTCTGGAAAGGATAATGATCAGGAGTGGGCTGCTATTACTTCCAGAGTAATTTAGTTGGCAATCCACTTGTGCTACACCTCCCCGGGTATTTGTCCAGTTAAAAGCCAGCACTGGGTTTGGTGAATTGGCCTAGTGAGCTGCACATGCTCCCAGGCCACAGGCAGGATGTTAATCCAGTGGATCTGGTGCATGACAGAACTTGGTTATGTGGGTTTGCTTCCCAAACATGCCATAAAGTTTAGTATGACCTTTCAGCAAATGAGTTACAGTGGGGTACCGTGTTAGAAATGCCTGACCTGGGAACAAGTACTCCTTTAGGTTTGTACGAAGGAGAGCCAAAGGGATGTAATGAGTGTATAAGCACAGGTTTTTTGGTGTATGTCAAGCTTGTGCGCCAACTCTCTCTCTCTGTGTACCAAGAAAAGTACAGCCTAGTCTAGATGGCCTGCTCTAAGGATAAAGTCTGATGAAGACTGGTGTTCATCTGCAGCATTGAAAGCCATATTGCCTCCACTAAAAAAAGTAAAATATTAACCGAGTGCTTTAGCTAACACGATTAATGGCATTGTGCAATGCAGAGTGAGTTTTAATAAAATATGTTGTCGTTCCAAAGGAAGTTAAATATGTGACATTGAGTGGATCTCCTGTATTCAAGAGCTGACCTTTTGGCAGTAGCAGTGAAATAATATACAGCAGAATCTTGTTAATTCGTGCTAATGACTTAAAAGACCCATCACAGATTACTTGATTTTACAACTTAGCAAGTAAGTGAAACATGATGACAAACCTTAAGGGATGCACACTTCAACAGTACATGCTCTGCTAATTTACCTCTTTAGTAGCAGTTATGCTGTTAATACATTTGTAATAGATGAGTTAATGGCCAGTAGTACTATTAATTAAAGCAATGATGATTTCCTGAAATGACACTCTAGTACAGCAGCCTATTATTAAATAGTTTCAGTGAAACAGGACTAATCTACTAGTTCTGTGAGTGTGAGGCCACTGAGATGGTTCTGAAAGTAACGGATGTTGGCTTTTAATATTAATTAAAATGTTCTCTCCTTATATGTGTCGTGTCATTTAGAATAAATGTAGCTAGAGTTACTTGGGAAAAGAGTTATCCTGACTATCACAGTAATAGTGTACAGGTATATATGTAAATAAAAAGTTCATAAAAATTTTTATCTTCGGGTTGAATTACTTCTAGGGACCTGAACTGCTAGCCTGTGCTCATTCTTGAAATAGTAATTCCCAAAAGACAGGCTTATGGAACATCACAAATGTTCCAGTAAATTCCTTAGTCTTCAAAATACAGAGTGACTGTCTCTATTGTGAAAAAGTCTGCAATTTTTTCTGACCATTCTATTTCAGTCCACATCGTGTTCCGCATTAAGTGCTATTAAGAATGCAGTTTTATTACTGGCAGTGTGTTCTTAAATGAGAAAATAAGACTTTTCCAGTATGCCTTAGAAAATGACACTAAGCCATTTAATATTTGTTATGCTCTGAGTAGAAGAAGGAGCTGAAGTCTGTACTGGCATCATCATATGCACTTGTTACTGTGCATTGGTGTGTCAGCAGAGAAGTCTGACTAAATAAGGCAACGTGTGAGTGGAGCTTATCAGCGTTTGACAGGAATATAGTCCACTAACAGCTGATACAGTAGCCCATCTTTTCTGTGCTATCATTGTCTCTCTACATGGCACACAGATGTACATTCATCATCTGCTCGGTTGCTGATAGCACTCAAAACTTAGCCCTCCACCTTTTCTTTTCGGTTAGTGTGTACTGGAAGTAATACAAGTGAGCCGAAACCCTTAGAAAGCCAAATATTTTTTTATTTATATAAAAATGTATGTGAAGTTGTCAGCTTTGAAACTTTAGAGAAGTATGCTGTGCCTTCTGCCTCTTCTCCCACCAGATAGTGTAGGGTATTGTGAATATTGTTTGATAATATAAATAAAAAATAGGAAACTTCATGCATTTTTGTGCCTTTATGGTACTACTGTGTGCTAAGCAATACTTGTATAAAGTATCCATAACTTCATGAAAGCAACTGATGGTGCCTTAATCACTCTGAGGATCTGATACTACTCAATGAGTGTCTAAGCTCCTAGTGATCTTTCTGGGAATAGTATTGTACCTTGAACGTTCGTAGGTGCTTTTAAAAAGAAATCCAGAGTAAAATACCCTTAACACTGTTTCAGTATAATTTTTCCTGTTATACTGAGTTTGGTTGTCAGACTTTGTCCCTGTGTTGAGCAAGAGTTTGGGATCTGACAATTTTATCCATAAAGTTACTAGGCCAGTAAATACATTTTAAGATTTGTTAGCACCTGGCCTGCTACAGAATGTCCCAAAACAGTCAAACTGGTACCCTGCAAAGGTGTTTTGATGCTGGGAGCGGATGTAAATGTGTGTGCATGTGTGGCCTTTTTTAAGGGATTTCTGAAAAATACCAGACATCAAATTCTTATTCCTTACTATGAAGATAGGTCAGTGATTCAAGAATTCCTCCTTTTCTTGCAAATTCAAGTCATTAAACTGCAAGGCCAAGGCTGTTGAATTTCTGGCAGAAGTTTCTGTTAAAATGGTAATAATTTCCTTTTTTATCAAGCGGGAATTTAAGACAATACTGAAAAAACCCACTTCATTTCTCTATAGCATACTTTCGATTTCTTGCTCCTACTGACCGTCATTCTGTGCTATCTTCTCAAGTCAAGCAAAGAGGCAGGAAGGGATGGATGGATGATGTACTATCATCCTTATTTGTGGCACTGATTTGAGTCTTTTCACATTAATCCTTTTACACCTGCCTATCAGATATGTACCCCAAACTGTTTGTTGCACATTCAGCTAAAAGTAGTCTTGATAAATTACAGTTATTCTGATTTTACTGTAAATGCAAAACAGGTTTTATAAACTTCTCCATATAAAATGGAGATCTGGTGTACTCCTACCTTTTTACTGTGTATTTCTATGTACTTTCTGCCACCCAGTACTCTTACTTTGGCAACTCAATATCTTACTTATTTGTTCCTCCATATTCCTCCATTACTGTTTCCCTGTTTTCACAACAGCATCCTCAGTATTCCCCCCCGACTTGTCCTCCTCTGTACAGGAAGCTTGCTGGGGAATGGAGAGTGCTTGGCATCCTTCTGAGAGCATTCAGAAGGTTCCAGGTTCGTTTTGTGGGAACCTCACATTTTGTTTAAGTGTTCAACATGCTCTTTGCAAATTGATCAGAGGAAGACTAAAATTCCTGTAACAGTTCAGGGAAGAGTTTTCTGGTAACAGTCCTGGGAAAGAGTAACAGATAAATCTGAAAAGAAAGACAGTGAGGCTTTTTGTTTTGGTTTGTTCTTTCTGTTATCTCTTCCGTAAACTTGGAATGAAGAATCAGGTTTCTTTCCTTCAAAATTTACTTTCCTGTCAGGACAAAGACAGGACTTGCAACTCTGCCATGGGGAGAATGCTTACCTCTTGTACTGTCTAGCGGGGTATGTGCTCAAAATGTTAGTTTCTTGCATACTACTTAGTGTCACAAAAATACAATACAGCATTTCCTAACTGGGAGTTGTGCATGTAAATCCTATTGGCACAGCAAGCACTCTTAGCTTTTTCCAAAGTTGGTTGTTTTCAAAGTGCCTTTTCTTCTTACCCAGTGCAATATTTAAAAAAAAACCAAACCCTGTGGTTTTAGTTGAGATGCATCTTCTTCAGTTCAGTAAGCTGGCTTAAATGCCCTAACGTGAATTCACGCATCAGTAGCATTGTTGTATGCAATATATGTAACAGAGATGTCATTCTGTGCTCTGAGTCCATCTCTGATAATGGTCCTGAGAGAATAAGCAGTTCATTGGGATGTTTGCCATTAGAGCAAGCTGGGAAGGTTCACAGGGAATGCACAATGTAATGGACTGTTTGCCATGTGTGTAATAGGTCCCCTCCAAAATAAGAGCACTTCAACAGTGCAAGTAAGGACACTCTCAGGCTGCCTTTTTGACACTTTTCCTGCTGTGCCCAAAATACTCCATTCGTTTTCTGGAATGTGTCTATCACACACCTGTGTGATCTGCATGGAAAGCAATATGATGTGTCCAGGGAAATAGAGAAGCAGTAAAGCCCTGAATTTAAGTGCCATGTCTATGCAGACAAGCATAATAAAGCTATTAAAATTCTTTAGTCATTCAGGGCTGCTTTATTTTGAGGAATTTTATTAATTACTTCTATCTTTTTAATTTCTGAGAATGCATTTTGAAAATACTTTAAGTGCTGTAATCATACTAATTATGCAGATTTACAATTTTATGTTTTCTGGTTCTTCTAAACATACTCTACTCTTTATAGATATTTTACTATGTTTTCATAGCACACAAATTTAATGAAGTATGTATCAGTTAAAAAAAAGCTCAAAGCAGTCCAGGGCTCTACAAAATGGGCCTTGTTACACCTGAATATGCTTCTATATAACAGTAAGTGTTTGGCAAGCTATATTACTATATTATGTATTATTAATTATACATTGTCATGGAAACTAAATGTTTATAAATAATACTTGAACTTTAAGGAATAACTCATTCAATACTTTTTAATTGCTAAATGAGACAACATGATCAGCCTTTGTAGAAGTTTAGTTAATGTCTACACTGAAGTTAAGAAATGCATCAGCTTGGGCTATGGGCTGGTTACAAATTTTTAGCCTGTGTCAACTTCCAGTGCATTTTGTGGTAGGTGTGTTTGGCATACATCGAGAACTCATAAAGAGCTTAAATTTAGTGTGTTTTAGAGATGTATTCACTCTAGTTTTATGCTGAACAGTAACTCAAAAAATAAATGCCCCTGAGAAGGGAGTTTAGTCATCAGAGATGGTCAACCAGACCCCACCCACACTATCATATTCTCTTTGTAATAATTACTTCAGGATTAAATTTAAATATTTTGACTAAAAAGCCAAATGCATATATTGGAAAATATCCATGAATGATTTAATCTTTAAAAAAAAAAAAAAGGCAAACCAACTTTTAGGCCTTCTGCTGGGAACATTAGAATTTGAAATTTAGCGGCAGAGAATGATGCTCATAAAATTACAGTTTTTAGCTATGGAAAGGCATTTTTATGGTGAGATGACACACTAAACTTTGCTATGATGCCATTATATTTTCAACATCTTATTAAAGGTTATTCTGTACTTTTATTCAATTACTCTATAACTGTGTAACTTCCAGTGAGTTATAAATTTCAGCTTTTCTTAGGAGATTCTAACTTTACTGTTCATTAACTATGATTTATCTTTTGGATCACACATTAACGAAGTGAAGTCCCACGTGTGTAATAAATAGATAATCCATTCAGAATTTCCTTCATTACGTTGCAGTGTTTACTGCTCATCCTGCAACTCCAGAAGCAGAGAGTCTGTGATCTACAGATGTGACTTCATCTTCTAAAAATGAGCCTTTTGGAAGGCTTTCATTCTGAAATCTGTTTTTAAAAAATGGTTTATACTTTTGAAACATTAGTTCACATTCCGTTATGTTTTTTGGATAGAACAAATAAAGAAGTTTGATGGGAAATAAATCTCTTTCAATACATTTTACCAGCTGCTCATGGACAATATTAGAATCATAGAATGGTTTGGGTTGGAATGGACTTGAAAGATCATGTAGTTCCAATACACCTGCCATGGGCAGAGAGACCTTCCACTAGACCAGGTTGCTCAGAACTTCCTTCAGCCTGGCCTTGAACACTCTCAGGGATGGGACATCCACAACTTTCCTGGGTGACTTATTCCAGTGCTTCACCACCCTCTGAGAAAAGAATTTCTTCTTGGTATCTAATCCAAACCTGCTCTCTTTTAGTTTAAAGCCATTCCCCTTTGTCCTGTCCCTATCTGCCAGTATATAAAGCCCCTCTTCCTCCTTTTTGTAAGCCTCCTTAAAGGTACTGGAAGGCCACGATGAGGTCTCCTCAACGCCTTCTCCAGGTTGAACAGCCACTGCTCTCTCAGCCTGTCTCTGTAGGAGAGGTGCTCCAGCCCTCTGATGGTCTTCGTGGACCATTATTGTCTCTAATGAAACTTCTAAGCTTTTGATGGATGCAGTTTTCAGATTGTAAGCACAAATTCTGGTTTGGGGCACCAAAGGATTTCTCATAAGTGCCCAAGTGCTACTTTGTCTGACTAGACGTGGAACTTTACATGTCCTGCTGTATATATTGTAAGCTATAGTAAAGGAGAGGGACAGGTCCTGAGTGTATAGTCTGTGTAACAAAGAGGCTAAGGTCTGTTTTCTCTGTGTAAGTGTGTGCTTTTATAAAGATGAAATTCATATACATGCATGCTGACTTGTTATTATTTTCTCCTACAAACTGGCTTAATTTGAAATATTTTGTCTGTTTCTGCTAAAGCTGAAATTACCAGAAGAAATCCCATTGCTCTCTGTGATAAAAATATCAAACTTCTATAATTATTTGTCTTCCTTGGTATAGTTTATGCTGAGGGGTAAACATTCCAGTATTTTCTGTAAGGACTTTAAAGGAAGTTTATAAAGAAGCTTGGGTAGTTCTTTGAAATGTGTGTGAGAGGGGTAATCTCTGTGAAGAACCTATTCCTCCTAAGAGAAAGAGCAATCTTCTTCTTCGCTATGAAAAGTATGTGAAGTTTGTAAGGGTTGTCTGTAGTGTGCTAATATGAAGGGGTACTTTTCTCTCCTATGCTCAAGTTACAATATGCTAAGCAAATATTTATTAACAGACCTTTCAGAGGCTATGCAGTGTCAGCAACTGCACTCGACACATCCTGGGTAACTAGGAAGCTTAGTTGCTTCCTGCCTCTCTCACAAATACCACCTTAGTTGCCTCATATCCTAACACCATGTATTAGCTCTTTGCCTCCACTCTCAACAAATAAATTGTAATTATACAGTATAGATACTGATATTCATAATCTGCTCCTCATATCTAATTCTTTCCCTGTGTCTCTGGCAATGATTTTTTAGCACTTAAACAGCCACAGCACCATCTCGTAGTTAGACTTCGTAGAAGCACAGAACACACTGGGTGGGAAGGGACCCACAAAGATCATTGAGTCCAACTCCTGGCCCTGCACAGGACAGCCCCAAGAGTCACACCATGTACCTGACAGTGTTGTCCAAACCCTTCTTGAACTCTTGTCAGGCTTGGTGTGGTGATCACTGCCCTGGGGAGCCTGTTCCAGTGCTGAAGCACCCTCTGGGGGAAGAACCTTTTCCTAATATCCAACCGAAACCTCCCCTGGCACAACTGCAGGCCATTCCCTTGGGTCCTGTCACTGGTCACCACAGAGAAGAGATCAGTGTCTGCCCCTCCTCTTCCCCTCATGAAGAACGTATGGACTGAGTTGAGATCTCCCCTCAGTCTCCTCTTCACCAGGCTGAACAGACCAAGTGACTTGTGGCTGTCTTAGTTGCTGCTGGGTTTTGGCTAATCATATAACAAATTATTCTAGGGGTTTTTGCTTCTCTGCCCTGGCATTTCACACAAATGCAGTTTATTTATAATTATTTCTTTACCATGTTTTAATCCAGTGCTTTTTCTATAATATAACATGTTTGAGAATGACCTTTCCTTTATGGAGCCTTACTTCCTTATCTGTCTTTTGTAGTCCCTTCCAGTCTTGGTATGTGTTGCCTGGCTATTTTGCAAGCTGTCTCAATTGCAGAGGTTTTAAATAACCAGGGTAAATGGGGAGGTGCTTGCTTATGTTTTCCTGAATTTTTTCAATTTTTAGGGATTCATTTCATTGTCATTCTATGTTTCTGTCACTATTTCTGTTAGCTTATTTGTAGACCCTGGTAAGATGGGTACTGCAGTGTGCACCTGTTCCTCTAAATCTTTCTCCTCTTTTGCATCTTGTCCTTTCTTGAAAATGCAGGGTGAGAAGGGGTGAGGGAAAGAAGATCTGCCAAAGGAATTTCTCTTTCAGTGTTGTATTTCACTTTCAAGTTTTTACCTTTGTCGCTGTAAGATCATGTGCCAAAGTCTTGGCGATGCAAAAGCTAGAAGTTGTTAAGAATATACTAGAGAGTGGGGGTGACCATTCAGCCTGTCTGCAGCTGCCTCCCCCATGTCCTTGACCAAGAGGGCTTAGGAGTAGGCTGAAGGGATTGTCTTGCCGATAGCAGCCCGCTCCTGACTTCCAAGAGTTCTCAAACACAGCTGAGAGTGGGTGGGGATTTACTGGGTGGAAATAACGCGGATGGGAAACATCAGACTGGATGATACATACCTTTTGCAGGGACTATCTCTGTCTATCCAGCAGAGTAGTGGAGTGAGGAACCACTACTGCCAGGTGCCTTGGTGACATGGTCCCTGCCCTGCCACGGTGGGCCATTTAGACACCATTACTCCATGGCAGACAGAGTTATTTAGCAGCAATAGGAGAGCAGGGAAAGCGTTTTTCTCCACGTTTCCATTCTCTGATTTCCTCAGTATCGAGTGGTGGGCAGCGGGTTGTTGCCAAGCAGTAAGGAGCTTGCATCTGCACACGTAGAGGAGGCCCTGCCGTGTCCTTCGGCCAAGTGCCATGCCATGCCTCAACTGCGCCTGTGCTGATCTGCCCAAAACCAAGAATGGGCTTCAGGCATAAGTCATGTGGCTGTGTTTATTCTGGAAGATCTCAGCTATGACGCTGCAGCCATATCTATATCTATGGTTCTGGATATTTGAGTGCTGTGGCAGATAATTACTTATTTGCATGGGGTTTTTGTGTGACAGCGTGAGCACTGTTGATCCCTTTTCCCCGGGGGTGCTTTTATGCAGCCATGCTACTGACACTCATGAGTGCTTTATGTTGGCTCTTTTATGTAGTGTTTTTTGTTGTGTTTTCTTTAGCTTTTGAAAGTGATTAAACCCTTTGTACATTAATACCTGCGTTATGTTTCTGACACAGTACTGCTAGCTAGCTTTTTTTTTCCTGCTTTCTCTTAAGGCACTTTGATCATCAGGACTAGTCTGGCACCTCCTTCTTGTAGGGAGATTGCTTTACCTTTTTTGCTGTTCTTGGCTGCATCATTCTTGACTCCTCTGAGCTGTCTTCAGAGTAATTAACCAGACTGTGCACAGATTTGCATTCCCTTATAACTGAATTTAGACTTTTACGTCCTGTGTGTTGTAGGTAAAGACTTGTTTTTCCACTTTTGGATCATTTCTAGGTAAAGCTTTTTCTGTCAAAAGCTTTACTGTTCTGCACACATAGTAAGTACCTCTGGTATGTAGGTAGTGGTGATTCAAACTGGAAGCAAGCCCCTACAATTCATGTTTCACACTTTCCGAGCTGGTGTCCTAATTATCAGCAGAGACACAAAGGATGTGCGGGACTGCAAACTCTGCCTTTGGCAGTGTTTTCTGAATACTGACCAATAAGCCACTCGTCTGTATTTAAATGCATGAATATAGAGCTTAAATTCTTGAAAATTTTTATGGCCTGAAACTCGTTATCACAGAGCTGCATAAGTACGGATGAGAGAATGTATTTTGAAAATGTCTCTGAGAATTTCCTTTAGGCAGGTTGAATCTTCCTGGTGTTTAAAGTGCTGCCCAGTACCAAATCTGTACATCGGATTCTGTTCCTTTCACTGTGAGAGGATATAAGTATTACTTCTAAGCGTTAGGATTTTTACTCCTCGTATCTAAACACAGCATTGTTGAGCTTCATAATGATTTACTTCTGATCCCTGTGCAGTGTAAAATGAGAGCAGTTTAAATATCCCTGTTTTACCAAGGCACTTTGAGGATAAAGTATGCATGCTGCAGAGATGGGGTAAAAGTACCCCGTTAAAATAATGAGTAGGTGAATGAGCTTAGTGCCTGCCTTAAAGGCTGAGTACCCAAAACAGCTAATGAAGACTTCAGTGTCATTCAGTTTGCTTCAGTGGCTGCTGAACAGTTCGTTACTCACTGTGCTCTTTTCATCTTAATATATCTGCACAGTATGGACAATACTGAAGATGACTGAGGTAAACTTCAAGGGGGTGCAAGTTACAGGTGTTGAGGTATTCTTGTGTGCATGGAGAGGAGTGGTGAAGACAACAGAAAAAACAGTTAAAGTGTGTTTCATGTATACACATTCTTTCTATATCACATGACAAATAACTCCAAAGAAGGGTAGGAAAGCACATTTAAATAATATTTTTTAAATTATCCAGAGCAGTAATAGATTATGTTGGTACATATGTAGTCTGTATTTTTTTTTTAACCAAAAGATTTATCTTAAAATAAGTTGATAATATAATTCAGGTTTTCTTTTGATATATGAATTACATTGCTAAAGCCAAGCAATTTGTATTTTTGATCCGCTACCTCACTGGAATGTTTTATTCCTCAGCGAGACAAGCTTTTCCATGACAGCTTATGCTACTAACGAGAATTTTTAATTAAAATCGTCATTTTATTTTTTACTGGTACTGAATTTCTTGTCTTTGCCAGTAGGACTGACATATGATACTGAATGTAATGCTGTAGTACTATATAGTACAATTTTCACTGCATTTTTCACTGAAAGAACAGAATAAGTCACTGAACGTGAGAATTTTGAACCAATCCTGTTTACATGTGCAAGTAGGAAGAAATGATGCACCCTTCCCCCTTCATTGTTAAGTGGTAAATTGTTGCTATGGTGATCATTCTTTCCATCTCATCAGCTATAACCTGGTTTTCCACATCAACTGAATAGCTTCAAGCAATGCATGATCTTTATTTTTTTATATATATCAGTTAATATTGTTTTGCTACATAGTTGTTGTCTTGGGACTTAATGTCAGCATCAAGATGCAGTGAATGTAAGCAAGATAGTTCTAATTTTGTTGTACATAAATCTTTGTACTCATTAGAACCATCTTCGTGTAGCTGCCAAGAACTTTTAAGTAGATTTATTAAAGGAGGCTTATTTTTGGTGTGTACAGTTGATTATTTTCCTTTCATTATTTCAGAGTCTAAAAGCTTCTGTAGTAAATATGTGGTAAATCTCTGAATAATGTCTCAATTAAGCAATATGTTGTTTGTTATCTAAGGCGATGAAAACAGGATAGTTGTAGTAAAATTTCACAGAGCAGTTTCATTTTCTTGCAGTGAGAACTGGTACATATGGGTTAAATGCAGAGAGATGCCTGCACTGTGGTGAGAGTAAGCCAGGTGACCTGTTGTAGAGTCACCAAAGGTAAAAATGGATGCATATGGTGTGCATGGGGTCCTATGCATACACACACGATGGATTTGTGTCAGGCGAAAGGGCAGAATGAGCATGTGGGCCATCACAATATTGCCTTGAAGCCAGATGTGCCTTCCCTTATCACCACCACCAGGTTTTTCAGGAAACGGGCCAGGTGTTATGGCAAGCTTTGGAGCCATAAGTAGGACACTGGTGTATAAAATGATTAACATGGATTTTAGAATAACCTCTTTGAACTTAAGTTAATGCTTTTAAAAGACTGTTTGTCTTAACTTACTCATGTATTGTTCGTTACAGTCAGTCTTTCCTTTTCTTCTAAGATGTCAAGACTTTAAAAATGTAACCATATTGTGGCCTTCATTGCTGGACAGCATATGAGCAACTCTTGTGTTTGTGATTTTACTCACATTCCAGTATATTTAATTTTTTTTGTGTGTGTGAACTTTTTCCTCTACTTTTCATCTGCATCACTCGTGTCTGTTTTGTGTGTCACGATCAATAAAGCAGCAAGATCATATCTTGTCTCAAACAAAATTTTACATTTATTACTGGGTTTAAGGTCCACAAGAGGACCTGAACAACAGAGAAGTATTTGAGTATGTAATTTCATGTAAAATGATTCTTAATTATCTTATATGAAAATGCAAATAGAATCTTGGTTTCTCTCTTAGTGGTCTTTTTGGGTTCTCTATAGGAAGGAGTATTTTTCATGTCTCAAAATATTGTGCTGCCATAGGCAAACTTCTATTAGATGTTCGTGACCTATTTTTGCAGTGAGGGATGTTTTGCTAAATAATGTCAAAGATCATCTCTCAGTAGATCAGTCTCTTAAAGGATGTGGTGAGAGTTATAGTATAAACATAAATGCACTCTCTGTGGAGACAAACTAGGAACTGGATTGATATTTCAAGTAAGAAGGGTATGTATGCACACTGTGAGTCTAGGGGATGGTATCTTGAATTACTGAATTGCTTAGACCTTTTGGAAGTATTTACTGCATGACTCCCAAAGTATTAATCCTTTTGGCCAAAACACAGTTCACTAAGTAGCCTGAGAGAAAGTGTGCCATGCAAGTGAGGAATGCCGTATTTCCTTCCAGCTGCAGAGGATGAGAAGTTACTGAGAAAGCATATTGTACAGTTGCCTGAGCCAAAACAGCTATTACAGGCTTCTTGTAGTAATTGTTTTGCTTTGCCTGACTTTATTAAGTAGTATGGTATTTTAGTTTATGAATCGGCTCATCTTTGTTTCCTGAGCTACGTCATTCCTGAATTTCCCCTCACCAGATCTGTGTAATCGTACAAACTGAGCAGCTGCCAAAGAATATACCCTGTGAGGTACAAAGTCCTTTCACATATTTCACAATCACACAGATAGACCAGAGAAAGACTTTGTAGTTGTGTACTGATCCTTTTTTTTTTTTTTGTTGGCAGAGAGATACAAACAAATCCAGCATTTGGAGCAAAAACTCGTGAAAGAGAAGCAGCTGCTCCATGTTTTGTTGTTGCATTTTCCTGGGTAATGTTTCCTACAAAACAAGAAATAATTCTCTGAATAGGAGCTGAATGTCCCAAGACTCAGTAGCCTCCATAGCCAAAAAAATAGCTGAGTATTCTTTATACCAAGCCCTTTAATTTGCTTAAGCTTCTGACTTCCTTATTACTTTCTTAAAGCCTGTGGTTTCAAGTATGTTTTAGCCTGCAGTACCAGGAACCAGTACCAGGAATCAGCTGCAAACATGAGACATGGACTGACCCGAGTGCAGGAATGACTGTCTGAGACTGGGGGAAGAGAAGATGGTTCCTTTCAGCTCTGCTTTTCCCTAAATTTAAGTATACCTGCAACTGTAGACTTGTTTTACCTGATTTTTTTTTCCTACACAGTCCCTTAAAGGGATCTAGTGTGTTCCTTTGTTGTATGAGTGTAATCTGGAATTTGATGACCTGGAAAAAATGTATTCAGGCAAAATGCCAGCCACAGAAGAGAATCCTCTGAACAGTAGGACCGTGCACATGGGACCTAGTATTTCTTTCTATATTATTCCCCTTTATAGCAATAGCAGGGGGTGTTTTAATGCTTCAGTTGGTATTGTTTCTGAAACCGTGTGCACATTTTTATAGCACAAGATTAGTTCAGTAAAAGACAAATATAATTTAAAATCAAAACAAACTCACATTTGCCACATTAAAGGTTATAAGATAACTGTTCGTCATTCCACTCAAATTGCAAAAGTGAGCACGTGTTTGCCCTGTTTAATCTTGGTAAATTCTATTTGTTTTCTGTAGCCAATATTCTGTTTATTTTTCCATTCATTAATTCAAATTCAGATTCTTATGGATATAGTGGTAAATAGACTTTGTGGTTATGATATGTAAAAAATACTATTTCTAACGTATTTCTTGGTGGTATTGAAATAGATTCGAAAATACAGCTACAATAGTAAACAAGTTCCATATATTAATTTACTAGCTGTGTAAATAAAGTACAAATTTTAAAAAATTACCATTTTGATCATCTTAAGGATGAATGTGCTGGCAAGGAGACAGTGGTCTCTCATTGCCACTGTTATAAGGAAAGATGTACAAAGAAGCCGCTGATGTTTGACAGAGAAGTCTGTTTCTATAGGTTGAAATGTATAGCTTCAAAAACAGTTTAAGCTAGAAATTTTGGTGTTTAAAAAAAAAAAAAAGGCAAACACCAACCCAAAATAAAGAACAACCACCACCACCACCACCCAAAAAACCCCCAAACATACTAAAACCTCTTTCCCTCTGGACCTGTGTTGAGAATTGAATTTTTTCTTCTACTCTACATGACAAGGGTGCAGTGTTCTGTCTGAGTGGATGTAGTTCAAGTCCAGAATTCAGATGCTGTCCTTAATGCTTTTCCTGCCTCCATAATTCACATGGATAAAGACAAAAATGGCCCATATCAAAGATCATATGGATACCAAGGAATTTTCTAAGCTCTATTATTTATTTTTTAGGTTTATTGGTAAAATTTATCTGAGGCTACATTTTTCTGATTTGCAGTTTTTATTTTCTTCACCTTGACTCAGTTTCTCAAATGCTTTCATTTCTGCTGTTTGTCCTCACGTGTAGCAGTTGGCTGCTTTCACAGTTTAATTGTTGCTGAGCATGTTTTATTTCCTTACTAACCTGTTCGTCTTCTTGCCTTTTAACATTTCTGATCTTTGACACAAGCCTGACACTGCTGAGAGGCAATACCGTTGTTCAGGGAACTTGCTCAAACAACATATGCTTTGTGCCTTTTAAGCACTCTGAAAAAATGTCATTTGAAGGATAACAGAGAGAAAAATTGTAAGATCTTTGATAAATATTTTTATCTGAGATGAGTGGTACTGCTTCTGTGTTCCGCAGCCTTTCATCCCAGCAAATTATGAGAAAGAAACATGATTTGCTCCATACAAAAAGCATTATAATAAGGGAAAGAAAATAAGTGTTTTAATTTTTAAAAAAAAATGTGACTTGGATTCAGTAAATCAACAGACAACACCAATGCAGAAATTGCTTTCCATAGCTAAATTATTTCTTAGCTGTGTAAAATTTCTTATTTATAAAATATTCTGCATTAACTACGTACAGTTCATTCATGCTCTTTCAGAATAACAATGCCTTTTCCTAGTGTGTTTTGAAAGTGCTTGATGCAGAGAAGGCAGTTGGCTTCATGGATTTACTCAGGCTAATCGTTACATTTTATAATGAAAACAAACCTTATTCTGAAATAATTTTCAGGTGTAAGAAAAAAGACTACTGAAGGGAATAGAAGGATAGCATTAGTACTGATTATTAGGCACTATGCCATGGTAATTGACCCAAATAACATACCTTTCTACTTCAGTTTAATTCAAGGACAGATGGATACCAAATACCTCTTAAAAAAATTTAAAAGTAAGGATATTTAAGTTTCTGGATTCCAAAGTTCACCTTGTCAAAGTGTTTAAAGCTTGTGTTAGATGTAATTCATACTCTTTAATTCAGATATATTGTAGGAGGAAAAGTAATTAGCTGGAGGTGGACTCTTCTTTGCTTAATTATCCCATCTCCAACGGGGCTAAATTCAGCTCTGGCATACACTGGCAAAAATCTCATTCAGACAGCAGCAACACTGCAATACATCCCGCTCCAGTCTCACCAGATGGCACTTCTTTTTCAGGTGTGTGTCACTGTAGGCACATATACACCTCAGACAGGTTAGACAATGGGAGCTGTTTAGTTTTTTTTTAATAGCAGCAGTTTTTCTGGACCTACACCCAGCTTAGTTCTTTTACACTTCCATGTAGGATAGCGAAGTACAAGATGTATAAAACTTCCAAGTAGAAGGATAGCATAGAAAGGGGCCTTATTTCCCTCTCACTGTGAGCGAATTTGGTGGATATTGAAAATACTTGTTATCAACTCAAACATACACAAAACCTTCCAGAACATACAGAATTCTGACTCTGCCCTGATATATTATTCGCTGGTTCAGATGCCCATAGCTAGATAATCCTGAACTTTAAATTTAGTCCACCTTTCAACTACCATATAGTTCCTGCACAAGATAAAAAGGTCAACAATTCTTCTGCTAGGGAAACTGCATACTCAGATGTTTCATATGTCTGCTCTTATCGGCTGTAATTCACAGTATGTGAAGTTGATGGCTGAAACTCTGTCTTCTGCAGCAGCTCATGGCCTCATCAAACCTTAAGCAAGCTCCAGTATTTCGATTGCAAGCAATTACTGTCCATTAACTACACCACTGAGAGGACTAATACCCGACTGCCAGAGCAAAATGTCACAGAATAATAAAAAGTTAGCAACATACTGATGCTCTTACACCCTGCTGAGGTATAAAAATTTCAGAATGACAGCGCTCCTGATGCACCCAACATGGACATCAGTAGCCATAGGTACTGCAGCATGGGTCTCATTATTGATCCCAGTTGCAAGGAGATAGATCCACTTAATCTGGTCCATCACTGAATTTGAGATAGCAGCTAGCCCAAATAAAAACTGTAGTACCAAGCGCACTTTATATCTATACAGCGTTCCTGGGAGAGGTTTGGTTCTCTGAGCTTTGCCTTCCCCACTTAACAGGGAGCTGTTCCCCTGTGCTAAGTTTTCTACCCAATCCCATCTTATTTGGCATCTTATAAGAGTGTCTTGTGAGTGTTTCTCAGGATTGACTGAAAGTGGGCAATTTACCTGTCAACTGCTGTCTCACTTTTTTCAGGCACCATCTTTTGAGAATTGGTCTGCCCCAGTGAGAGACAATAGTCTTACCCTGTCATCCTCTTAGGGCTTTACCATTGAGAAATGTATGTGTGGAAGAATTGGGTCTCATGGCACATCATTAATGAGTCTGGAGATTCAGAAGACTGAGGCATACATGGATGGTTAACATCGGGGAAGTCATGTCAGCTTCGTATTCCTGCAGAGTCATCTTCAATATTAATGGGTGACTGCTAGATTCAGCAAAAACAGTGTAGTAAGCACAAGCCAAAGAGATGAGATTTGTGGAGCAAGGCAATAAGAAAGAGTTCAAATATTTTTATAGTGACTCCAGTTGAGCTTCCTAAGTGGTGCTAGAGGCATTCTGACAAGCAGAAACAAGTTTAAGGACAAGGACCCCAAATAACTTGACATTTCTGTGTGGAAACTGTACTTCAGCTTTGCTGCAGCTCTTTGGCTGACTGCTAAGTCTTGCAGCCAAGAAATCATCATTTCATGTAGGGTGGGATGACACCTTGTTCACATGACAGCAAAGAGCTCAATTTTGGTGACACAAAAGGGTCCAGCATTAGCCAAGTAGCTTTGCAGGAAGAAATGGACACATTGGATATCCTGAACATTCATTTATCATATAACTGTGTAGCTTCAGGTGCTCTGGAGGAAGTGGGACCTTTTTAGAGGTCACAGTTTTTCAGCATGGAGATTTGGTAGCATAGACTCACTAAAAGAACTGGGATCTCTTAACCTGGGCAGTGAGGGACCAACACCCATGCTCCCAAACACAGACTGTATAATTGCCAAAACAATTGTCTCAGCATTGCAAACAGAGTCTTATGACAAATGTTTCTGGGTTGCTGCTGTGGGAGTCAGCCTTCCTTTTTCTTTGGCACTATTCTTGTTTCTGGAGTAACCTGATAGATTTGATAAGAAAGCAGGTAAGTCTTTTTAACTAACACTAGAAAATACAATCTCTCAGACCCTATCTTGCCCTGTTCCCTCAAGACTAATTGTTAGGATCTCAGATGGCTGGATCTTTAAATGCCATTTTTCCTGACTAGTCCATTCAGTTTCAATTTTCCGTGCCAGAGACAGTTTTATTTCTTTTTCTTCTCCAAAGACTTTTTTTTCTCTGTGAAGTCTTTTTCGAACAAAATTAACCTTCTTGTTTCATGTATGATCTTTAGATGAGGGTCCTGCTTTCTTGGCACTGGAATCTGTTTAGTTTCTCAAGGTAGATAAGAAAGGCAATTTCTTTCCTCCCTGAAAAGAAATCCAAAGTTCTCCCTATGCCACCTCACTTGTAGGCTGGTAATACTTAATTTTATCATACCATGTTTAAAGTGTAAGACTAATGCATTGTTTCTGGAATTTTTACAGAGATAATTTCAGATATATCCTGCACTATCAGTAAAGGATGCTGCATCTGGAACTTCTCCATGATGCTCTCACTCTCTGTAAAACATATGATGTGTTTAAAATAAGAAACCAACTTCTGGTTTTGCCCAGTTAGGTAGGTGATAAGAGAGAAATACAGTGCAGTGATACATGATACAGTATGACCTGTATGCTTTCTGTCCAGATATTACGGAATTGAACAGCACTGCCATTTGAATTGTTAATCAAACCTGTTAAACATGAGTAAAGGCTATCGTTTTTCTCTGCAGTGAGGGCTTTCCTAACAAACTTATAGAGAGGTTGAGTTTCTGCACGTATAAACTCTGATCAAAGTACATGAAGATCCTACACCTGAGAACTCCTAAAAGTGTCTTTGTGTGTCTGCCCATTCTGTGGAATGCCAGGCTTGATTGTCAGGTAGAAATCTAGCTGCCATACTGACCCTTCAGAAGGAGGTAATTCTGTATCTTATTTTCTCAGTATTTGAATACTCAAAACGGTGCTTTTCTACTAGATAGGTCAATCATTCAAGCAAAAGTAGTTTGCGAGATTTTGTAGCTGGACTCACTTGCATAAGACGTAGAAAAAGAAACTGCCAAAAGCAAATTTCAACCTTTGCTGAAGAATCTCCACATAATTTCTTGCAAACTAACCTGTTGCAGTAGTTCAGCAAGTCATCTAAGCACTGGAGTTTGCAGCAAAAGTTTGTTTCATTTCAGCAGGGCTTCCACTGCACATCTGTCTCACAGAGAGAGAAAATGTTATTTATTTAATAGGATTGCAGAGTAAGTCTCTACTTGTTACGAAATTATTTCACCTTTCCAGTGAGAAATCATATTCTGTGTGCATCCACTTGCTGCTGGAGCGTGCTTGTGCCGGAGAGCAAGACTGCTAGATGGAACAGACCCTCACATTTTGTTAAATAGTGTCAGCTAAGCATAATACGAGGTGATACTCCATGTTCAGTAGACGTGCACTGCATCAATAGATCTAGCTGGAATTCCATCATTTGTTGAAGGAGAGATTTTTATTACTGTTACTATTTTGCTAATTGCATAAACTGGGTTAATCTTTGAATTACCTTTCACTGATTATGTTGAATTATCAAATTCTCCAAGAAAGCACGTGTTCATTTTTCCTGCCCTTCCAGTGGCTCTTCAAGTATGTCCTCCATTCCTCCTTTAAGCCCCCAGCAATGCAAGCTTCAGCAGAAGAACTAAGGCATGACTGAAGCCTTCCCAGTTGATGACCTTCATGTTTCCCCATGGGGTTCATAAAATAAGATACATATTCAGGTGAAGGTGGATCAGTACAGACTCTAGGAAGGACCATCTTGGTATACAACCTGACAAAATAAGTTGTTTGGTTGGTTTAGCCCAGGGAAAACAAGGCTCCGGGAAAATCTTAAAGCAGCTTTCCAGTACCCAAAAGGGGCCTACAGGAAAGGTGGGAAGGAGCTCTTTTATCAGTGAGTATAGTGATAAGACAGAGGGTTTCAAACTGAAGATTTACGTAGAGTATTTTTAGGATAGATTTAGATTATATGTTAGAAGGAAATTCTTTACTATGAGGGTGGTCAGATGATGGAACAGGTGGCTCAGAGAAGTTATGGATCCCTGGAAGTGTCCAAGGCCAGGCTGGATGGGGCTTTGAGCAACCTGGTCTGGTGGAAGGTGCCCCTGTCTATGGCAGGGGATTGAAGCTGGATGATTTTTAAGGTCCTTTCCAACACAAACCAGTCTGTGATTCTGTGATCCTAGGGTAATTCATCCAGCCCACAGGGTTATTCCAGGACACTGGTTTCCCAGGATTTATCAGCCCTTTGCCTGCCAAGATGCATGCCCTTGACATGGTGAGGCTCCTTTAATGTCCTCAAGAAAAATAGCAGGTGCAAATACTTTCCTGTCACTCCCTGGTGTTCAGACCCTTGCAGTTACCACTGGCTGTCAGCAACATGAATTGCTGTAGTAGCAGCACTTACTCCTGTAGTGTTATTTATTGAAGACATGACGAGTGCAGGCTTAGATGGGTGTGTATTTAGTCAGGCCCAGCACTTCTGGGAAACACAGCAGCGTTATTCAGTGCAGAGAGAGCAGATGCGGTGCTTCTGGCAAGCTGTGGTAGCCCTGCTATGCAAGATGCGGCCCTTCTCTGATGCTCTAAATAGCTCAAAAACCTGCAGTTTAGACAAGGTAACTTTACTAGGAGACTCATTTTTGAGGCTGTGGAATTGCTTGCCAATCCAGATCTCAAGCACCAGATTTCAAGATGGGGCCTCAGTAGGAACAGCTTTTTGGTGGGAGAGGGAACGCATGTAATTGCCTAATAGAAGATTCTTGTCTTACCAGCTGTTCCAGTATCACAGTCGTGAGTGTCAGTAAAACCCATCAACCTTTAGATAGTCTTGGAAAGTCTGATAAATCTGTGTTTGTGTGAAGAGAGGGCAAGGATACGTTAGGACTGATTATTTTAGGATTTGCTTTCTTTTTCATGGCGTGCAGTAGTGTTTACACTAAAATTCTACTATTAGTGACTCAGAAAAGAGAGTGCTTGCTTTTTAGAGGAGACTGGGAGAGAATGTCAGGGCTCCAGACAAGGCCTGTGGTAAGGAGAAAAAAAAAAGGAGCAAACAGACCATGACCAGCTCTGTTCAGAGGGCCTAAAACCAGTAGACTTTCATGCAGTAAGTTGTTGCTCTCATGAATGGTTACTGCTAAATATGTAATACAACAATGAATCCTCAACTTTACTGTGCAGATCTGCATGACTTCAGCTGAACAAAGCAGTCAAGGACCTCTCTAAGCAGGAACAAATAAGTTGCTGTGAACTCTCAGCAGTCTCTGGATGCTGCAAAAGCCTTCTGGGCATCTAGGCAAGTTCATCAGCCTTATATGAACCAGAACAGAGCAACATTCCTGGGTTTTCAATTTTTCTGGTAGCTGATAGGACATGGTGGTTGTTTATTCAAAATGTGTGTTATTGGCAGCATTATAGATAGCTACAGAGGGTAAACATATGCATAGATGTTTTTTGGAGGGGGATATGTATATGAGAGAAGATTATTTTAAAGCTGTTAACTGCATTTGTCGTAAACTCAGGTTCTGCATTTTCTTCGTGCTGGAGATAGCAAAACCTGTGAAATAGCTGTCAGCCGCCCTGTGTCTGAAATGATCTGGTGTTATTTTTGATCTGCACTGCTCTTTAGTTAAGAGGAATGACATGTTTACAGATTGAAGGATCATCAAAGTCTTTCTTCTGCTTGCCTAACCTGTTTGGTTTCTTGATGTTTAATATATAATATGAACAGCCTGATTTGTATCTATCAGCCTGGAGAAAAGGCAAATTACTTACAACCATCCCTACACTTGAATACTTGTCTTTCGTGGAGAGCTTAGGCCCTTTTTAATTAAACTGCTTGATTGTAATATATCAGTGTTTTCTGTTATTAAGGTATTTCTATGAATTTTGTAACAGTTATCTCTAAACAACCGAAAAAGGAAGAACTTACTCCAGAGCGGTCTGCTAGACCTTTTTCTACCAATACTTTTTTTCTAGACATCTGGCATTAGGACATTCCTCCTAATCAGGAAACAGAAACGAACCATGCGATGAAAAGATAAGCCCAATTTAGTTTTGCCTCTAAGATCACTAAAGACACAAAAAGTAAATTTAAATGCACACAGTTGATGCATTTAAAATGCTGAAAATATTGAACTAGATTTTAATGTCCGAAGATTTTAAAAGGACTGTTAAATAAAACCCATAACAGTGCCACAGATCATTTGAATTCATGGCAATATGTTTGTCATTTAAGTAGTTTAATTACACCACTTTTTTTTTTTTAGTTACAAGTGCATAAATGCCACTGTTATATCTCATAAAAATTATTTTGTTCGGCACTGTGTTCTAGACAGTATTTTCATTTTGTATTATTTTCTAGACAATTTTGTGCAATGCACGAAGCTCTTCTATTTTTATTCTGTGTTCAGTGTATCCTTTCTGTTCTCATTTGTTATGAAGATTTTGATTTCATAATATTACTTTATTTTGAGAAAATGTGAGCAAATGTGTGTGCTACAGCTTTTGTAACAGAGAAAGCCAAATAAGCACCAAGGCACTAAGCATGTACTAAAACTGCAGTATAGTAAGTACAGACTGCCAAAGTCACTTAGAAAAAGCATGAAGCATGCTCCTAGAAGTACTTATGATTGGGGAGTTTATGTTGCACTTTTTGAAGCCAGTAAAACCCACAGAATTTTAACTAACTTTTCACATTTTCACTCTGGGAGTGTAGTTTTCATGCAAGAAGTGTGTCAGGAGTTACATATATTTTGATGTTAAGAGAGATCAGATGCTGGTCTTATATTACACATATTACTCTCCAAAAGCTTTTGTATTCTTTGCTAAAATATCTCTAACACTGTGGACTTCTTTTTCCTTGAAATTTTAAAAAAAAGCTTAAAAAAACACATCAACTCTGTATAAGGGAGAGATTAAGGAATACAGGCATTGTCATGGGTGACATTTGACATAGTTTTTCTGCATAAGTTTACTGATTGATAGAGCTTCCAAAAGTTTTCTAACTAGAACTATTCTAACAAAAAACAATTTTTTTTCTAAATGATGACATTTGATATCGTATTTTCCGATTTTTTTTTAAGTAATTTAAAGTGGTAAAAATCAGTAGAACACTGAAAAAGATAGTGTTTTGAATGGAAAATCAGTCCATTCGGATACAAAAAAAGAAATTCGTAATCTCTTCTTATAAGATTTTCTTGTTTTTCATCTAGCTGTATCCCTGGGATGATGTTCTTGCTTTCTTATACTTAAGAGTGCAGAATAGCTTCCAGATACTGGTGTCGATACCTACCATTTTATTTTATTTGTCCCGGATGGAGAACAGTTTAAAAAAAAAACATCTGTGGTGGGGGGAAATGCAATGCGCTAAACATACCTTACAAATTATCTAAGCAAATGATCATAGTGGTCCATGTATTCCCATTTCCTTGAGTAGGATTGCCTTCACTGTGAGGAATCATTATTACATTAAGTTCTTCTTTTTATGAAACTTGTATGTTATCATGAAGGGAGGAGAAACACATTTATCTCCTTTTTCTTTTTCTTCGCTTAACTATGTCATCAGGAGCAACTGAAGCTCAAGTGTGTATCTTTTTTCATGCTTCCAGCTAGATTCAGAAGCTCTCTTCACCCAAACAATATAATTGGCTTTAGTGATTGGAAACAACAAATTGTTTGCAGCTATTCCCTTATCCCTTTCAAAAAAAAGCCCCTTCCTGTCTGCAGGAATTAATATCATGGGGTCAGGGAACTGAAAGAAAATATTGCTCACTAAGGAGGCTTGGCAATAAAACCGGGTAGAACACAATCTGTCCTATAAAGTAGGATGGATAAATACACATCAAGATTTATGTGACAGAAAAAATACTGTCAGTGAATCACCATTGGCAAAAATGGGGGAAAACCCCCTAAGAGCATAGTATACAAAAGTGTATTTTGTCCAAAGTGTAAATTTTCCCACAGGACAACTTGCATTCTGCTTGAAGTGATGGTGCTGATCTTGCTGAAATTGAAGACTATGCCGTCTTTAACATACAGCGAGGTGGGTGTTGATCTTTTCTCACAGGTAACAAGCAGTAAGACAAGAGGAAACTACCTCAGGCCGTGACAGGGGAGGTTTAGATTGGATGTTAGGAAAAATTCCTTCACCTAAACCTTTCCAACCATTGGAACAGGCTGCACAGGGAAGTGGTTGAGTCACCATCCCTGGTGGTGTTTAAAAGACTTGTGTATGTGGCACTCAGAGATGGGGTTTAGTGGCAGACTTGGAAGTCCTTTGTTAGTGGTTGGTTTATGGTCTTAAATGTCTTTTCCAGCCTAAAGGATTCTGTGATTTCTGTGCCAGTGCCATAGTCAAGTAAATCAATATGAAACAAAACTCATTCATTCAAACTACTGACAGAGTGGTAGTTAACACTGAGTACCATCAGATGACAAGCCAGCTCCTTAAAACAGGGGCAGAGTATCTGGCATGCATATAAATAATGCTAGGCTAGCAGGACACCTAAAGTTAAGGAGAGTACCATGTAAAGCAGCCTCTCTAGTGATGCTAACAGCAATTCAAAACAACTTTGTAAATTCAGACATCTTGAGTCTTTTCCCAAACAGGTGAGCAAGAGTGAGGGCCTGAAAGACAGACTAAAGAGACTGAGCTAATTTATGTCAATTGTTGAAAGTGGATTTTCAGAAATACATTCTTTTGAGGATGCTGTCCTTCATTCGCCTAAAATCTTTCTGAACTGCTGTATATATGTGACTGGTACTACAGAAGTGAGTACCTTGGCACTCCTGAGTTGCTGAGCTGTCCTGGATTTATTGATGTGGACCCTAGAGGTCTAAAGGAGAATACAAACAGGTTCTAAATCCTGGCATAAGAAGGCAGCTGTTTCCTCATCAAGCACATAGGTTGGTGCTTGCCATATTTGTAGGCACAGCAGGGCGTGTTCATGCTGACCACTGCAGGAGTCTGACATTTGTACAGTTCAGAGGTCCAAACTGAAAAAATTTTTGTATTTTAATGGAGTAAGATGAGTGTCTCCAATGAAATAATCAGAGCCCTTATGTCAGCTGTCTGAAATACCTAATGTAAACAGTCCCAAAATCAACTAATCTCACTTCCTGTAAACAAAAGACTATGTAATTCTTTTCTCAGAAAATGGATTAAAGAGCACTTGTGTTACAGTGCCTAATATCATTGCAAAGGCTTAGAAATATCCATCTTTTTCTCTTTAAGATACACCCATAACATTTCAAGGTTGACTGTGCCCAAGTTCAGCTTCTAATCGTTGGACCGGTTATGTCTTTATGTGAAACACTTCTCTTCCCCATTATATCTTCCTCATATTCCACTGTCAGATACGTATGTGTACACCTTAATAGGTGGCTTCTCAGTGTCTTTTTCAGTAATGAGTAGATAGAAGGCTCAAGAAGTGTAAGTCAAAAAGCTTGTCTTTTTAGATCCTCAGTTAGTCTGTGGTCCTGACATTTGTTTTTCCTTCTTGGGACGTGGATGAGCTGGGCATTGTTCCCTTAGTGGTTTTATGTATGCTGGATTATGTCATACAGCAAAAACAAATTCCTTAGTTTATACTTGATTTTCGTCTCTAAATCTATCAAGAGCACATTAACCCTTCCTTTTGCGGCAGTATGTGGGACTAGCCAGCAGCGTGTCATCTGCCTTCGTGCTGCTTTCCGTGACCATCTCCAATACTGGCTAGAGTTTTGTTTCCCAGTGTTTTGTTTTGGTACACTTAAACTCAGTGGGGTTTGGAGTTGCTATGATTGAACTTCATGTTGCAGTAAACTGTAGATTACAGTAACTTCAGGTTACAGTAAATTGTCCTTGGGGTTTTTCAGAATTCAGAAGTAGTGTAACTTGCCAGCTCTACCACAGTATGTTTTAGCTTGTATTGAGACATTCTAAATGTGAAATATTAAACAACTCTGGAACAAAAACTAACTCCTAAGGTAAAATGCACGTCAGCCGTTTTCTTTGATGTCTTCTGCATTAAGCTTTGAAATGTGTCAGAGTTAGCTTTTAATCCATTTTGATGTACTCTATTAATTCCATGTAATTTATGCTGTTGTTTAAATACATTGCCATAGGGTACAAAATCAGAAACCTTAAAAAATAGTCCAAGTATGTTAAATCAAGGCAAACAAGATAAGGTACAGGACCCATAATCTTTACATGTGTATGAAGTGTTTGGCAAAATACTTTGTTAAAGTATGATGTCTGGCACGATACACTGTTAGCCTATAAATCTCTGTGGAAGTAGACCAAATTTATTTATGCTGTTATTTATGCCTAAAAGTGGTATCTGGCTTACCAGTCATTAGTCCCAGGTTATGTTTTCAAGTACTGAAATCAGGTTGGCTGTTTGCCAAGTGTAAGGAATTTCCTCAGTTTTTCAGGGCATTATGAACTAAAGGTTAGTATTTTTTAAGTTCTTCTAATATGAGTAAGGACTGAAAAATATGAGAAACTAATTTAGGCAGGGAAGGAGGAGTTTTCAGAAGCAAAATCCATTAGGCAAGATGATACAGATCAATGTTCCAGCGGTGTTTGCATGATAGACCTAGTCATGCTTTGCTACATCAGACTTCACTGGTAGTACCAAGGTAGTCCAGTTACTGAGTGAAGTCAGTTCATAAAGAAGGAGTGGCTGGCTGAGATTAAAATTTAGTAAAGCACAAAGGAGATTGATAAAGAAAATCTTAGCTGAGGGCATATGTCTCATTTTGTTAATTCAATCTGCAGTTTAGGATGTCTTTAAGTTTCTTACTGACGTGAAGCTCTCGTATTGCATTGTCTATAAACCAGTCTTTTTCCTCTTTCTGTTTCTCTCAGAAACTCCCATTTCTGGCTGGTATTCAGTGACCTACCATCACTTCTAAGCTATTACAGTAATGAGTTGCTGAGAGTTATGAAGCCAAGAGTTCTTAGGTAGCTCTACACAGTCATGCAAGTATGTATATTTAATTCTAGCATAGCAGAACATTGGTTTTCACCCAGTATTATCACTGAAAGAAGCTGAGAAGGATGACTAGCACACTTGATAAATGCCAGTCTCTCACTTGCAGTGTTAAAAAATGCATGGATGTTCTGTATATACTGAGCATTCATTAGTGATATGTAATATTAGAAGAATATAGAAATAAAATGGGGGCAAGGAAAAAACTTGTCTACCAAAGAACTTCCCTTAAAGTCTTTCTCTCCAGCTCATTTTACCTGGAAATGCTACGGATCTCTGTACCAATTTTACCAGAACTTGGTTTTGCAGATTGCAAAGTTTTTCTCCGACAGATAGAAACAAATGTGAAAATGTTGGAAAGTTTTATACCTGGAAAAAAAAACTAAACACAATACTCTCTGCTTCCTAGAACAATCACTGCATTTTAGAATTTAGGAAGGTTGGATTATTTTTAAAGAATTCCAGTTTCAAGAAGGATGGTGATGGGTAACATTACATACATGTAACATGTAATGTTACACAGATAAACCTGTCATTAATAGCTGTCATTAATAAAAAAATATCTCTTGAGAACTTCATGTAGGTTTGGCCATTACTGATTTCTTGTTCTTACAATATAGAAATCTGTGAATTTAACATTGTAAATATTTTTAGTTTAGGATAATGTGATAGGAGCATAATTCTGTGTCATATATTTGGCAAATGGAAAGCAAAATTGTTTTTATAATTTTAAGAAATAGAAAGCAAGCTCCTGGAAAGCTTTATGCTGGGTTCACTGTGTTTAATAAAATCTGAAAAATGAAACAAAGTAAAAATATGCTGCTTACATTTTTAGTTGACTCTGAATGAGGCAGCATTACAAGTGTGTTGAAGGATACCATGGAAATGCAAAATAATCTGGAGGGTAATGGACAGTTCTAAATGGGTTTTAAATTTAGATAAACGTTACATAATGCATTCCAGGCACATGGCATTATATATAAGCATTGTTGCTGCAGAAAGGGAGATAATATTGTTTAAGCTCTTCAAGCCTCAGCACTCCTCCTTCAAGTTATTTTTCATACATAAATAGATAGAAATCTGACCATAGTATTGCTGAAAGGGGAGCTGCTTTTAAAAGCCTCTGGTTCCATGTTTATAATTTTTGAGTGTAGTTAATATGATGTGTTCCTGTTAACCTACACATTGAAACACAGAAAAGAAAGATATCAGTAGTGATACCAGTTGTCCCGCAGTCTAGAAAGCTTAGGCTGCTTTAAAAATCAGACCCTGGTATGCAGTTTCTCGCAGTACCAGGTTTTCAGTCAGGCATTGGTCTCCCAGCCCTCACTCACTGATGACAGACTGGTATCTACCAGGTATCTGCAGGGACTCCACATGCTGCTGTGTGGTACCAAGACTCTCCATGAGCTATAGCTACAGATTCCTTTTTAATGTAAGTACAGTTTGATTCCTGCCACAGATACAACTTAATTTGAAGCCCCTGTATTCATTGAATTTACCACCTCTGTGCATTAATGAGTGAAGTGGTAGATTATCCCTCTAAATATTAATTGATTTTGGTAAATACTTTCATTTTTATATCCATTTGAAAGCTTTCAAGCATATGTTTGAGACATCATGTGGGATATTAATGTGCACGTCCTGATACTTTCCAGGAGAAATACACATAAAATCACACAGTAATTCAAAAGTTACTAGTGTGTGTTAGGTGTTACAGTTTCTCAGAATTAATTTTTACAAAGAACCGCCTATTCACTTAAAAAAATTGTTAAAGGTCTTTGCTGTGGATTAGAACCTTAATGCAGCATTGCAAAGCAGGTTACTTATTTTTCTGTACTGTTTTGCAATCTGTGGATTGCTGCCTTCTTTCCTGCATAATTTCTATTTTGCTTCTGAAATATGAGATCAGTCCTTCCTGGAAAAAAACCTACTGCAGTCTTTTTCTTGGCTGGGGAGAGGGTAGAAGACTTTTTTTTCGAGTTGTGCTTTCAAGAATTCTCATAGAGATCTCTTGTCATAGTGAAGGACATAGAGTTCCCTGGAGAGAAAAACAGCTCTAAAGTAGATGGCGGTAATTCAGATGTGGGTCATTCTGACGTGATATATCATAGACTTAAATTTCTATGAATAATTGCTGACAGCAAACAAAACTTGGAGACCTTACAGTGACAAATTTATCTCCAAAATGAAAGGTAAAGAAAGCTTTCAAAAATTGTGCGACGCATAAATGGAGCAAATGGATTCTATTTCTGCTTTGGTAGTTGTCCTTTACAAACATTGTCATTCAAAACTAACGTATTTCTCCATAGTTTCTGATAATAATAGTCTGATTAGTGTGGGGGTCAGTTCAAGGCAGAATAAAACAAGTACAGACAAAATCAAGCAGCAGGAATTGTAAGCGAGTCATCTGAAAAACATACAGGCAGATCAAATGTGGCAGTCAGAATCAAAAAAACTGAAAATAAATAGCAACAGAAAAATTATTTGAGTCTGACGCTTAGAGGTAAGTGTGCGAGAAGTTAAAAAATTATCTAAGTATGCAGTTGCAAATGGAGGTGATAAAGTACATGTTGCTGAAGTTAGCCAGTAAAGCATCCAAATGCCAAGGTGATAAATAGTAAACAATTGCATGTAGCAAAGAGCCTGCGTTCCCAGGCAGGGCACAGAGCTGCTGTTCTGTGCAGAAGGATCGGCTCTGCCGCTTTCTCCCGTTCTTGTCACTTTTGTCACTGCTCTTCAGTGCTGAAGAGGCTGTCAGGAAAGTGTCTCAGCACAGGCGTATGCGCTCACTTCTGTCTGGCTGTCAAAGGCCTGCTCAGGAGCATAAAGGTGTTCTTGTGCCTTGCCCTCGTGTGCTGATTAGTTCCTCTTACTGCATCGTCTCTCAGCACTGGGGCTCTGCTCCTGTGTGTCACTGCTAGGACATGCCTTGGCAGTGCTCGCTCCTGTTCTGGTCTGCTGGAACTCCTCACTGAGAGTACAAAAGGGGCAGCATAGCAGGAAGCGTGAGTTGAAAAAAGAGGTGTGAGATAAGGCAGCCAAGGAAAGCTGTGCTCATTTACCTTCTGTTCCTTTGGCTTCTTCCTGTTGTGACCTGCTCTGCCCAGCTTCATGCGACAGTTACACCAGCTTCTTACTCATGTCACCATTTAATTCCTTAACTATTTGATACTGTACATTTGAACAGAATATCTGTTTTGCTACTTGGATATAATAATATAGAAAATTCATAGGCATCAATAAATAAATGTGTTATCCTGGCAGTATGTTTTCCTGGTGCTGGTCATTTAGTATATTAGCTTTTAAAATGTCTGTCGTAGCAGTAGCAATAGTATTAGACTATTTTTATATGGGAGTAGTCTGGTTGTTCTTTCATCACAAAAAGATCACCAGTGTCTAGTTTATCTATGAGCAGACTACATTATTGTCTCACAAAACAATGTCCCAGTGCTAGGATTGCTTCATTAAGTTTATGCTACATAGACATAATTATGCAGGAGCTAAGAATAGCTCATCTAATTGAAAATAATGATTATAGAGAAAGAACGAGTTTGATTACTGTTACTAAGCAAGCACATGCCATACACCCATTCATGAACTGTACAGAACACATGGGATTATACGGTGTGTTTGTTTTTATTAACAGTTTCTTTCCCCCATCCTGAGTACAAATCGAAGGTGTTACAACTCATTTGCTCATTATCTTTTTTCTCACAGACCTAGGGGGACCTGCAAGAAGGCAGCATAAGCTAATATTTATCCAGTAGATTATGACAAGCTAAGCTTTGAAAGAACATTCAACATTTATCCCCACACACATTTTAGGGAGGATGTAACTTAAATAAATCTTCTCCAGGCACCACAGATGAAACTGTCTATGTGGTTTTTTTTATGTCTGTGTTTATACTAGTACCCTACGGGATTAAACATCCTTTTAGAAATGCAAAGTCTGCCATACTGTTAATCTCTCGCTGCTCGTTCTGGTTGATGCGAACATTTAATTTTTCCTTTGTCTAAAACACATAGAACCCTTGTTTATTTCTTGAAAATAAAACTGAATTTTTACAGTGAAGTTGTTAGAAGTTTTCATTTATTTAATTGCTATTCATTACTATTACCAGGCACATGGGATAAAATTTGGTGCTATTGTTGTCCTGTTAACTAATTCTTTTCTTGCTTCTGTGTCAGTGTTCTACTAGAATGTTATGAGAAAAGTGATGAGATCATGAAATTTAATGTATTTGGTTTAGAAATGTTATTAATATCTTTAGAGTCTCAAAATATTCTGCTGGTTTGCCGTGTTTAGCTTCCCCTCTGTTCTAACGAGCCATTTCCTAGCTCTAGGCTATGTGCTGATGCTGTAGAGGCACAGAGAGAGCACTGCCATCAGAAATTTTTAAACAGATGACTTTGGAAAATGAAGTGGTGAGGGAAGATGGGACAAACAGTGATGCAAACCTGCAGTAACACAACTATCAGTTTGCAGTCTGGAATCAGAGGCCTTTGCACGAGCTGTTCTTGAGGCTTTTTGAGAAACAGCAAGAGGAAAAAAGTGGAAGCAGAGTGCAGATTACTTTACCAAAGTATTCCACACTGTTGTCTTGACTTCAGAAAAGTTGCCTTTTCAGATGGTTTTTGGATTTGAAATTCACTGAGTTACGAGGATTTAGTACAGTTAAGTCCCCATTTCTACAAATGCCTATTGAAGTGTTAAACACATTTTCCAGGCTATTCCTTACCAAGATGATCTGATTGTGAAAGACATTTCCTATTTTTTGAGCCAATATGCTTGAATTTTGTCCTTCAGAAATTTTTACATGGCACCCAGCACTGACCCAGCATTAACTTTGAAATGTGGTAAAAGTAGCAGCATTCCTCAGTCCTTTTGAACACCTGGTGTCCTGAAATCGCAGAACCCTGTTTAGGAGTTGCTGTGGTGGCCCAGTCTGACCTTCTGTACACTTTTGTACACATTCTGATAACATGTAAATAAATCCTAATCCTATGTTTCTGTCAGATACTATTCTTTCCTTCTATTTAGAAATTTTAATTATAAGCTTGGGCTGTAAATTGTGTTCCTGCAAGTAAATGTGGTCCAAGGATGAACAGTACTGAAGAGCTGTGAGGAACAGTGATTTGATCCTGAAACACTTTGCTGATTTGCAGTTACTCACAACACTTTGTCCTAAGAGTGCACTGTACAGGATAGTGTATGATAGCTGGAGGTCCTTTGTTCTCACATGCTTGATGCCACTGATAAAAAACTCCTGTGCATATAAACTGTTTTCTACTTTGTACAGAACCGCACATGCAAGAGCTAAAGCTGATGCTGCGGATCAGGCTGCTCAGGCTGCTCGCCAGGAATGTGATATTGCAAGAGCAGTTGCCAGAGAACTTTCACCAAATTTCTACCAACCAGGTAATTGTAGATTGGGGTTTTGTGTGGCTATTTGTTTTATTGCAGTGGCAAGATTTTGTGTCAAGTTAAAGTGTTCATTCCACCTTGAATGTTGTCATTTATACAGAAATAAGTCATGTGTATGTCATGAAGAGTGTACGTTGCTCAAGGAGATTTTATTTTCAATTTTTAATAATTTGGTGACTATTTCTTTGTATGAAAACAGTTGAATGTTGAAAATTCAGTATCAAGCATATAACTGCCTCAGATTAATAGTTTATTCAGGACAGCGTCAAAGACAGACTTCAGCGATCATAAATCAACAGAAATTTGGATTAATTCTATAATGTGTTTATTAGTAGGACGATCTATAGCTTTTTTAGTGTCCAGTAAAATTCCTGACAGTCTTGGTTAGCTAAGTTCTGAATTTTGGAGAATGCTTTACCATTAGACATACGTAACTTGTGAGGGAATCTTCCTCTGTTATGCCTGGGGTGCTCTGTAGAACATTAGTCCCATATTCACGATAGCATAGAATTAAGTCTGTCTCACTTATATCAGCATTGCAGCCCATTTTCGTCTGTCACAGGGTTTGGAAAGTTCCTACAGGAAGAAGTGAAGTTGGTTTTGCTTTGTTTTTCTGCTGTCTTTCCATGAGGCTCATACTTCTGTGTTCTGCTCTTTAGCTTAAAATTGGATAGATAAAATGGAACTCCATTTGCCAATTTAATGTCTTTTCGTGTCTGCCCTTTCTTTCACCTGTCAAATTGAGTTGAGTCATATCTTGTTATTACTTTTCAGGGATCTGCCTGTACTCACATGCTAATAGAGATTATAGCTCTGAGATTCATTTTCACTTACTGTCGTTTTCTGCTCATCCTTGTTTAAGACACAAACTTATTTAACTTAAATGTACCCATATCGTGAATGCAGGCTATCATGACCCACAAAAGCAAAGAACAACAACATTCTGCAATATTTTCTAAAAACACACCTATTTACTTCAATTTTTAGTTCAAGTGGCCACTTGTTACTAGATCTTTACTGTCAGTTACGTTATAGAATGCTGGTTTTTTCTTTATTCCTAAATACTGGGTTGTAGAGAGAGAATGTGTTCTGGGGTTGGGGGGATTGGGGTTCTCTTTTTGTATTCATTTAGTGCCTAAGTCTAGGGTTGGTCACCTCATTGGAATTTTCAATCCCTTACCAGTCTTGCAGACTTTCTTTGTACACATCCTGATATAAATTCATGGTTTTTGAACATGGCAGTCCAGAGCTGTAGGCAAAACTCAACAGAACTATTTCCAGTAGTAAGACTTTACTAGCTTCAAAACAGCATAAATCTGTACTTTTTACTTTTGGGAATTACCTCAGTACTACCTCTCCTGTAGATTTATATTATTGGCCCATACTTACTGCTATCATACTCAAGTCTTTTTCTTTTTTCATTATTTCATTCTCCACTAGCTGAAGAAATCCCAATTTACAGCAGCAGGTCATCTTGCTGTTCATAAGTTAAGAAGCCATAACCTTAGCCATGCAAAGAATTGAAGCATTTGGAAAGAAAGTATTTGAAAGCTGCCAAACCCTTCAAATAAAGCAATTACTAGAGTACTCAAGTGAAAATGCCAACATCTGACAGTGTGAAATTTGACACCAAGAAGTCACCCAGATCAAGAATTTTTCAGATGTCTTTTTGTTCACTGCCACAGGAAGTGAAGTAGCATTGATGACAAATCAGCTGAGATATGGGAGAGAAGGTGTGGGATCTTATTTTCCTCTCATTTTAAACTTTTATTCCATTTACAGAAGAGGAGAGTTTGTATCCCTTCCCCAAGTGCAGCTGGATATGTGTGGAATGACACAGCAAAGCATTTCTCAAAGTTTACTTACTCTGTTCTCCGTGTGGAAACATGTCTCAGTAAGCTAGCTCCTAGCAAAAGCTAAATACCTTTTCTGGAGTCTAAATTCTGAATTCTCTAATTGTCTCCAAGATAGCCAAATACAGCATATTTGTATACATTTGAAAAAAAAAAATCTATTCCCATTACATAAATAACTGTTAAATGCCAAGATGTTAACTAAATTTCAGTTATCCCAAATAAACTCCGGCAAACCACCAGGTTCACACATCATTGTGATGATTTCAGGTACTATCATGTCTAAGATGTTTTCCAGGCTCTGTGAATGTGATGCCTTTTTCAGATACACTTTTTCTGTGTGGTACCAGTTAACCCACTCACTTGTACACATACTTGTTTGTTTAGGCATTTCCCAAGAGTCATGCCAAGATTAACTGGACAGTCTTACTGTTAGCTTTTGTCATTTATGGTAATAAAATAGATAAATATTTCTAAGCATTTACATTCACTCACACAAAGAGCAGTAAATACTCGCTTTTCAAATAGCATTTTTCATGTATTTGAATGAAAGCAAGGTAACTGTTTTTGCTTCCTAATAGCTGCTTCTTGGTTTTCTTCTGTTGCTTGAGCTTTTTATTTTTACAGCATCTGTAAGTGCTGCTAAAAGGTATCGATAAGTGTTCTGTCTCATTCTCTGAAACTATAGTTAAGTGAAAGCTTTCCATTGTGCTTAATTATCTTGAAAATAGGTTATGATGAGAAAGTGTAATTTTTCTCTTATTTCTCAGACTGCTTAGTATGGTAGGCAGGCATGCTGTCAGCAGTAAAGGTATGTAGCATTTCAACAAAGCTCTTGAAACAGAGACAAAAAGAAGTGAAATACAAATACCTCTCTGTAAATAACAGAAGCATTCTTTTCTGTCTTAATGAGTGATCTCTGAATTACTTGTAGCCCAGAACCATTTCAATATTTGAAAACCTTTTGATAAAGCTCTTAAATTTCATATTCTTAAAAAGCAACTTTCTGGGCCATATAGCCTAGTATTACACACAAATTATAATTACAGTGAATATTCATCATTCATTGTACCATGACAGTTCGTACTTCCCAAATACTTTCTCTCATGTTTCACCTTTATGTTCATTGAGGCATTCATCAGAAGCAGCCGTGAGGTTCTACCTTTGTAATGTAGTTTAAAACCAGACTAAAAGGAGAACAGAGCAGTAGGAAGTAAAGTAGCATCCAGCAGGTAAGAATAATAATGAGCTACCGTAGAAATCTTGAGATTCAGGTCTCCCAAGTGATTGATTGCCTTAGTATTTGCATATAAGGAAAGCCACGTATGATTGAAAAGATCAGAGCCGTAGTGTAAGGACTTAAAAGGTTGCAGAGAGCTGTTTTCTCTGAGTTTGTTCACACTATTCTCAGGCAAGACCCTCTGCTTCTACTTCTGCTGTAGCAGATATGTGGCTAGTGATTAATAATTATGAGGATGTGTCTCTTTGCAGAGCCCTACCCACAAGGCTCTACATTTTGTAGATTTAACAAAGATAATACTCTTTATAGAGGCCACACTTTACAGGCCTTTTTATCAACAAATAAAACAAATTTTGAGAAATCCCAGCTCTGACCTGTTTGTTTCCTCCAGGCATTACTAAACTTGTGGATGTGTCAAAAGAGAGCATACCAGGACAGGAAACAAATGAAACCTGAGTCATAGCCTCATTCAAGGGAGTCATCCAGGGACAGTTTGAGATTTGTCTTTGCTCAGAGAAAAAAATAAGTGCTGTTTTGTGTCTCTTGTTAAAACCTAGGGAAGAACAAATGAATGATGGGAGTACTGTATCAAAGGTGTAGCAGAAAAGAAATGTTTTTGATGCTCAGTAAAAAGGGGAACTATTGTTCTAGTCTTGCATAAGGTTAGTGGATGCTTTGACTGACGCATTCGTTCTGAATTCCACAGACCATCTTTAGGATGTGGTCTTGTAAACATGCTATGAGGAGGTAAACTGAAGTATGGACTTGCACAGACTGGACAGCTAAGCCATAATTGTCTGTGTGCATATGTATGCTGCAGCAAATGGATACTGCTCTTTCGTTCAGTTTGAATGAATAACATTTGATTAAATGAAAGAAGGGTAAAACTGCTTTGCTGCAGGGTAAGAGCAGTCTGGGCACTTCACCACAGAGCAGTTAAGGTCTGGAAATTCAGATCTGAATTGTTTTCTGGCAGATTATTTGTCAGGCCAACCAGCTGCCAGATGAACATTCATAGATCACCAAAACAATTTGTCCAGCCTTTGACCTCCTAAACAAGGCATGAAAGAAATCAAGGAGCAGTTTATAAAGTAAAGCTGTCTAAAGAGATGGACATAATTTCTTTAGGTGAAATATATGAGAAAAGACTTTCTAATGATAAGAATAAGAATTTGGCAGGGCTTACTAGTATTTTTTACTATAAGATTTGGTTACTGTTAAAACATCGGTATTAACATGCTGAACATTACTATTTTCAGAAATAAGCATTTTAAGTTTATTACAAGGCAATTTGTAATGGCCTCTAAAGCCTTAAAGAGCAACTGTGGTTTACATTCTCTTTTGACCAGTGGTAGATGTCTGTAGCTTAAGAAAAAAAACGTTCTTCCCATCTTCCTCCTCTCTGCCTTCACCACCTCCTTGAGTTCTCAAAATGCAAACTCCATATGGACAGGAAAAAGAGATTTCTGGCTGATGCTAATTAACTGGAATGTCCTGGCTAAATGCATGTGGGCCAGACCAGATAATTTTATTTTAAAAGGCAATTACAATGAGCATTTTGCCTGACTAAAGTTACCAGCCATGCCATCAGTTTGTGCCTTAAAGCATACGGAAGCTCACTTGTTATTCTTAGTCATACAAGAGCCTGTTCATTTTCTGAATTTATTCTGCATATGACTTCATCATCCTCACAGATCTGTTATTGGGTTTCTTGCTGTGCCATTTTTTCTCTACAATTTATTGCTTCTATCTTATTTCTACAGAACTCTGGAGAAGCCAGAGCCTATAGACGTATCCTAATGCACTTCTGTTGAATCTAATAATCAAAGAAAGAAGGTGCATTAAAAGAAAAGTGCCAGTTTCAAGCTTTATTCTTGTTCTCCCCTTTCTTTTTATAACTCTTGTCATACCAGTCTTCACAACTTGACCTCCAGATTTATCACCTGTCTAACCAAGCCCTAGGTACAGGTGCCCCTACCCTTCCACATCATTCCTCTTCCCCAGTGTGAGGGCCATCCAGCTTGCCCGGAGTCTGCATCCATCCTGCCTCACTGCCAACCACACCTGCTGGCTCAACCCGCTCCCCAGTGTTCCTGCAATGCCTCTGGGACAGGAGAGCATGCCTAAGAGAAGGCAAAGCAAAGAGAGTTTGCAAAGGCGTAGCCTTAATTTCTCAGGATGCTTTCTCAGTCTCTCCAAGATGTTTTCGAGTCACATAATTGAATGATTTGCTTAGGAAAAAAATATGCCTAATTAGTTTTGAGCAAATTAGTTTTAACTTTTAAAACTAATAACAGAACCAGTTTCCTGTAGAGAGATAAAGCTGTTACAATCACTGTAATTTTCACAGACTTGCATTAAGTAGTGAGCTAGTTAATTTGCATCCAGATGAAATTCACGGTTGCTTAGTAAAGGCTGCAGGATCTGACTATGAAACTAGTTAGAAGCCTGGACTAACTTCAGTGCTGTCTTAGCTGTGTTGCTATCTTGAAGTAACTTTTCGAATTCTAGCCTGGGTATACATATCTAATCTGGCACTGTGGGAGTGTTAATGACAGGTATAGTCTGAGAGAAAGAGGTCAGCGCTTCCTTTCTCCTGTTAAAAATCATTCATTTGCTCTGAAAAAGAACCATTCCTTCCAGGACACTGGTGGCCTGCTCCAGTGAATTTCTATATTGGTCTGTCATGGTGTCCAGCCAAGGACAAGATGAAGTAGGGTCTATCACATGGGAGTATTATCACAGTGTCAAAATTTCCATTATAAATCCTATTTATAACCGCGTCATAAATATTTGTTCCATGTTGAAATTCAGCTAACAAAGAACTTGCCTTACAGTGCTAATTTTCAGTGGAGTATGGTGATCTATTTTGAAAGGATTTTATTATACTACTGAAGGTTTAAATTATGTTTAAAAGGTTAGGTTTCTCCTGTTACACTTTTAACATGTGATGTGGACCATTAGAGAAAAATAATCTTTGCAGCTGCATTCTATGTTTGTCAAGGCCACAGAAATAGATGGCTAATATGCATGGCCTTTTATTCCAAGAAAGTCTGCAAAATTTAAGACCTGCTTAAAAGTAGAGAGACTCTTGAGAGATATCCAAAAAAGAAAAATCTAATTCATATTATAAACCCGAGTAATGTAGAGTAGTGTTCAGTATAATGTGGAAGACTATGTTGAGAATTTGGAGAAGATGAAGATTTCTCCCTATTAGTGTAGTAATAGTTATTCATTCAGATCATCGTCTGAGCAGGAGTAAAACCTGGAACCGAAACACAGCCAGCATGGAATTGGTAGGTTTTGTATGGTGAAATTAAACAGGATGAAGATTGTAAAAGAAAGGTAGCGAGACTGAGAACAGAATAATCGGAACTTATTTTCCTTGAAAGTATGGTTTAAAAATGAAAGAAAAATACAGGTAAATTAAAGGGATAAATCATAGATGTTAACAGAGGAGAATTTTTCCAGAAGAGGAGAATGGTCGCCTGTGTCAAAGGAGGGTGAGAGTGGAGTACTGATACCGAAATGTGACTAAGAAAACCGCAGAGGCTCCTCAGAAAGTATCAGATGAAGAGCAGAAAGTATTTTGTCAGAGGCAGTTGCCAAACTGAAGAGTATGGGATAGATTTGGAAAAGAGGAGCAGTAAATGGATATTGCAAACTTAGACTTTAGAAACGAAAACTTAGAGCGCTGATGTGAAAGGGAAGAAATGACACTGTGTGAGGTCAGAATGGTAAGTGGCACGATGAGTGGGGTTTCTCTTAAAATACGAAAGATCAAGAACATATTGGAAAGAAGCCAGATTTGGGTGCAAGACTGAGCAGCTCACATACTCTAGTTTTACCAGAATTAAATTGATTGTTGTATTTCTCAGGTTCTGGCATTTGCAGTGCAGCAGTCACTTCAGGCTCTTACACTTTATAATTATTTTCAAAGCTAGATACAAGAAATTAATTTTGCTGGGAATTTGGTACAGCTTAATGAGTGTTTTTGAAAAATACTGGATTAACCCTCAACCCTCAGAGAAAATTCATAAAGCCATATATTTCAAAAGCAGTAAATTTTGAGCCTCTTCATTTTTCTCCTGATTTTGCATCGTTCAAGTTCATAATTATAAGTGTTTTTTTCTATAAACACACAGCAATAAAGGAGACTTCAAAAAAAACTACATCTGATGACATATCATATAGTCACGAATCCCTTAGAAATATCTGGAGTTTTAAGTAAAGGCAGTAATGCATCTCTAGATCTGTAGAATCAGTGGAGTCTGAAACTGTCTAATTATTTCCATGTTATTTTGCCTATCTGTATCTATGTTTGGTGACATACATGTATTTTTTGTCTTCTTGATTTTGAGCCTTATTGGAATGTATTCCATAGGCATAAGAAGTGCTGATATCTACAACCCAAGCCCTAAGTGCATATCCTAGGCTCTTCTTTTTTCTGTACTGGAAAAGCAGAAGGGTGTTCTGAGAAAAACAGGCGCTGTCTCTTTATGAAGTAAAGATATTAAAAGAAGCAGAAGTTAGAAGGGCTTTGGCAAAAATTTCACTTGGTTATTGAATTTACTAAAAAAAAAAGTTCTTAAGACAGGCTGACAGACTTGGCCAGTTGGAGAGCAGACATGAACCTGCTCATGTTGAGGTCAGTTGCCAGACTCCCATGGAGCAGGATAATAGCCATGCACTCGAAATGTGATAAGAGAAGTAGCTAATACCCTTCCAGGCTGTGTATACAGAAGCACGTCATGGAGAATGGTCCCTTCTCTACATGATCCCAGTGACACTGAGCCTGAAATACTGTGTAGAACTTTGAGGATCATCATGTCAGAAAGATATGGACATGCTGGGAGAAATGTAAAGAAGTGTGAATTCTACTGAGTAAAGACAGCTATTATGCCACATTAACAGTCTCTCTGTATATTTAAAATTCATCTTCTCAGAGAATATGCAGTTGCAACGAGAATAGGATTACAGCCTTTAACTTCTGTCCATCCTTTAGGAGCTTAAAAAACACTACTTTTGCAGTTAACAGCTGCCCCAGTGCGGTTTGGGTGAAGTAAAGTAGTCTCTAGGTTTTCTGTGAAAAAGCTAAAAATTTACCTTCTCAGTTACCGCCTGTTAAGCAGCCTGCAGGCTTAGAAGCATTCAAGTAGATTATGGTGTGTGTGTTACTTAGCCAGGATCATTCACATTAAATACAACGTGTGTGTATTATCTACCCTGGAAAAATGAAGCCTGTCCTAGATACAGGAGTCATATGCATCACCGTGTAATCTTGACAGATTTTTTTTTGAAGTTTTGTCGGTATTCATCAACAGAAAGGTAGAGTGAATAAAGCAAGGCATTATTAAGGTTGCTGGTCATGAGCAGTTTCTATGTCCATAAGCTGACGTCCCAGTGAGGTGTTAGAGATAGTTGTGCAGCACTCATAGTGCCCTCTACCAGGTAAGATAAATTTGTTACATTTTTTTGATGGTATTGAATCCAGAAGTATAAAGGCTTACACACTGCTATGCAGATACGGTTAGGAAATGTTGCCCTGTTTTGGAAATACCACAACTACTTCAGTCACCTGCTAAAGCAGTAACAGAAATGGAGCAGAGATTGGATGCACAGTCAGAATAAATTCATTGTTCTGGGTGCTGACTCCAGGCAGTTTTTGAGATTCATTAGTGTAGTCTTTCCTGACTTAAGATCATTCAGTGTGTATATGTCTGCACTTTAATGATGCATTTATAAACCTTTAGAGGAAGAAAATCTTATTTTTAGGGACTCTTTTATCCTTAATGATTCTTTAGTTATTGGATAATAAAAAAATGCAAATTACAAAAATACTGTTTAGGTTCTGTATGCAGGTGTGTTAATGGTAGGGTAACTCAAGTGAATTTCAGATTTGGAGGGACTGACAGGGAGAGAAGAGGCAGTCTGGCTTTCGTACCGGTGGAAATTGCATTAATATCTGTTTCATCATCCTGCTGCTAGACTCACAAGTTTCTGATGTTGCCTGTGATGTGAATTGTTTGGCTGAAGGCCATTTCCTTTTCTGTTGCCATTGCTGTTGCTGGCAGCTCGGATGTGCTTGAGTAGACGTTTTGATATTTTCAGAAAGCATTGTGAGATAACATGTGTCATATGGTTTTCAACAAATACCTGTGCCAAGTGCAGAGACACTAGCAGTAAAGTAGTCGGGTCACACCAAGAACTGTATTGTGCTGTGTAAATATCACAGCAGAGTAAACACAGAGGCATAAAAACTAGCCTTGGATTTGGCCAAAGTATGTGTGTGTCTCTGTATGTGGGGCTAGTAAATAAGTAACTCAAGGCTTTTGATCTCGATCTAGTCTGCGTCAGGAAGCACTTGATGGGGGTTTTGAGAAGGCTGTGTCTCTTTAATTGGTGTCAAAGTCAGGAAAATAAAGCATTGGCAGATATTTTAAAGATGGTAGATACATATTCTAGCAAAACTATGCAGAAGTTGTTTAGGATACTGTGCAAATCTGTTTCCTGAGCAGGTATAAAGAAAGTAGCAACCTCGATAAGCAAGAATTTATGTGTTTGGGGTTCTTCTGAACAAGACACTTGATAAGCAATTTCTACCAGTGAGTAGTTTCTGTAGGTCCTTATCTTTACTTAGCAAGAAGGGAAGGTTGCATTTAAAGCTGCTTTGAGACCTGCTTGTATTCAGTGATGCTATCTTTTCAAGTTACTCCTAGGTGGACAAGGACTCCTCAGGGAGATACATATGTTCGAACTTCTGCATCGCTGAGTGATGATGTGGCTTTGTCAGGTTGTGGCAGTAGTAAAATACCACCTTATAGTCTATCTCTTTGTTATATTTTTTGGTCATATTGGTAGTACATGGTTTCAAAGACAGCAGGCTGCCAGATCAAATCAGAACTGTTCCATAAGATAAACACATGTAGGCATCAATCTCCGTGACGTTCATGGATTTAGTGAGGAGCTGTTGGCAGTGCTAGCTTCAGTCTTGCCTTCAGTCCAGCGAGAGAAGGAAGCCTACCAGCAATACTCCTTAAGGAAGCAGCAGTGCTAACAACAGATTGAGAAGCCCTGAAAGTGCAAGCTGGAGAAAACTTCGGCAAAGGGAAGGTATTTTCTAGGAGGGAGGAGTAGGAAATGAGGATTTGCAATTAAGAGTGAATTACGAAAGATTTTGAGTAATAAACATTACATTTTGGAGTATTTTTTGGATTATGCAAAAAAATGCACTCCTCTCCCTCTTGTTTACATTGTAGTTTGCTTTCCTAGGCAGCCGTGGTACTTCAATGCTGGTGGTATTAAGTCCAGGAAAAAAAAAAAGCCAAAACATTTTAAGGCAGCCAAATGGAATTTTAAAATTGATCCAGGAAAGATTTTTTTATTTGCCCCTAGCTAGGGAAGCTGCTTAATAGCATTTAAAATGTTGATCATACCTCACCAAAATGCAGTTGCCATCAGAGGCTAAAAGTTAAATCAGCCATCCAGACTTGGATTTCTTCTACATCTCACAAGACAATGTCAACAATCTCTTCCATTTCAATTCTTTTTTTCTTTTTTGTGACATACTTTATTTTTAAGCCTTAGCTAATGTGTTTTTGTATTCTCTAAAGCATTCTCAAGTACAGTTAAAGAAAGCCACTATTCCAGCTGGCATAACCAACTTCAGATGCAGCCGAAACAGGGCAGCCAGGCCTACATATGTGTTTTTGAATTAAGGAATTATTAATTAACTTGTATATGCATCACTAGGAATAAGACATTTCTTACGTTGCACATGGACCCAACCGTGAAGGAGCTGCACTATTCCATGCCCTATTGCTGGGTCGCTGCATCCATCACAAGGGTACTGCAAACAGCTGGGGTGATAACCTCTTACAATGCTGTTAGGAAGTTTTCCTCTACCAGGAGGGTGGTCAAACACTGGAACAGGCTTTTCTGGAGAGGTGGTCAATGCCCCAGGTGTGTCAGTGTTCTAGAGGTGTTTGGACAATGCCCTTAATAACGGGCTTTAACTTTTGCTCAGATCTGAATTAGTCAGTGACTTGGATGAGATGGTTGTTCTCAGTCCCTTTCAACTGAAATGTCCTGTTCTATTCTACTCATACCTAAGTCAGGCAGAAGTATTCTCTGAGAGGCCTATGGCCCTTTAAGCACCTTGCCTTATATCCTTTAGCCCTTCATTTCCAGCCCTATTCAGTCCCTGTTCAGTCTGCCAAACATTACTAAAACCATAACCATATCTGTGCTCCAGTGAGTTCATCAATGCATTTTGCACATGACATTTCACAGCCCTCCATTCAGGTGGGCTGAATTCAAGCCAGCAGCCTAGCACTTAAGAGGGTTTTTTTGTTCCCTATTACCAGTATAAACCGTGAGAAAATTAAGAACAAAACAGAGGCAGTACTAATGATATTAATTATAGTTCTTCTCCCTCACTTCATATCTCCACAATGAAGAAATAATAATAAACCTTATCTTTCTAAAATTTACTGAATATAGTTACTTGCACTTCCATAATGACTCACTGAATCACTTCTTTTAAGAGATTGATAACTGATTATTTATATTTCCTTCACCTACAGTTACCATCCTGAGGACTTCTTCTAAACAGGATGTTCTGTCCTGAAAAATCCTAACATAAGGAAGAAAGGTCCTATATTAATTGATCCTCTGATCGATCACTTGGCTTTTCAAAGATTTATTAAGTTCATCAGAATAGCAAAGAAATCTTATTGTGAGAGCATAAATATTGTTGCCAATGGTGACACATTAGAAAACCATCAAAAATACCAGAGGATAAACCAAATTGTTTTCACTGGCTTATTTCATGAACAGTATATATCAACCTGCAGTACCCACACTAAAGTATACATTTTCCTTTTTTAGTACAGTTTATTTAAATACAAAAATCTTAAGCTTTTGCTTCAACCATATCATGCTCTGGATTTGTATTAGGGTATAATCTGCAGTAAGAAACTTACTCATCATTTACTGTTTCGTTCTCTCTTTGAATTTTGATTCCGTAGATCAGCTCTCAGCTTTTTCAGCAAGGTGACATTTATGGTAGGCAATAAACTTATGGCCAAAGTGCTGTGTGCGGTTTTGATTACTCAGGAGGCTTACACTCCATTCCTAGTTTTGACAAAGGCTTTCTCTGCATCTTTAGGTTTGCCAGAGATTTAGCAAAGCTTTGAGCATGTTATTGACAACTGAGCACTAAATTCAGAAATGTTATTCGGATGAAACATGTGCTTTAGGGTCATTATTTCCTTTTGGGTTAGCTTCCCCATCACTAAGATGGGCTATTGGTATAAGCTTTAGTATTGTACTTACAGATGGTGAACTTTTCAGATCAGGAATTCTCTCCTGTTTTCGTCGAAGTGTTGATTAGTTGAGTAAAAAGGGGCCTCTAATCTTGGAAGGTTTGCATATAGACTGCAGTGTGCTGGTTGAGCAAGTAACTTTGATTGTGTCACTATTAACCCACAGACAGTTGTTAAACATTACGGTGAAAATGGAGCATCCTTCCACTAACAGTTCATACATGTAAACAAAATTAGGAAGTGAAGTATGTGCTTCACATGTGGAATTTATCTATAAGCACAACAGAAATTTTCTCTTAATGATGAAATTATAATGTTGTTTTTTTTATTTGGGTTGCTCTTTATAGCCCTGTCTATTTGTTAACTCTCTATGTAGTGCACTAAAGGTAGGTTATATCACATGACATGTACTTTAGTTTAAAAAGCAGAAATAAGCGTATGTTTCTCTAATAAGTACTTCTAATATACCTTAACATTGAATCACATCACTCAGCATCAACAGTACTTTAAATATTATATTCTTAAAAGATTATGTTCTGGAGCCTGCATTAGTGGCATTATAATCTTTTTTTGCTTTCAATAGACTAATAAAACTGTAATATGAAATGCTTATTTTTCCTGAAATGTAAGAATGTAATGTAAGATGTTTATAAAATCACTGATGAAACTGCATGTGTGCCTTTTCCCTCACTATCCTAGATGTATTCTGTCATCCCTCTCAAGCTTCAGATTTCATTCTGATCTGATGAGGCACGAGGTCTCATCTTAGCCTTCTTGGGAAACAGTGGCTACATTTACATTGTCCAGCAAGATGACGTTTTCAGATGCTTCTTGATCCACAATCCTGCAACAGCCCTATGCTGCCAATATGTGTGCTTCACTAGGCCATGGGGGAAAGCATGTGGCTGTCACCTCTTTAAAAATGCTGTGGCAGAACCAGGGCATCCTTCTCTTCTCATTTACGGGGCTGGCCGTGCTGTCACATCACTTACTGGAGCCCTTCCAGGAGGAAGGACGTATTGCACAAGAACTTCACAAGAAATTCTAGATTTAGAATAACCATGAGTGTGTCTTCAACCGAATCAAAGCTTCCCTCACCCCACAGTCATCAATGGAATGCTGTTCAAGCTGACCATCAGACTGTATGAGGCTGTATGTGCATACCTTGCGCGCATCCACACAGTCCTTTGGCTTTCAGAGGCTATTCCCCCTGAAGACTCCCTAGCTCGCACTTTAATGGTGCCATCCAGTTGCTGGCATCACAACAGGTGTGTGAGCCAAAACCACCCCATGGCTGACCTTTATGGAGTAAAGGTGCATTGATTTTGATCCTGTGGTAGCATAGCCAGCATGTCACCATAAGAAAACACGCAGGTTCATCTTACCTTTGCTTGGTTGGATAACATTTCTTGGTTCTGCTTTCCAGACCAGGTTCTCCTTAGGCGCGCAGATGTATCATGTCTAGATCTACTGGTTGCTTGAACTGCAAACTGAGGAACCAGAGCTCTGTGTTCATTTCCTAGTCTGATAATCCCACTTTACCTTCTTCCCACCCTCAAATTCTATTCTCTTCCTCATTAAGATCAGCCAGGTAAGAAGTCTTACAGGATAAGGTGTTACTGACTCTTCTTTCCAAATTCCCTTGGCCCTTTTTTCTTGAAATTTTTGCTGTAGATTGCTCTAAGGATGAAGGACTCCCTTACCCATGTCTGTTGTGTTAATGTCTTTAACAAAGGGAACAGGGTAAATCCTGACAACTCTTCGTCCTCTGAAGGGAGTGGAAGCTGAGTTCTTGCTGCTTGGAGTCAGTGGTTTGGACAGGTGCATTATCCTATTGTATTGGATACAGTGAACAGACATTTAAAACGTATTTGGACAATCTCCAAAGCTAACTTCAGCACAGAGCCAAGAATTTCAGTGTTGGAAAGACTTGCCTGACAAGATTGGAGGCAAGGAATGTATCTCTAATATCCATATGTGATGTACTGGGGGTGGGAGGGAGGGCTGCTGTGCTGTTAAGGCAGTGGCAGAATGTCTGGTCAGACACCCTCAGATGTTATTTGGGTGCAGCATTCTCTAGTGAAGCTCAGTGTCACATAGCATCAAATATTGCCAAAAACCCAGTAAAAATGTGGTATTGTTAGCCTCTTGAAACTTAATTTCTTTGGGAAGCTCCAGATTATATTTTTGTTTTGCTTTAAGTTTTTTACTTTTCACTCCACCAGTCTCTTGGGGAGACATGGGCAGCTGAGACCGTGGGCTTCCTTCTTTTTTCAGAAATTCCAGCAGAGTTTGGAGGTCTCTTGATGAGAGGGATTTTCTCTGGCCAACTTTAGGAGGCTTTTAGTTGATTGTAGGAAAGGATGGAGAGAGATGATATTGCTGAGGTCATTTCTGATGTCATTTTCTGAAGTTTTCCGTATGAAAGTGTCTTCAGTTTGTCAAGTGCTGTCAGATATTAGTAAAAGTCAAATCTTCACGTATATGAGGCAGTGCAGAGCTGTCACAGTATGTGAATTTTCAGAATTTAAGTAGCATTGTAAGACTAAAGAGAAAGTATTCCAATTGGATGCTTGAACCACAGCAGTCATAAAGAGCAAGCTAATGTGAATGTGGATCTGTCCATAATAAATAATCATTGCAATTTGACAGCTCCGTGGCTTGGGCTTAAAGATTAGTCAGAGCTCTTTTAGCTATCCTTTTCTCTTTACACCCCTAATTATATCTAATGTGAAAAGAAATGAAAAAGCAAGTTTATGCATGTTAAACCTCTCAGCATTACCTTATGTATCTCCGCAAAGATGGAAGGAAATCCCCGACACGACGGAGAATTTTTTGAATGGCGATCATACCTGTAACTTTATATATGGAAACTCTTAATTTGTGTTGTGCTGCCGTTCCCTTTTACCAGGAAGATTATAAAAAGCTGTGAATCAAGCCTCTAGTTCTCTCCCTCTATGCAGGCTTAACTCCTCAAAACTTCCTCCTCGAATGTCATTTGAGAACAAATCCTATCTTGTCTATGTCTAGCCTTCTTTCTTAACAGCTCCCCATTTCCACCTCTGGTTTTCAGAGATGCCAAAAACGTTGTGATTTTCCTGCTCAAAAGACCTTGTATGCCGAGTAATTCTTCTTCTCAGCAATGCTTACTTACCAGATGACTCAGTAACTTCCAAAAGCTTCATGCTGCTCTTCCTTCCTCTCATCTTCGCACCGCGTAGTGATGCATATGCTTCTGGCATCTGTAAAAACACTGTATCTGCCTAGCACAGTTAGAGCCTCCTTTAAACTCAAAAGCAGAAAAATGTGTGCAGACGTTCTTCTCTGGGCACAGAATTTCTCTGTGACATAAAGCACAGATAAGGCTCACTTAGAGAAAGGTAAAAAAAATCAAAGGAAAGTTGTGGTGCTAGCGAGGATAGAAGTGGAGAAACAGTTGCAATGTATTTTTCAGAAGCCATTTTTGAAAATACGGAAAGATTGTTGGCAGTTCCTTGTTCACAGAGCTCCCCAGCTTCTTAGGGAAACTGATCCTGGAATCTGAGATGTGACCTCTAGGAAGTAAAACAGAAAACACTGCCTACAATACATACAGATTTACAGCAGTTTTGTTTCTTCAACAACAGTGTTTGCTCAAGTCTTCCCATTAAACAATTAAATATGACAACCAAAACTTGGAGCAGAGCATGTCAGCCACTTTGTATTTATGTTAACAGCTGTGTAGACATGCACTTCGATAAGTGAGTCCTAGTGGTGAATGTGCACGAAGGTGTTTAACTAGAATTTGGGGAGAGGATGTTCTTCATGCTTGCTGCTGTGTATGTATTTTCCTGATGAATGTAAGAGAATTTGTATTCCTGCCTTCTAAGTAGGAACTGTATTAGTGACTAGAGTGGTCAGCCTGGGTCTTCATATGGGAGTGATTGGATCTGGAAGACAAAGCCAGCATGTGACAGTTCAAGGCACAGATATGTGTATATAAGACAAGCTGACATTCACCCGAAGGGGAGAAAAAGTGATTCAAGCCCTTTTTCCTGTAGCTTGTAAGAACAGTAGAGACATTTCATTCTGATGGTTAATTACCTGCATATCAAACAGCTACTCTGATCATGAGAAGTTAAATCGATTAGGGTAATCAAGCAAAACATCCTTCAAAATGTGCTTCTTAGAAAAGGAATGATAGATGATGTAAGGTTAGTCAGTCTTCAGCCACTCAGACTTCACTCAGGAGCAATTTACATCCTGTGTGCCTTTGAGAAGCTGAAGACGTAGAGTGACTGAGCCAAGTTAGTCAGTAGTCCCAACAATTATCAAAAAACTACAGTAACTCCAGTGACTGAGCAATTTGGAGTAAATCACTATAGATGTTAGTGAATTGTTGGTAACATGTACCCCTGCCAGCATTTTAGCAAGGCAGTGCAGTCTGACATCCCAATGCTATAGTTTTACTGTGAATTTTTGTTTTGATCTTAATATTTCTATTACACTGTTTTTCAGGCCCTGATTATATCAAACAAAAATTTCAAGAAGGAATGGATGCAAAAGAAAAATCTGAAGAAAAAGGTCAGGAGAAACCACCCACCCCAAAAGAGTCACCTCACTTTTATCGAAAAGGTACTACACCCCCTCGAACCCCGGAAGCAAGCCCAAGAAATAGTCCTCCTCTTTCTTCTGAGACTTCTCCTTCAAAACAACTGAAAAGGCAAAGCTCCACTTCTGGGGCAAGACTCAGTCAAGAAAAAAAGGTTTTAGCCACTGAGAATATAACACCCACAACTAACAAGCCTTTATATTCAAAAGCACCAGTGAAGGAGGAAGTAGCTGGGAAACACCAGCCAAAGTTTTCAGCCCAGCACAATCCCAGCAGCACAGAGAATGGGGAGCTGCATGGTCACTACCATGGCTATTATGTAAAAATGAATCCAACAGCGCTTCCACAGGAGCTCAGGGAAGAAGATGAATATGCCAACCCTTCACCATCAACACTTGCACGGATACCACCCTCTCAGAAACCAAGTCCTGCTAGATCTGGGGGTAAGCCAGATGCCAAAGAAAACAAACCTGACATAAAAATTAAGAAACCAGAATTTGCTGCACCAAAGAACCCAGCTAATAATGAGTCACATTCAGCAATGGAGAAGGAAGTAGGAAACAGCTCGGTAAGTACTGCAAGAAACCTTTTCACTTTCACTGCCCTTTTGCCTCCAAGTGCTGAGCTTTGCAACCTAAGCACAGGCAAAGCTCACTTCTGTCAAATCTTCATTTGGATACAGTCTGCTAGCTAAAACCCACCACACCAGACTGGAGTGAGGAAAAAATATTTCAGTCCTTTAAATTATCTTTTTGATAAACTGGGAAGGGACAGCTGATAGCCAGATACTGACAGATTTCTGAACCATGACACCCTATTGCATCCATAAACACAAAAGTGTGCTACTGTGTGTATTAGGGTGTGTATGTATATACAAATAGGTGTGGTTTGCAGGTGTGTACATACATACTTGCAGTTATACATATATATGTGTATATTCCCACCCAAAAAAAAAGTCCCACAGTGTTGTACTTCTGTAGATAATTGGGCAGTATTGGAAGTTAGACACACGCTCTTCCCCAAAGGTCTGATTTTGACTGCTGTTGGAGACAGGATGCTGGCCTGTGGTCTGACCCAGTCCAGACACCCTCCCATTTTCATCTTCTTCTCCATGTTGATTGTGGCCTCTACGAACAGGCAGTTTGAACCAAAATGCGTACTGTGTTAAAATGCATACATCTACCAATGCTTATGTTTTACAGTAATGTGAAAAATTTTACTTTTCATCAGGAAATGGAGTTTTAAAACTACCCATTCAGATCAGTGTGAATCTTTATTTCATTATTATTTAAAAACAGTAAAATTATCAATAGCTGTGCAGAAAATGAGTGACGACTAGTAGCATTTCTATTTCATGTTAGAAGAAAAAGCCAGGGTATGAAATTCAGAATCTCTGATGATGATTCTGTGATTTTTGGGCCAAGAGAAACTCAGAAAAGCATTAGTTTTACATCCTAAAGTTAACCTTTAGGGAATGAAGAGTTCTAGATAATTGTCATAATGTTTCTCTTTTATAAGCATTGTTCCTTTGAGTCATTTTTGGTGGTACTCTACAAAACAGACAGTGTGTCATTATTGATGGGATAAACAGAATGACCCATTTAAAGAGCTCCAGATAGCCTAATACTGATTGCAGGCAAAACACTTGAATAATTGACACCAGACTTCATTAATAAAGAATTTAGAAATAAAAGAGGGGGAGTAATTTCCAACCAACGTGAATTGTAAATGGTCTTGTCAAACAAGTTTGACATCTTCAGGTGTGACGGAAGAATCATAACCTAAATTAAGAAGGTCACTTGATTTGCTTTTACATGGTCATGTGTTCTCACAAGGAAACCAGAGTAATGCAAAGGCTAAATGTCACATTAAAAGAATTTTTTTTAATTGAATAATGATTCTCAAAAAGTATTTACAAAACAATCAGTTATTTGATATTTTTCTGGTGAGGTCATTCTTAGATTAATTCTGTTACTCTATTCACATTCTTGTTAATGACATACAAGAGGACATTAGAATATTGCCCGTGAAGTTTATAGAAGATGCAGAGACCAGGAGAGTAGTCTATAATGAAGGCAAATACAAGCTGATGCAAATCAGCTGCTAAGAAAGCTGAAAGTATAATTATCTATGGGCAGCACAGCAAAATACAATATTGTATATGAAAGACAATTAATAGAGCCTGACTGTGCAGGATCAGAACTGGAAAAGGTTGGTGGATCAGGAGCAAGAGAGGCAACTGAACATGAGCTCCCAGTCTGCTGCTGTTGTTCAGAGATGTTAATATAATCCTTAGATTTATCAACAGAAAAGATTAAGCAAGAGTACATGGGAGTCTGTTCTGTCTGCTTTTGGCACGAGTGCAACCACTTCTGGGATAAAATAGTGTCAGTAAATCAGGGATTTAAAATCAAAAAAAAACCTTGAGGGGAAGTACCACAAAGAGCGGCAAGAATGATTAAAACGTATCTTACAATGAAAGATTCAATGTACAAAAACCCCTGACTTATTAAATCGCTTTCTGTAAGCGTGCTTTATAAAAAGTTTCCCAGGCTAACAAGCAAATATGTAAGAAGATCCAACAGCTAGAAAGATTCAGATAAAAGTCTTAAGTTGATTTTAATGATCTTAATTAAATGTGCCATCAATTTTCAGATGCTGGGGTTTTGGAGCCATCACTGAATACTTTGATAATGAGCATTTTGCCAGGATGATATTCTCTAGTTATGCAGGAAGCTTTTATTCTGTTTTGTGTGGATCAAAGTAGATGTTCACAGAGGTTTTGTAATCTGCAAATCTGTATTACAGCTGATATCAGCCCTTTAACCTTTCAAATCTCACAGATATGACTCCTATGTAGGGTAACACAAAGCTGACAGGCTTGTAAATATTGAGTGAGCACGTACAAATTTCAGGCTGAAGTGGAATTGGTTTTCAGCTCTGGCGAAAATAAGTGTCTAGAAATAGTCCTTATTTTTTCTTCATTCCAAATAATATTTTGAAGCTGAGGGAGGCTTCAGGGTACCTGAACAGCAGTTTATTGACCTTCTGGAATAATCAGGATAAGGAGCATGAATCTACAGCCTGTTATCATGAAGGGTGTAAAAGTGATGAGATATTGTGCATTAGCCACTGTTTGTTCACTGATATTGCAGGTCATCTGGGAACTCTATTCTAGGTTCCTCTACTTCGTTTGCGGCATCCTAATTGCATTATTCTTATTACCAGCATTCCAGTATGGAAGGAAGGTAGATTTTAGGAATTCATTTTTACTATAACAGTATTTTAAAATGTATGTAGATGTATGTGGGTGTTTTTCAAAGATGTCTTCTATATGTGTCTATAAATTTGCCCTTATAGACTAAATTTCCTACATGCTTATTTCTTCAAAATGCTGAGAGCAAAAATACTAAACTAATTAAAGCAAAAAAGAGTAGCCTACTGGCCTAGCAGTCTGAGGGAGAAACAGTACAGAATGACTATTAACTTTGCCTGGAGACTTTCAATTTTTACTATCACCTTTCAGCTTCAGAAAAACAGTAGCCGTGTTGTGCAGTGGTCCTGGACTGAGCTCAACAGTGTGTTAGAATTAAGCCATGACTAAGCTAAGAGTGCACAGTTACTGAGGAGAAGCCATATTCATAGAATCATAGAATAGTTTGGGATGGAAGGGACCTTAAAAGATCATCTAGTTTCAACTCTCCTGCCATGGGCCGGGAGACCTTCCACTAGACCAGGTTGCTCAGAGCCCCATCCAGCCTGGTCTTGAATATATTCGGGGATGAGGCATCCACAGCTTCTCTGGTCAACCTGTGCCAGCGTCTCACCACCATCACAGTAAAGAATTTCTTCAAATATCTAATCTAAACATACTCTCTTTTAGTTTAAATCCATTCTCCCTTTTCCTAATTAATGTACTTTTCTATATCCCCGATGCTTCTGAATGTTGAGAGACTCTGGAATTCTAGAGTTGCATTGGGGAATTATTTTATTTTAGTAAGAAACTGCAACTGCTTTTTAGTCATTCTGACAAATTATTTTGTTACGCTTTGAAAGTAAGTATGCCTTAGATCCTCCATAAAAGTTCTAAAATATATTTTTTAAGGAATATAAAGAGAAAAGAACTCTCACTCTCATGAAAAGAGAATGATAAAACTTGTTTTTGGAATGCTAAAAATGAATCTATTAACATTTATTGAGCACTTTCATTAGATTATCTGAAAGTGCTGCATAAAATTGTGCTGTGCTTTTTCCAGGTTTCCACTGATAACACATTAAGAACATAGATACAGAAGGGAAATTTTTCAATTCTTCCTTCTATGTGTCTAAATCAAAGCCGTTTCTCATACCTGAATGAAACATCAACATCATTTGAAACATCAATGAAACATCATTTGGATTAAGCACTTCAAACGACTTTATTTGCAACAAAGCTTGTAGCAGCTGTTTTAGTAATCAAATTCGTGTTTCATATTTTCTGTGAACGTGTTACATCCTTAAGAATGTCTTTGAGTATCATCTGTGCAATAAGTTAGTTATTGGAACAGTCTTGATTCTCTAGATATCCTCATTTCTGGCATTATACTTGAAAAATATCAGCACAAACTTCTTATGCCAGACGTGTAAGTGTGTTTCTCTGTGTACTTACTCCCTGATGCTCAAAAATCAAAGTTTGAAATCATTCCAGAACGAAGAAGAAAGAGTCAGAGTTTTATCAAGGTGAAATCATGCATAAATCACAATGACAAAGTTGTGAGTTCATGAGCTGCTCAAAAATAGCTGCTTGCAGGCTTTACCTGTCTTTTATGAGAGATAAATCACCCCTCTTTCACCAAGAATTAGGCTCCTTCACATTACCTTACATTTACCACAGTGTGAAGTGTTCACAGAGACACTTAACCACAAACCAGAACAGGTGTTCCTAACTGGTCATTAGCAGCCTCTAGCCCCAGTTTCAGCTGGAACGCTGCTGTCCCACCTTGAATATGAGCTGATTGGAGATTCTCTTGGATTTGAGTGAAAAATAGGATTGAATTTCACTAAACACTATTGTAGTGTACATTCATGAATACACTTTTTTTTTTGCCTGATATGTGTCCATGTGCTGCCCTAGGACAGGTAACAAGCCTAGGCACAAGTGTTTTACTAAGTTGTAATTCTTTTCGTTTGGCAGGTAAAGATTTTTAAACACACAGTGTATAGCCTGGTTTTTACCTGAATGTTACCTAGTGATTCTACTCCCATTGTTTTGTTCAATTCTCGTCTCTTTGTTCAATTAACATCCATTTAGTAAGGGCTGTAAATACCATGATGTTAGAAAAATAGATCCATATTTGCCTGATCCTAAATAAAACCTCTGAGCAAGAACTTTAGGCTAAATTTGATGGACATTCCTAATGCAATGGAATGACAAGCCTAGTCTATTTACTTCCTGGCACTACATTTTAGGAAAATAACTTTCTTTCTTTCCCAAATGGAAACTAATCATATGGTTATATTTTGAACTACATAAATATCTAACTTACGGGAAGCTGAAAGGGTAAATTTAAGCAGGACTGAAAGTTTTCTGCTACAGCTTCTGTAGTGCACCTGTTCTAGTCACTCTAGGACTGTTCAAACTAATTTTGGCTTTTGCTATTTTAAGCCCTTGCAGGACGCTGAAGTCTTACTTGTGGTATTTGTCTTAAAGCATTAGATGCTTATTGCATAGGTGTCTACAAAACAGGTGGTAGTCCATTGCATAATAACTGTGTGCTCCATAAATGTTGTTTGATCGTTTTTTCGTGTCTCAGGAAGTCCTGCTTTGGGCTGAAAGGTATAGTTATCAGAAGGTGAAACACAATGCACATAGCAGGCCGAAGAATACAAGTTTTACTTCTTTGTATAAACACAGACTCATTATCATAAAGGGATAACATATTTTTCTATGATCTTCATGTAAAATCAACAGCCCAGTTCTTAAGGTGTCACTTGCTTCCGTCTTTGTAGACGAGACTTCTTGATTCAGAGCACAGCCCCTGGGGTTTTTAGCCTAATTTATCCAGTGTTATTGTGGTGAGATTGTTATATCTAACCTGACTGACAGATGCATCAAAAGAGAAGTCCCCTTCCCCTCCAACAAGCTTAATTCCCTGAGGCTGTGCCCTAATGGTACCAAGCTGCCATTAGAGCTGCAGTCCCACTTTGGCAATCAGCAAAAATCTGTCTTGCAGCTAACAGGATGCTGTTTCATGATGTATTTCAGGTAATGAACAAGTTCTTGGCTCCTGTGAAGACACCGTAGGTTCCAATTTTTTTTTCAGTTGCAGTAAAGCAATGTGATTTTCATGGATGTTATTTTCAAATATGCAAAGTACTAGATGGCCAAATCCCAAAGAATTTTAATGTACTTGGCAATGATCTTCACAGTTCCTTGCAACTCCTGGTGCAATATAACTGTAAAATCTTTAGGTGGGATTCCAGCCTATAAAGGAACCACTGACCTGATTTGAATCACGTGGGCGGTCCCTATTAGAATCATAGGATTATGGAATCATAGAACGTTTAGGGTTGGAAGGGACTTTTAAAGACCATCTGGTTCCAACCCCTGTGGCATGGGCAGAGACAACTTCCACTAGACCGGGTTGCTCAGAACCCCATCCAACGCATCCAGTCGTGAGGCATCCACAGCTTCTCTGGGCAACCTGTTCCAGTGCCTAACACCAGAAAGAAAGATGTTGAACCCACATCTTAGTGGAAATTAATGATGTAATCAAATCACACTTCCTGTAGAGAGCAAGGCTGCTCACAGTGCTGTGGTAACCATATCTGGAGCTGTGCTTTCCTTTTATGCCTGTTCTCTGCCCCCAAGTGTCTGGTATGCTTTGGCACATGGTGAGTGACTTCCGCTAAGGAGGAAGGAACATGGTTCCACTTCTGTTCTGTGAGCTGATGGTTGAGACATACCACTGGTAAGTGGGAGCTTGTTGTTCAAAATCACTTTGACTAAGGTGTCATTAAACCTGGTCTTCAATTTCCTAGTGACTGTTTTAGACATTCTGCCATTAAGCAAAATGTGAGTGCTACTGCCAATACCATTTCCCCTATGGCAACATTTAATTGGCATTATGATAATCTCAGTCATTGTTTGAACTTGAACACTTAGTTCTCAACATGTGAACAGATACCTCTGAGTTGGTGCAAAGGGAACTTGATGGCTATTATGGATAGAGGTGCTGATGAGGTTTAGACTCACCAGAGATTTAAGCAGTACCTGACATAATGTATTTTGTGACTTACTCAAAAACTTAGCAGCCCACATGTGGCCTGCCATCTGAACTAGTGTGTAAAGGTGTGTTCTGGTAGAAGGTGTTTAATAAGACTGTTTCCGGAGAGCATGTGATATAATAATGACACAAGTACTATTCCGTAGCTTCCCAGTTACACTGTTGCAGCAAATTACTAATAGCGAGTTCTTACACCTAAGCATTCTAAAAATTATGTAGCTGCTGTTAGCATTATATTGTCGTGAAGCATAATGAACTTCTCCAAGGTGTGCCTCGTTTGAAAACTGAAAACGCTGTATCATTTCTGATGAAATATATACCTTCTTAGGCAAGCCAGTGATCCTTGTGTAGCTCAGAAGACAGTTTTTTGCACAGATTTTCTGGTGGGCTTTGTGATTTATGATTTAGGAAAGTATTGTCTGAATGAAATGTTTCTCTGTTTCTGCTTATAGTGCAACCGTAAAATAAAGGAGTATACAAATCTTCGTAAAATTATGTTGTAATAAACCAAATATTTTTAGAGCAGAACAGAACTGAGAAAAAGCATCCATTTACAAAAAAAAATACCCAAAATTGCTAAAAATTTAGTTCTCTGGCTTCACAGAAAAAACTAAAATTGTGTAATGATTTAAATTTTCTAACCAATTTTGTCTCTAGCTAGGAATGGAAGGAGTTTTTTGACTTTTCATTTCTTCAGTACATAGGTCTGTAAGATAAATGTCTGAGTAAATCAAAACAAGTTTAATTTTGCAGCTGTAAAATGGGTTTTAATCTGTAATGGAAACAGGTTTGTTAGTGCAATGGTAAGTTAATTTTCTTTTCCATTTGGGTTATCAAAAAAGTGTATTCTTTTCTTAAAGCGTCTTTGGTATGTCTGTTTTGAAATGGGTTGGAACTGGAGAAAGAACCCGCTGTAAGGATGAAGAGCAGCACCCTGGCTTCCCTAAAGTAGTTCACGTTCTTTGTTTTGTTTTATTTTAAGCTGACATTGGTTTTGTGTTGGTGGGTTTGTTTTCATTTGTTGATGCAGTTGTATTTGTCAGGTGGCTTAATCTCAGTGTGATTAAGAACAATGGAGTAATATACTCTCACCTGTATTTATCCAGCTCATTTTCCCAGAGATGATATTTATCTCACCTGAATATGAAGGGTAGTGGCTGTGTTTCAGCAGCAGGGTCTGTTTCTTCAGAGCAAGGTCAAAACCTATTGAAATTGTGAAGTAGGGTCTTGTTCATTGCTGTGCATATGTGGGAGGTTGCATTAATTCTGATATCTTTATTTTATTTTCAGGGCCCTAACTCGGTCATGATCGCCCTGGTAATGCTGTTGAATATTGGTTTAGCCATTCTTTTTGTCCATTTTCTAACTTGATTGGAATTAGGAAAGGTAAGAAAGGTCTTGCTTTCATATAAAATCACCATATCCACCCCACCTTAAATGATAAAGATTTAATTTCTTCACATACTTTTAATGTTCCCCACTTTAATTTTAGCTATGCCTGAATGTGATTCAACATAGTTATTTAATATTGTAACTGTTTTGACCCTTCAGTGAAGTCATGACAACTAGTGGTGTTAGCCCACAGTTCTCTGCAGTTGTGTCATCAGCCTTTTAAATGGCACCTGTCATACTCAGACACAGGGAAGGAGGCTTGGAATTAGGATGGGACGCAAGAGAGATGAAACTTGGAAAATTCAGCCAGGGGCCCAGATCAGTTTCTCTGCTGGTGGCTCGTGGCTTTGGGGTCCTCTGAAAGCTGAAGCAAGCAGCCATGTTGGAAAACAAACAAAATAATCTGCTGAAGCAGCCCCGCCAGTGAAGTGCGTTGGCTTCTCCATCTGTTCCAGCAGAGTGTGACTAAACTGGAAATGTACGGAGCTGCACTTTTTGTTGATGGAAGTTAACAGCTGCCTTACTATTTTACCGTCTGATGTTTTTAGTGGGGAGATGGGAAAACGACTGCCAGAGGAATGTGGTCAGAGGATTCTGTTGCTGTGGAAGTGATTCCAGCGTTCACTCCTATCTCATTAGAAGAAATAGTTAGCAACATCAGTCATCAGTCTTATTCCATTACCTGCTGCTTTTAACATCTCCTGCAGTGTTCTGGGAGATCGAATTTCATTTGCCTGTGCATGGTTCTGTTCATTTGTTGTTTATGAAATTTGGTGTATAGCCATAAGTAGTGTTTAGTCCATCCTGGAGAAAGCTACCAGTTCTGCCTAGCAGCAGAAGCAGAAAATCAAATATAGTTTCCTAGTCCAAGGATAAAATTCTTAAATTCGTTTTCTTAAAGAGTCATTTTGCATTAAGGTTCAGTAAATAATATACCATTACTGCAAAATTTAATGATACTGATATCTTCTTTAAAATGCTCAAATACTTATGCCAATACCAAGCAAAATTTTTCATAATAAAAAAATAAGAATCTTACATTGGTGTAAGCACATTCTAAACAGGAGATCTATCAAAATAAGCCAAGAAAGGTGAGATATAGGGTTTGCATGTTGACTTTTTTTTTCTTTTATTCTTAATTCTCTGGTGCTGTGGTAATTGGTGATTTGAATTATTATGTTGCAACACTGAGGTATTTTGACAGCAGTTAAAATAAAGTTTTGTCTGGGTGCACATTAATGCCATTGACAGTTAAGCTAGCTAATGCTCGTAATAAATCATAATTTTAAAGTGCTAGATTTGTGTTGAATACATTCAGGTAGAGCATTTAAAAATGTTAAGTGATTATTTATCGATTTGATGCCTTCAGTGTCTTTAAAGTCCGTTGATAATTTTACCTCAGCATTAAAAAAGCCTCAAAATTTTTCATTTGGAAAGTTTGTCTTAAGTAGTTTCATAGCCCTTTGTTCAAACTATGTGATCAGGTTTCTTTTTATGTGCCATTATACTGTAGTTATTGTACCCTATATTAGTCAAATGCATGTTTTATTTATTGAAGATATGTGGTGTGATCATTTGGCAAGCAAACATTTTAATTTAAAGCTGCAAAAAGCAAAGGGCTTGTATTACAGTTTATTTTATCTCTATTAGAAAATCTTTCATACAGTATAGTTTTTGAACCTGTTTGTAAAGTTTCTAAGTTTTTGCATGGTTTAATGGGCAACATTCTTACAAAATACATTAGCTATTTTTTGATGCAGCATAGTAAAGTACCACAGGTATGGACTGAATATTGTGCAGCGAAGCAGCTCCGAGCAGGGCAGTAACACCGTGGTGTTTTTTACAGAAGTATGTTGAGAATCCTGTGTTTTGACCAGTGTGGATAAAGAAGAAAGCAGAAAGAGAGCAAATGAAAATAAAACTTGTATATTTATTTAAAAAAAAAAAAAAAGTTTAAATTGTGTTTTAAATTTAGGAAAGTAATTTTTAAATAAGAACAAAATTTTAAAAGTTACTGTGTAAGCCTTGAATTAATGGATGAAATGTTCCATCCCACTGTTAAATCACCCCCTGTCTCCTTACATGGAGAGGTAATTTTGTAACTGACATATTTAATTCCTATTAAATGTTTATTTAAAATACTTTATGCTCTGGAAATAATGGGTAACAAAGCTTATGAAAAATGTTTATAAATTTAAGTAAGCATGTTAGTACCATTTATAAATATGTATGATTTATAAGCTTTTTTAAAACAAAGCTCAAACAAATTGTTGGTATTTTTCTAAAACGTGCACAGCTGTATTTTACATGAAAGGCTATTTATAATTGGTTGTTATACTGTACACTACATTTTGGACAGCACAATGAAGCCTGCCAATGTACTTAAAAATGTCATTTTGTCTATTTAAAGTTTCTTGCTGTCAAAGAATGAACTCTTTATCTATGAGTTTCTCTATTTATAATTCTTGACCCAAAATGTACAATGTACAGTTTTCACAACTGTATTTGCTCTAATAAAAATAAGTTGGTTATTAATAGAGTTTCAGGCTACTTTTTCCTGTTTATGAATTACTTTGTTCACTCTCTGGAAGCAATTTTTCTAACTAATCAAATAAACTGGAGTGAAGCAGGAAAATGGGTGAAATTCTAGTCCCTTTGAAATAATTGTGAGTTACTGTTTTCAACAAAAGTGATTCTGGGAAACAATTAAAAATAAATAATAAAAAAGTCAAGCTTCCCTTTGTGTCTTCTTTTATCTTCTGATACAGGATTTTGTGTCTTTATAAATTTAATATCTTAAATTTTACTCCCACTACAAGATGATTTGACCAGTTTTGTTTTAATTAGTGAGTGACTGGTCCATTAACAGCTGCTCTTGTAGGGGGATTAATTTTTTTAGGCTTCACTACTCCTTGGGATCTTCACAGGTTCAAAATTAACATGGAGTTTGTGCACCAGTATTTACACAGAGAAAATTTGCCATTGCAACTGTCTTAAAACCATCACATTTGCTGAACTACTCAGTCAGCTGAAAATTTTATTTTCCATGATTCCAGTTCATACTAGTAGCCAAATGTAGTGAAATCCTAATGTTTAGTTGAGGAGCAGGGCAATTTTTATTAGTAGTTCCTATTTAATGGAAATACGTTTTTAGGAAGTACTCATTACTGTCTTGTTCTTTAAAATAATTCTACGACCATGAAGCTTACCTTTAAGAATTTTTATTTTCTGCACAATACCTGCTCCCTAAAGAAAATCTTTGGTTCTTGAAGGAGAGAAAAATGCATTCTCAAGAAAAATAAACAGAAATAACTTTAATGCCAGAAAATTTTAAAGTCAACTTCAGTGAGATGACTCTTCTCTGACATTTGTGATCCACAGTGTATATGTTCAGTAATGAAAGTAAAGTGTCCATGAGATACTTCTTAAGGTGTATGAATGTGGTAATATACTCAGGCATATAAAAATCTGAACAGCAACATGCAGAAGATTTGCATGGAAGTAGAAGAAAAAGGTTCTTGTTATTTTAAAGTCGTTTCCCATCCGAGATGTTTTTACCAGTGGTTTATATTACAAATGCTGTTACGTGGCCATGCGTCTGCTATGCTGAAAGGAAAAAAAAAACCCATGGACACACAGTGCAACTTGATGCTTCAAGATTTGCTCCAGCATGAAAAATTTTACCCCGCTTCCAGCAAGGAAAGCTTTTCTCAGGCAAAGTAGTTTCTCCTGGCAGAGTTGTGTGTTTGCCCACAGGTGCCAGTAAGCAGCGAGCTCTCTCACCCTTGAATGTGAGGCCTTCTTGCTTGGACAGCTCCATTTATCCGGTTAAACCATTTGTACAGTGCACACAGACAGCAAGTGAACAAGGGTGAGGTGCCATAGGCTGAGGAAGAAAATAATCATCTGTCATAGCTTTTCAGGCCTTTCTTTACTTTGTGTGTATGTGTGTGTACACATATATATATGTATGTATCTATATTAGTTTGGCTTCCCATCAGAAAAGCAACAAGGACCATAACGGGTTAGAATTGTTGGCATTTGCTTTCCAGAAGGAGGGGTTCACTTTGAAAGTAGAAATTTTGTGACATATGGTTATGACTTGCCTTTCGGATACAGACGTATGTTAAAAAAATCATTAACGCAGCCTAGTGCTGACTTTAAAAGAAGTAAACCCCTCTTTATGGGGGTTAAATTAAAAACCTTGAAATAGTTACTTACATAACTTTTAATGATGTTCTGTGATTACATATTTATTAAATGCTCTGTTAAGATACACAATATGAAAAGATTCTGACAGTAACATAGATGCAAGGATAAAAGCCTGGAGAATTCAGCACGTACTGAGCCTCAGTAACATTTTTAGTTGTTATTAATAAAACATGGTTGTGAATTGTATCTAAATGGTTTTACTCATAGCTCATTTGAACCATTTAGTCAGGGGAGGTGGTTCTACAGGCCATTCTCCTATGGAAATGTAATTCAGTAAACAAAGCAAATTAAGAGAAGGGAGATTAAATAAGCCTTTCAAATGAAGTAGTCTTCTCGTTCTCTCATTTAATATTCACAGAAACAGCAAAAAATAGAAATTATGTTAAGTCTGAGTGAGAAGCTGTGTATGCCAACATAATGTAGCTGAGCCATCTACAATATCTGTCTCTTTTTTTTTCTGCTGGACACAGAAACTGCAAACTTAGAGACATTGCACCTCCCACCATTGTAGGAGTAAATATAATTTCCATACTCAACATCTTTAAGAAAAACAGTCTATAATGTCGATGGCTATAAACCAGAAAGAAAAAAGCCACTTCATCTATCAGAACAGTTTATGTTATGACCATGACTGTAACAGCAGAACAAATCCCTCACCCCTCTAAAACCAATAGCAAAAATAAAGCTGGTAGCAGAATTTGATAACAGTCTCTCATGTTTCTTCATTTTATTTGCTACAAAGAGGGGATGGGGGAGAGAACAGGGAACAGACAGCTTTTTTTAACCTGATAATCTAAATTTCATCATGTCAGTATGTGCTTGCTTCAGCTGATGCTTTTCACAATCCATTGGGACTGGTTATCTAAGAGATTTTAGGTGTAAACTGTCAATATATTGAATGTTACTTCTTTAAGAAGGTTTTGAATTTTTCTCAGTAATGAAAAAAATCAGAATTTCCCTTACCGCCGGCAAAAATGGGCTTGGTGGTACTTTTGCTGTGTCATCAGTTTTTCTAATTATCTTCTGTCCTTCACTGCCCACCCACCTCCCAGTTCTGACAAATTCAACTTAATCAGTTTTGCCCTGAATGTGGACATTGCCCTGAGACTTCAGCCACTCACTCCAGGAACTTGTGTTTTCTGTGGGCCATTTGTTCAGTGTTTTTAGCTCTCTCTGGCTGTGGAGCCCATCTCTCCTCCTGTTTACCCCACAGCAAACTGCACATGTCATATCATAGTTTTCATTGGGTCCATGCTCTGCATACTATTAAATGCTGGTTTATGCAACTGTATTATAATTTCAAATCTACTCTCATTGTCTCCAGTGTCAGGACAGTGATTTAAATACAGTGTGTGGGAACTGAAAAGAAAAGAAAAATACTGAAAGTGATGCCATACACAGACTTCAGAATTCGTAGAAACCAAGGTAATGCTGACATTACTGAGAAAAAAATCTGGTATCAGCTGGGTTAGGAACTCCTCTACAAATTCTCACACTAAGATTGTGAAAAAAGTTGGCCGTGCTGCTGAAGCTGATTGTCAGATCAAAAGAGCAGGGAGTCTGAGGGTTGTGATTTACTGGGACGGTGTAGTATGATGATTTCTGGACCTGATACAGATACATGTGGATTGTTGGACAGAATAAAATACATCCTGTGTTGGAAATCTGGGGTTGCTCGCCTGCTTGGGCTTTCATATGTCTTCCTCCATGTCTTACACTGATTAACCAGGCAGCTCTGTGGAAGTTGGGGCACATACATTTAGACAAGGACTGGATTTTACGTTCATAAGTGCCTTCAATAGTAATTAAGTAAAGAGCAATAAACGATAGGTGAATCATAGGCTTTAAGCCATGAGGTTTGAACTCTGCTCTTTTTTTATGTTGATTTCTCCAGACTAGAAGAAAATACAGAATATAGTCTAAGAGCAGAATTTCAGGTGTTGTATTTCACAATAATAGGTATGTTAATCCACAACAATACCTGAATTCCTTTGAGATCAATACATTAATTTGAGAGAGAGACGTGTCTTTCTCAACTTTACAGAGTGGTTCACTGAATAGCAGCTTGACAGAGACACTGTATTAAACCACGAAAGACAGATCTTGACCAAGAGAATGGCTGCCTATATTTACATTTCTTCATCTACACTTACTGATCTAAATTTTAAAATTTCCCAACTTCTGAACACTCCATGGTTATTATTCGGAGACATTTTGGGGAGGGGGAAAGAGGGAAGTCAGATATTACGCTGAAAACTGCAGTCTATGAAAATGCTAAATCTGGCCGACAAAATATGCCAAAGGTTGAAGGCATTTAGATCTGGGTTTTGAATCAGTCATTGGAGCTACAGGCTCTGATTTTGGAATTCCAGTCAGAATCCAAATCTGGATCTGATTCCAAAGGCATACAAGTGAAATACTTGAACCAGGAGTGCTGTTAAGGAAGGGGCTGAGGGGAGAGGGAGTTACTTAAATTTAGGCTGCTGTAACTCTTGGTTAATTAAACCGTTACATTCTGTACTTTCGGAGCAGTGTCATTAACTTTATTTAACATTGCAATTTTACTATATTCAGGACATGTTCCACAGAATACCTCAGAAAGTATCATCATTCAAGGTAATGGTGCTTAATTACTTACTCAGTTTTAGCTGCAAAGTACTTTTATCGTGTAATACCACCAAGTCTTCAAAAATATTGTAAACTGCTTTCCATTTAATTATGACAGCTCAGTTCTAGATTTTGTTTAGACCACTGATGAGAAAGTCACTGAAGGATGGGATTGGCTACCATGGAAACAGTGAAGACAGAAGAGCACCAGCAGCATTGCACAGGGGCTAGGACTAAAAAAGACATTCTGCAAAGAGAAGGTAATTGAAAGACGTTTACATCACAGCGGATGGTTTCTGTGCATTCCTGCCATTCCAAGACAACACATTCCTGGCATAGGCTGCAACAATCCTCCACATGCACCAGTGATATACAGCAGAACAGGCATTGTCAGAAAGATTGGAAATGAATCTTCAGGAACAAGGAGGTACAGACATGTTGAAATCTAAAGCAGAAGAAATAGGGAAGCATGGGGGAAAGGAACAAAGGGGAAAGGAGAAGCTATGAGGAACCTATATGTGTTAAAAGGGAGGGGAAGAGATTGTTTATAGGGAAGAAATATTAAGGAAATGGACAATATTGGACCCTGAAGAAAGTGGCATTTGTTAGATAGGAATATGAATGGGATAGAAGACTGGGTAGTAACCATCCTCAGTACTCAAACAGCCGCTCTAGAAAGCTGCTTTCCAAGCCCACGAGGATTAAGAAAAAAACAGATGGACTTAAATTGCATGAAAATTGAGATCCATGTTAGGCATAAAGAAAAATTCTCTAATTGTAAGAATAATATCTTTGAATTACTTTACCGCAGGAATGAGAGGATTTAATATATTTACTCTGAACAAGATTACAGATTGAAAGATTGCTGAATGTCCATTAATGGCCTGTTTTCTGTGATTCTGTGATTATTATTATGGGATGTGAAAATTAGACAGAGGTGTGATGGGAAGGAACTGGGGGACAAGAGAATTGAGTTCTTCTTTACTTATAGAAGAAACTTAAACGAGGGTGTACTGCAGGAATAAAGTAGGAGGATGTTTGGACAAGGCAGATGAGAAAACGTGAGCCACAGAGAGTGAAGAAGAGTGTCGGGGGGTTGACAGAAGGCACACAAGAGCGAAGGGAATAAATGGGCAAAACCCACCCATACAGGGTTGCAGTGTGGGAAGGAGTACAGGCAACAAGTGGGCTGGGAAGCCTTAGGCAGTCCTGCAAGAACAGCACACTGAAGCACAGCAAAGATGGCTTTAAAGCAACGCCGAGGAAGCATCAGGTGTTCAGCAACACCACAGGTGTCCATCTCTGTCATTTTCCCAGTTGAAGATATTCAGTAGACTTTGATACAATTTTTAAATTGTGGGAATAATTGAAGTTATCAGGAGGCCTCCTTTTAATAATTGTTTTGGGAAACATCTGTGTCCAAAACCTGCAAAAAACAACAGCTTACTGTTACAGCTGGCTGGCTTGAGTTCCACTGAAAAGAGTCAGTTATGTAGAAATGGTAGTAGTATATTTTATTAACTCCTTGTGTAAAATTTCTCCAAGAAGAATACTTCATACAACAGGAGTTTCCTGCTATTCATAAGGATGTGATAAACCAAACGAAAAAGAAAATTAACCACTGCATACACATACTAGCTCCCTATTTGAAAAGAACCTTAATGCAAATTTGCAGGTTTATGTCTCTGAGCATCTCCTCAGACTGCAGAATTGGTGTTGGTATTTACAGTGATTCGCTGCTGTACCAAATGTTGCATATGCTCTATAGACTGTGGTGTTGTGAGTCACACAAGAAATTACGTAACATTTGGAAATACATTCAGTCATCTGCTTGCTACAGAAATATTGCTAACAGATTCTTCACTCTCTTTTATCTCTATAGTCTTTATCACCCTTGTTAAATGTTATTTTCATGCAACTTCCTCAAAGGGAGATGACTCAGCCAGAGAGTAAACTGTAATGCTCCATTGACACCAATGGCCATATGTGCTGGTAATCAGGTGCTGCCATCCCCTTGTCCTTGACACAGCTAGCTATTGCATTGGGGTTTAATTGCATCCAGAGTGCTTTTCCATGCCACATACTAGTGCAAATGTCACCAGGAACAGGGTGAGAACATAACCAGTGAATGGCACGATGAGTGATGCAGCCCTCCCTCCAAAGCATTGGCGTTGCCTCCTGACCACACACCTTTTGGCCTGTCTTCTGCCTGACCACGCTGAGAGGAAAGATGGGCTTTCCCCTAAAGGTGAACAAATGCAGGATCAACGACAACTTTTGGCCACAGACCCCTTCCAGTAAGCCAGACTTCACTCAATCTCCTCTGATTTACCTGAGTGCAAATTAGTTTATGCCAGGTCCTCAAAAGGCTGTGTGGGCACCTGCAAACCTTTGAGGATTTAGGGCTTCATCCAAGCCCCACTTCTTTCGTGGAAGGTGGGGTCGGGTGGCAGTGGGTTGGAGTTTGTTGGGTTTTTTGAACATGCACACGTGCATGCACTTGTTGTCTGGTGTCCATCCTTCTCAGGCAACAAGAAACAGCGGTTTTAGTGTCTTCTGCCAGTAACTGGTCATTTCTTCCTGTCAGGCAGCCTGAAGGCAGCAGGGACAATTCAGAAACTCAGCGTGGACATACGAATTTCGTCCTTTACCCAGGAGACTGAGCACTTCTATAGTCCATTGCTGCCAGATAGGTAAAAGTACAGGATGCATAGAGCATATAGCTGGCTGTAAAGTCTATCATTAATGCTTCTGGCCACTTTTACAAACTTCTTTTTAAATTGTTTTAAGCATCAGGGCGGGTTTTTTGGTTGCATAAATTGCAGGTCTTTAGTGATTGGCATAAAAAATGTCAATCACTGCCGTTAGCTGCCAGAAATAGGGACTGCTGAGTGTTCAGATAGGTGAGATGTCATCTTGTGAAGAAAAAAAAGCAGAAAGAAAAATATTTTCAATTCACCTTATGACTAGCTGCTAATTGGCTGACATTTCAAAACCCTGTGTTCACACATCTCACATTCTTCACACTAAATGAGAGAGATTGAAAACACTGAAGAAAATGTATTTTGGGCATAGGAAGAAGCATAATTTGAATTTCTTTTGGATGGAAATGAAAAGTGCTTTTTGGTTATATTTGTGAGTCAGAGAACCTCAAAGCCCATTTGTGTACAGTGGTATTATGTACACAGGGGCCAAGCCTGCGTCTCAGAGGCCGGCGAGACAGGCTGCACACAAACACCCTACTGAGGACACCCTCTGCGTGGGCACAAGGCTTCTTTCAGTTCACTCTTTGGACGGCATTCCAGCTGCCAGCCAGCTGTAGGTCCGAGCTTCAGGGCAGAGGACTGGTGATGTGACCTACAGCTGGAAAGGTGGAGGTGGTGGAGTGCCCTGGGCTCAGCCAGAGGCCTCCTGACACCTGCGCTTGCCCCACGAGCACTGGGTCTGGAGCACTCCCTGTATCCTGGAGAGGGCAGTGGTGAATGATGGTGCCTACAGGAGACCTGCACACGTGCCTGGCTCCTACAGCCCCCCAGAGCTCGGTGCTTGCAGCATGCCATTAATGGTTTGAATGTCATAGCAGGAACCGGTTGTTGCATCTAGGCACCTACGGGGTATTTTCAGTATTCCAGATATGCCTCTGTCAAAGCCCCGTTGAAATACTGCGAAAATACTGATGGCAGAATAAAATAAATGGGAAAGAGAGCAGAAAAAGTTGCCACTTGCAAGACAAAAACAGAAACAAGAGGAGCTTCCATCCTTACAGTTTGTGCACGTGACTCAGGAATAAGGCTGGCAGCCAAAACTGCCCAATTGTGCCTATCAAGTGTCCCTGTGTTGGGAGGGAATGTCCTGAGGAGCCGGCTGGCCACTGACATTTGGAAAATGAATGAATTGTGCTTGCCAGGTGCTTGAGAACAACATTTGGCATGAAATAGCTGGCTCGACATGAATTTGCAGGCAGTGTTTTATTTCCTGTTCTTCTAGACCTTCCCATTGTATCAAGGGACTGAACAGGAACCTGTGTCAGAGGGCATCAGATATTCCAAGGGGATGATTACAGATGTATTTGCAATATATTAATTTTATTAGCATATTTAACTAGAGTAGGATTGCATATGTGATATTACCCCAAATAATAACAGCAGTGGAGACCTGAAATGGATCTGGAATACGTGCTGTGGAGACACTGGGAAAATCTGGGAAAAGTCAAGGTAAGAAAGTGTGAAAATAACTCTGTTATGTCCAGAACTTATGAAACAGATGAACGAATTTTGCAGACCTGAGCTACCACTGTTGTTTGCAGACCTGCTTTAACTAGGAATAGGATGATCCCTGCTCTCTGCCACACTTAATTTTTCCCTTTTGTGTTTTGTTTGTTTGTTTTTTTTTTTTAATGCCACTCTAACTAACTTTAATACTTACCATAGCAGAGGTAATTGAAGTCAGGCATAGATCAGATCTGATAGAGCAGTCTGTCACACATGGCTCCAGAACAACCTTTGAATCGTTAGTGACCTCTGTGTCTTAAAGAAGACACTTTGTTCCTGGAAGCCACAGGTGCTGCTCGTGGCACATCTACAGTAGAGAGACCATTTTAACCTACTTTTGTTGCATTACTCAAGTCACATAAGGTAGAAAGTAAATATACTAATTCAGTGGTAATGGTGATTAACCCATATCTTTTATAAGCTGCAGTAAATTCAATGGCAATAAACAAAGTTACTGGATAGCTAGAGCTCTTATAAGCTAATTTGCTTTCTTACAGGAAAAATTACTTGATCTTGAAAGAATCTTGACTGGCGACTTTAGATGAATGATGCAAGTAGAAAAGCCAGGCCAGAAACATGAGCTACCTAATTCCTCCTGACATGTTAAGCTCTGCCTGTCTCACCTGAGCTTTTCCATATTCTTCAGAGATTCACACAATTTGGCCCTTTGGTCTTTAAAACAAGGGTGAATCGGCAATCCAAATTGTAACATTTTGTTAATGAATATGTAAGAGTTTCCACTCTACACTGATTTTGCTTTTTAATACAGAGAAGCAAATTTCAGTCAGGGCATGGGTGCGAAATGTGCTGCACTGTCACAGCTCCAACGAGAGGCAGAAGAAGGGTTCGATAGTGAACGTTCACACCATTCAGCCCAGGAGACTTCAAAGGTCTAAATTGTCATCCTTCTTTCAAATTAGTGGTTTAAAATTTACAGATGCTAGTCTTAACCTTAGCCTTTCCTTCTTCTCCCTCTGGCTCACCAGTAAATCTCTGATATTTACTGAAGTGTACTGTTTGTTTAAGGACAGAGAGATGCTGCAGATTGTTTCTCTTTGGCTTCACAGACACGATTCTAGTCAGGATTGTATGACTTCAAAATGAATACCACCCACTGGAAAAGTTCAGGCAGACCAACATATTAGGTGATTTACCTTCTCGCACTGACAAATTTACTGTTTTCACCAGGAAGAATAAGAAATTTAAGCTTTTATACCATGTAAACAAAATCAGAATATCACGAGCACGTAAATAATTGGAATCTAATAAAAAGATAGGTGATCATTTATTACATTAATTTAATTGCATTAAGGATGTAATTAACATCTGCTTAATTATAGAATTACTGTTACGAGGGAATAAATAAACATTCATCCAAATGGAGGAACACTGTCTTTTCAGGAGGAAGGGACATATGCAGGACAATCTTCAGCTTCTTCTCAATCAATATGAAACAATGAAATAAAATTAATTGATCTTTTATTTAATTTTTTTTACCACCTTTGTAAAATAAATCCTTAATAAATCTGCTTCTAAACATTCAGCAAAATTCAAGTAAAACTTTGCAAAATCCAAGACTCTGGGCATATCTCTGAATTTTTAGAGTTGGAAGGGATCTCTAGAGGTCATCTAGTCCAACCTCCCTGCCAAGGCAGGGTTACCTGGAACAGGTGACACAGAAACGTGTCCAGGTGGGTTTTGAATGTCTCCAGACAAGAAGACTCTACAACCTCCCTGGGCAGCCTGTTCCAGTGCTCTGCCACCCTCAATGTAAAGTTCTTCCTCATGTTAAAGTGGGATTTCTTGTGTTTTCGTTTATGGCCATTGCTCCTCATCCTGTCACTGGGCCCCACTGAAAAGAGTCTGACACCATCCTCTTGTCACCCACCTTTGAGCTATTTATATGTATTGAGGAGATCCCCTCTCAGTCTTCTGTTCTCCAGACTAAGCAGCCCCAGCTCTTGCAGTCTCTCCTCATAAGAGCGGAATGCTCCAGCCCCCTTTTGGCCTCTGCTGGACCGTCTCCAGTAGCTCCTTGTCTTTCTTGTACTGAGGAACCCATATGCTGTGGAAATGTTGGGATGTTCATCCTTGGCATAGAAACTGAAGCATTTCTGCTAACAAATTTGTGACAGCATTTGCAAAGGGACCTGCACTTCACTGAAAGGAGAGAGATGTGAGCTTTTATGTGCCAGACCTGCAGTAATTGGTAGTCAAGATGCAATACTGCACTCTCTGCTTGCAGTTTCCATCCTTGGCACTTTAAATTGCTTTGTGAGCCCTGCCACCTGCCCTGAAGGTGAGCCAAGAGGCTTCTGCTCCCAGCACACAGAGCATAGTAACTGAACAAGCCCATCCAAGCGATGGAGCCAAAGGGTTCCATAACCTCCATGGAGGGAAGTGGGCACAATAGGCAGCTTTGGCCAGCAATGTCAGTGGCCAGCTAAGATCAGCAGCTGTGACAGGAAACAAAACTGCATGAAACCGCTACCCAGAAGGTCTTACACCACAATTACTCTGCCTCCAACCTACAAGGGGTTGTCCACGCCATCCATGGCAGTTGAGGGGGAGACCCCATTACACACACACACAACTATGCTTCAGCCTTTAAATGGAGACTTCATGCTGAGACTCCCTCCCGCTGAGACAAGCTAAAGCTATCAAAACCAAACTTCAGACCCTTCACTTTAGTCACTCACTGGACATCCTGACTAGTGCTCCCTGCCAGCATGGCCAGAGGACACTGGGCGTGTGTGCTCCGTGGTTACATTCACAGATAGTTGTGCGCTTCCATGGTCATGTTGCTGAGATTTTCAAGTTTATGTCATGTAGCCAGTGCTCATCTATTTTCCACGGTGTTTTGAAACTGCCTGGCATCAGAATTCTTACTATTTATAGTTTTACGTGCAACTTAATATTTACTTCAACCACCAATAGGGGTGCTTATTGTAAATGTCAGCAGATTATTTACTATGGCAAATTAATTAGTTATGTAATTATTCTCTTTTTAGGGAGGAGAGGCTGTTAATACTTGTTGGATTACTTGAGCATTATGAACCCTTTGAAGTTCTTCAGCATTTTTGAATCTTTAGTTCAGAACGTGCAACTTTAAAGCAACAGTGCAAATAATATCCCAGAGCTCAGGCATAAAGAGAATTATTTTGTTTAACTCAGGTATTAACAGTACTTTGTCCCAAATGAACATTTCAGTTGTGCTAAATTACAATGAAATTCCAGTTGAAGCATATGAGATGGGAACATTTAATGAATTTATTAATGAATGTTATTATGGTGACTATCTGCTGTGTTAATAATGATAGGACTGAAATAAAGTATCACCAGCTGTTACCAAGCAGCTAAACAACAGTAATTTTTCCCCTTGTGCCCTAAAATAAGTTTTAAAAGAGAAGGATGAATACTGAAAGATAGAAATCCACATTGGTTTGTACTTTGAGTCCCTTTGATGTTTTTGAAGTATAGTTACTTTTATTTATTTGAACAGGACAAATGCATATGCAAACTAATGATTGCTAGAAAATGCATAACTTAGAAAAGGGTGCAGTTCCCTTGAAATATGACAGGCTACATTCTCACAGTCAGCACCACAATTTAAAAAAATTATTTAAACTAGCAACAAAACCTGGGTGTTTGCTAAGCTGGCACACACACAGTGGATTTTCAGGTACAAAGCGCTGGGGTTTTATATTTGAAAACAGGGAGACCTCACTGACAATTTTGTCACTGTTGGAGGCCCTGCTAAGCAGCCATACATGCAGAGCAGTAGTAGAGGCAAGTTCTCTGGGATGGGACAAGATGGGACTGACTCAATGCTTTTATTTTGTACAGTATATACTTCACATGTAGAGCTCACAAGTAAATAATACGTGTTTCTTTGTTGTCATCAGTTAGCATTTGTTTGGAGATGCAGATTTTTTCTTTCCAGTGTAGTTTTACTTTATCCCTTTCCAGTTGAGAAACAAAGGATTTGTGTTCCTGTTACCAGGCTGCCAGTCCACCCTACTTGTAAAAACACCTCAAGATCAAGAAGGGTGGGAAGCTGTCAGGAAACAGCCCAAAACCTCTTTGCTGCAAAGCGAGGCTGGGCTGAAGAAAACACATCTGAAGGAGCTCTCCCCAGTGGGGATGGTTGGGCAGGCCTAAGGCCCAGCCCAGAAGAGCACACAAGCAGGAAATCAGGGAAACAGATGGAGCCGTGAGACAGTGAGAGGGGAGGGTGTAAATCTGGTGAGCTAAGCAAACGGGCACCATTGTTCCCAAACCCAAGAAGCTCTTCTACCGGAAAGATTACAGATTGAAATTAGCGTCCAAGCTCTTTGGTGTCCTGAAATCACTGCACTCAGGGGTCCCATTGAGGGATCTGGAAGCACAGCTTCCCTTCTTAGAAATGATGGAGTCAGGAGGGTATTTTTGCCATTACTGGCAAAAAAAAAATGTACTTAGCATATACAAAACACCCTGTAGGAGCTCTCAGCTGGGGCAAGGCATGTCTCCCTGGTGGATCCCCTGCCTGCAGCTTCCCAGGTTTCTGTGAGGGTGCTGTACAGTGAACATCCAGCTCAGAAGCAGACTCTGGTCCCATTTGAGGACTTGTTTGATTTGAATTCAGTTCTTCTGCACACATAGAAGGAAAGTGAAGAGTATCTTCCAGCTGAGGCCCCACAGGATGACACAATATCCATACCAGAGCTGTAAGTTCACAGCTTGTTGGTTCTGCTTGTTCAGAGTCATCATTGCGCAGAGTTACATCAGCATCGAGACAGCTATAGTAGGAAGGAAAAAAATAATTGGCACTGTCTGTTTGCATTCTGGTTTGCATATATGCAGCAAAATAGCTATCTAGTACTAGGAATAATTAGTGAATTTAAATCACTATTTCAATTATCATTACTTCATTGATACTGTTTGTTAACTTCAAGGCACCCTGAGGGTCAGGCACAGTGTAGCACTGTTCAGGAAAATGAACAAACCACAGGCAGCTCTGTTAAGCCAATTTTTCATCTCAAGGCTATTAAGGACTTCAGAGAAGTGGCATCCCCTTTACTGAGATGAGAAATTGGATCATCAGCTGATCTGGATGATGTGATTGGACATGGTCTCTTCTTCTCATAGCAAGTCTGCATTTAGCTATGAAGAGTGAATCCTAAGAGATCTTAAAATTAACAGGAAAAGCTTAGAGTCTGTAACAACACTGTAAGTACTTGGACTAAGGTTTTCATGCAAAATAAAAAAAGGGTCAAGTTTATCATTCTAAGACCAAATTATATATTCTACATTTTTAAATATACCAGAATAGGTTTGAGTAGTCCTGCCAACGACTACACAAGTGTTAAAGTACAGGCTTTTTTCTGGTGTCTGTGAGTTATGTGGTTCTGACACAATTTAAAATGAGATATGCAAAAACCATGTCACATATGTATTCAGCAGGAAGGAAGCACATAGCTCATGCTGCTAGCAGAAGAGAGAAAGGATATCAGCCCATTTTAAATATAATATTTAGCAAATTGTTTGCCATGAAAGCAAAAATTGCAGAGAACCACTTTGCAACAGCTACACACGTTTTCAGTCCCTTCAAGATTTACAAAATCATTCCTCTTGATTGTATGGTCAGTAATTGACATCCTAAGTCCAGAGGAATGTAAAAACCCTTATAATTTTGACCATTTCATCAAGCATCAAGCGTATATTTATGTTTGAGTTACCATCTATTTGATCTCCTCCTAAATGAGTGTCAGCTAATCAGTCTGAACATAGTTGAGAAAGTTCTCCAGTCTCATCTCAAAAACTACAATTTCTCTACACATTTAATTATTTTAGAAGCCATATATATTGGCCCGAAGTAAATAAAAGAACTGCTATATGAATAAAATAGAAAATTTTAATTCTAGCCATAGAAATAACTGGGTCCTAAGTGGACTCTCCCTGATTATATGGTTCACCCATGGCAGATGGTATTGTCATAAAGAATTATGAGTTTTGTAGTTTGAACTCTCCTGCAAATCACTCTAGGATGGAACATAATTAGACTTCCAGCCAGCACAGGTGCCTTTACCCTCAGCTCCCACTTACAAACATGGAGATTAGTGCTGGGAACCCAGGACAGGTTCAGCTGAAAACTACTATCTCTAAGCTCATCAAAGTGATGCCACCAGGGTGCCTCACAGAAAACCAGTTTAAAAAGGATCTCTTGGAGTAAGCTCAGAAGGTTCATGCCCATTTCTCACAGCTACAACCACACTGCACCAGCAGCACCTACACTGCTTCCAGGGCGTCTGCTCAGCCTGGTCCCAAACCTCCCCAGGGACGCTAATTCCCCTACTTCATTTGGCAGGCTGTGCAGAAAGTCTACATGGAAAAAAAAAAAATGTTTGTAATGTCTAAAGTCGTTAATGTTTACACATTTCAGATGAGATTGCTTTGAATTCACTGGAATGAGGACTCAAGCAGAGTAAGTTTCAGAAAATTCATGACCAGTGCAAGATGAAAGATGGTTTAAATACATACTCTTAAGCAGGCCTGCGCTAAAGATGGGTTAAAAAGCCCTGACTTACGATGATGCTTTTCAGCAGGTCCAGTGAGCAGGAGGTTCTTGTTGAAAGGTCACTTGGTACTATCTCTTCTGTACCTTGTGACAGAGCCTCTGATAAAGAAATGTTGCAAACCATTGATCAAGATTTATTCTGAGCTTGTGATTTGAGAATTTTGCTTTCCTCTAAGGTGTTAAACTTCTGAACATTTTTTTCTATATTCTTCCTATATAATGCAAAAATCACACTACTTGATAAAATATTTCAGATCTGCATGTCTTACTTTGAATGGAAGTCCTGCTTAGGAAGAAAGGGGAACAGATGCTGAAGATAAAAAATCTCAATCACTCTGAGCTGAAGTCTGGCAGTTGTCATCAATATAGATCTCATGACGCTGCTCCCAAAAATGGAGAATACACGTTAGCCAAAATTCTTCTGTACGTAACAGTAGTGTTATTCTTGCAGCAGTTTTGACTTAATGTGATATTTGGTACTTTCTGACAAAGATTGTTACGTAGGATGCTGTGAGCTTTCAATCTGTTGATGCATTACTTTCTGGAAGTGGGTGTATTTTAGTGCTAAGTGTAAGGGATAGACAAACAGAGGCAGAAATCTGAATAAATCCATCTCATAACTGGGCAGTGCTGCATGCCCAGTGGGGAGTCTTTTTGTACCCCCGATTCACAGGCATACTCTTCCCATAAAATGTGGCACACTGCTACCATTGTTGTTTAAACCCAGCCAGCAACTAAGCCTCACACGGCCACTTGTTCACACCCCCACCAGCGGGATCAGGGAGAGGATCAGAAGAGTAAAAGTAGAAAAAAGCTTGTGGGTTGAGATAAAGACAGTTTAATAGGTAAAGCAAAAGCCTCACACACAAGCAAAGAAAAACAAGGAATGAATTTACATCTTTCCACAGGCAGGCAGGTGTTCAACCACCTCCAGGAAAGCAGAGCTCCATCCCACATAATGGTGGCTTGGGAAGACAAATACCATCACTCCCAGTATCTCTCTTCCCTTCCTTCTTCCGCCATCTCTAGATGCTGAGCATGGTGCCATATGATCTGGAATATCCCTTTGGTCAGCTGGGGTCAGCTGTTCTGGCTGTGCCCCGTCCCAGCTCCTTGTGCACCCCCAGTCTCCTTGCTGGTGGGATGGGGTGAGGCGCAGAAAAGGCCTTGGCTCTGTGTAAGCCCTGCTCAGCAGTAACAAAAACATCCCTGTGTTATCAACACTGTTTCCAGCACAAATCTAAAACACAGCCCCATACCAGCTACTGCGAAGAAAATTAACTCTACCTCAGCCAAAACCAGCTGAATCTCTTTATAACTGTCCTGGAATACAATGTGCAGTCCTTGTTCAGTAGCACACTTGGGGACACAAGCAGTTGATTCCACAAGGAATCAAAATCTTGGTATTGCCAGGCTTTGAAAGTTGTGTTGCTGAGCCAAATTAACAATCTGAGTTGGGCAGCACATAAACACGCTCCTGATTTAGAGTGGTATGATCAGAACTGCCAGTCACTTCAGTGCTCAGGGGCGTTGGCTCATGTAGGGGCTTGCGGGATCATATAATGGGATTTTCGTAGCTCTCTTGAAATAACCCAAAGGTAATACCCACCAAACAAAAAGGAATAGAGAATAGATGTTATTTGGGAAAGTAAATCAATGTCAGATTGATTTCCCAGTGCACACTGCCAGCTTCCTACAGAAGTCTACATTACTGGTTTTCTGGAAGCTAACAGGAAAAATTCAGCAGGAATGGGAGCTTTTTCTCCAACTTACTCCAAAAGGCACAGTCTCCCAGAGACAGCATGATATGCTCATCTTTGAATCCCAAAAACTAGAGAAGAGTGGGACCAGCATAATTTTAGGCTTGGGGGAAAGTATGAGGAATTAGGGGGAAAAGCAGTACCTAACTTCTCAAGGTCTGGTCAGCTGCCTGCAACACCACAGCCCAAGCCATTGAGGCCAAGTGAGGTATCAGTCATCCTTGCACAGACACAAAGAAGAGAGAGGGTTCTCCATCAGGCATCTCATTCTGAGAATTCAAAGCATGTTTTTCTGGATGCAGTGAAACATTCTCTGGATGCATCTGTACCATTAGTTTGTACTTAAATGCACTTAATCTCTCTAAAAATGTCCATCCACAGTGGAATATAAACCATGGCTTTCTCCTGACTGCAGAGGTTGAAAAAAACCACAGCATTTAGAATCATAGAATCACAGAATCACAAAATATCCTGAGTTGGAAGGGACCCATCAGGATCATTGAGTCCAACTCCTGGCCCCACACAGGACACCTCAAGAGCCACAGCATGTGCCTGAGAGCATTGTCTAAACACTTCTTGAATTCGTACAGGCTTGGTGCTGTGACCACTGCCCTGGGGAGCCTGTTCCAGTGCCCAACCACCCCCTGGTGAAAACCTTTTCCTGATGTCTAATCCAATCCTCCCCCAGCTCAGCTTCATGCCCTTTCCTCGAGCTCTGTCTCTGGTCATGAGAGTGAAGAGATTGGTACTTGAGGATACAAATCCTCATCTTTAATTACTGTTGTAGGCACATTTTTCTGGAGTTAAATATGAACTTTTAGGAGAAGTTTGTAGGAGAATGGCTAAGGAGCATGTTGGGGTCATGGCCATTAATGGAGCGATCAGCACCTTGTCATTGGGAGCTACCTGAGCCTTGCCTGGAGATGGCTGGAGAAGTCCAGCTGTCAAACCCCACATCAGCCTCTCAGGCTTTGGACTCCTGCCTTTTTTTTACACTACCTGTATGTCAACCATCCAGCTGTCAGCTCTCATTTTCCTATTGCAAGTCTTGGGGTATTTCATATTCACAGCTATTTCAGTCATATCTGCTAGGACCAGACAGTGAGACTTAACTCCTGAAGACTCTCAATTGCATTTTATTTAGGGAAAAAAAAAATAAAGGAAGGTGTTGGTCTCCTGTGGTTACAAAGAAAAGACAGAAAGTATGGTATTTTCAAGCTCAAAATCCAGAAAGAAAAAAGAAATCCAGGACTGTAGTCTATTTCAAAATATCATCACTTAAATGTTCTGATTCATGCATTTTGAATGTCTAGGGCTGGCAACTCTATAGTGTAAATACAGACTTTTAGCTCACAAGCTGTACATCTAGAAGGAAACCAGCTTAATCAGCTTAAGGAACACTTAATATGTTTCTTGAAAAAATGTGGAAACAGTGTCTCAGTTCATATTTTGCTGTCAGACCAACTGTGACATAAACAACAAGGAGGGTGCCCTGAATTCAACTTTCACTTCTTTATGCATTATGCTCATGTCTCATAACTTCTTACCAATAATTAAAATGCCAAATACTGTATTTATTTCTTAATACCACTGGCTTATTGATTTTGAGGCTGAAATAGAACTCCCACGGATGTCAGTAAGATAAGCAAAAACCGAAATGGTTTCACAACTGGGCTCAAGTGTTTGAATTCCCCCTTTTCTTTTTTTTTCTTTTAAAGAGGGCTGCAATCTGTCTTGAGAAAGATTATGATCCACTTCAGACACTAAAAGCCCTTACCTCTTTATCCCAAAAAGAGACATTTTTTTCTGTAATACAATTTCCCGAAGCATTGAAATAAATTGGTATTTAATCAGGAGTTTTCAGAGTCAATATGCTTACAAGATCAGATTTCTAATAACATTTCAAAGGATTTTACATTGGTTTTCTCTCTTCAGAGCTCATGAGCTTCAGAATGCACAAATGTCCTGCACTTTATTTGCATCCCCAGCACTATAAAACAGAGTTCTGCAGCTTAGCAATAATAGTAATGAAAACAAGCCTGCCTCTCGATAGTGCTTCCAAGACCCTTGATAATCTGCGTATCTTTTGCATCATCACTGAGTCCTGAGCTGACTTTCTGCAAGATCACATGAGCTTCCCGAAAATCTCTTTCTAGTAGAGTATGCAGGTTTGATGCATGGATATAATTGAACTTCCTTTTCCCCGTGTGCATGTTTTGCCCTTGTCAGCACTGAATATCATCTGCCTTTCTTGACACGTTACTGTGAGGTCTGGAGATCTCCCTGTGGCTCTTCACAGTCAATTCTTTTAGAATATTCTGGATAGTTTTGTATCTTTTGTGAACATTTTCAGTTATTCTCTCCATTTTCTTGTAAATATAAGAGTATACTGAGATCCTAGTGATGCTCCACCAGTTAGTAGCCTTCACTGTTTAAACTGGTTGTGTGTATAATCTCTGCATCCCAGTTCTCACATATTCCTTAAAAACAAACTGCTAAAGTTGTGGTGCTCTTTTTGGTCTGCCTTTCAGTTTCCCAAATCCATGGTAACTGGTATACTGGGTTTCCATGGCAAGGTTTTGGTAGGAGGGAGCCACAGGGATGGCTTCTGGGAAAAGCTGCCAGAAGCTTTCCCGATGTCCAACAGAGCCAAGGCCAGCTGGCTCCAGGACAGATCTGCTGCCAGCCAAGCTTGATGCCCCCAGCAACTGTGTTAGCACCACTGGGGAGCAGATTGAAGGTGAGGAAAAAGCTATTGCACAGCAGCAGTTGCAGCAAAAGAGAGGAGTGAGGACATGCGAGAGGAGCAGCAACTCTGCAGACACCAAGGTCAGTGCGGAAGGAGGGGCAGGAGGTGCTCCCAGCACCAGAGCTGAGACTCCCTGCAGCCTGTGGTGAAGACCATGATGAAGCAGCTGTGCCCCTGCAGCCCGTGGAGGACCAGAGTGGAGCAGAGATCCTCCTGCAGCTCATGAAAGATTCCACACTGAAGCAGGTGGGTGCCTGAGAGGAGGCTGTGACCCTGTGGGAAGCCCACTCTGGAGCAGTCTCCTGGCAGGACCTGTGGTCCCATGAAGACAGCAGTCCACTCTGAAACAGTTTTGCTGGTGGGACTTGTCACCCCATGGGAAGGACTCATGCTGCAGAAATTGGTGGAGGACTGTCTCCTTTGGGAGGGACCCCCCATTGTAGCAGAGGAAGAGTATGATGAGTCCTCCTTAAGGAGCGGCAGAGACAGAGTGGGATGAACTGTGTCTGTAACCTCCATTCCCCATCCCCCTGCAACACTGGGGGAGAGAAAAAACCTGTAGAGGTTTTGTAAGAAAAGTTAAGCCTGTGAAGAAGGGGTCAAGGTGTTTTAAGATTTGGCTTTATTTCTCAGTTTCCTACTCTGATTTCATTGGTAGTAAATTAAATTAATTTCCCTATGTTGAGTGTTTTGCCCATTTCAGTGGTTGGTGAGTAATCTCTCCCTGTCCTTGTCTTGCCATTTTAACTTTCTCTCCCCTGCCCAGCTGAGGAGGGAAGTGAAAGAGTGGCTGTGGTGGGCGCATGCTGTCCTGCCATGGTCAATCCACTACAACTGGTGAAATTTTGAAACTCAAAAGAGCATGAGGCCAGGAAGCAGATGGAGGTGTTGCTCAAAATTTCAGGATTTTTCCTGATCGCAAAAAAATACTTTTCTAATCTGTCTCATTTATGTGCATGAAGCAGCAAATGCTTCTGTTTAGATATTATCACCAGTATACAGAGTTTGCAGAGAGACATGAGACAGCTCTCCCTGTATTTATGGCAAGACTTAAAGAGAAAAATGTTGGAATTTCCTTTACCACAGGGCTCATAACATTAACAAGCCCAAGATCTCACTGAGCATGTGTGGGTTTTTTAACTTGCTGTCCACAGAGAGCTTAAAGACTGTTGCCAAGTGGTCTGAAAGTTTTTTTTTTCAGCAGTGTTTACTCTATGGAACCTGAAGTCAACACTGGGCAATTTCAAGGGGATATAAACCTAAATACTATAGACCTATGTGCAGGCTCTTGTACAGAATAAATCAGAAGACAGGTAGAATAAAGGCCTAGGGTTTATGTTCATCCTTAGAAATAATTAGAGGTAGCACTGAGCAAATAAGTTTATGTAGATAAGGAGAAACCCATGGACTTCATTTTGCTGAAGACTCAGCTCTGGTGTTGCACTGCTCGAGCTGTCAGAAGCAGCACTAGAGACAAGTAAACCCACATGAGAGATAACTGCAGTAACTGGCAGAAGCTCAGAAGGTCAGTGGCAGAACTGGGAGGAGACATCACTCTTCCAATCTCCCTCTCACCACTTTCCCAGTCCTTCATTTCCTGGGTTTTCCTGCAGTCTGGGAGTCTTGTTTTTTAAGGCAGCACATAGGAACCCAGCACACAGGAACCCAGGAGGCATCACTTTTGAAATAACCCATCGCTGAGCTTTAGCTGCTGCCTGATACCTCTGCTGGGAACCTACCTGGTCTGTTCACCAGCATCCTGCCTGTCAACCACAAAGAAAACCAAGCAAAGAAGAAAAATAACTTGAAGGAAGAAAGGGGAGATGGAGAGGAAGACTAAGATATTTTTTTTTTTTTTGTCTGGGGTAAGACAGCTATTCTTTGCCAACTGTTCTTTACAACCCCTGAAAAATATAAAGTGACATGTAAGATGTAAAGGATTTCTAAAGTTACGTTATGAGAAAGTACACTTCATTTATGCTGTGTCAGTTGGAATTGGAGTCTAGTCCTTCTCTTGAGCTGTGAAAGCAAGAAAACCCAACCCCTAATTACTACATGCTGCCTCTGCCGCAAGAAATACTGTGTGTTTTTAAAAAAAATAATTGATAGTTTTGTCATTCATGTAACTTAAGACTTCATCCAGTCGATGAATCAATTGTTCAATTAAGTTGTCTCTTGACTTCTCAAGCTTGTCAATTGAGCAAAAACATGCTTGGCTTCTCCCTTGTTCACGGTAGGGGCTTACACATGTTTTTGTTTCAGTGTGAGGACATTTCTAATGCCTGGAGATACATGTTGTAGGAAGAAGGCTATGCTTTGCAGTTCACTTACTCCAGTGGAATTTGATTCCATCATATGAATCAGAGAACTGGAAATCACTGATGAACTGAGTGTATTAAATTAGCATTCTAATAAGCACATTTCTGTGTGAAAAAAATAAGCAAATGCTCTCTAGTTAGGTTTAGAATACAGGAGAAAATGTGTTTCTGAGAATTTAACACTACAGATTAGAGAAAAAAACCTAGATTTAAACAAAGACTCTTTAGAAAAGAAGACAAATTGACCTTTCAGTCACTTCTGAATGTTACCACTATTTTATAAAGTAAATACTGTAATTTAACAGTTACTGGAAGGTCTGGCTCATGGCCCACTAATCACAACAACCCAGCCATGAGCTTGACCTGTGTGACACAGGACAGGCGCAGAGCAGGCAGGGAAGCTGTGACCAGGGAATGCGAGGCCAAAGCAGGTTCCAGGCACTGCTGTGTGTGAGAGTCCTACCCCTCCCCTCCGGCCCTGGCAGGACAAGTGCCTGGCATGCGTGTGCACCAGGCCACTGGCTTGACCTCCTCAAAAGAGCTGGGTGACCAGTGGGTCCCCAAAATTTGATGTCCCTCGTTCACATGGGCTGACACCGAACTGAGTAGGTGCACGGAGAACACCTTGGGGCCCAAGACCCTTCTCTCCTTCACCCCATTCTCTCAGCAGAGAATCAAACAGCCATTTGTCTTTATGGTAGGATATTTCCCCAAGAAGAGCTAATTGATGAGGACAAGAAGGAAGAGCTCAGCTGATGTATTTGTGCCTACTAATAGCAGCCGAGAATCTGGCTTGGAGCATCTTGTCCTGATATTTCCTGTCCTTCAGGAAAGAGGAGCTTTTTGTACTCATCACTTCCCAGCACTAGAGAAGTAATATTTAAACCAGTGCTGGTGTGCTGCTGGGCACTGGAGATGCCAAGAGCAGGAGGAACACTCCTCAGGGCAGTACAGCTTGGATAAAGTCCAGCTCACCCTACTGCCGGAGTGGCAGAGATTCTCAACTATTTTTTGGATTTGCTGTTAGCAAACAGTTGGAGGGAGATCCTAAACAATTTCATAAGGGTACAAGGTACAACAGAAGCCAGTGCCTTATATAGAATAAACAAAACACTGCCCGTTTTCTGTCCTCCTTCTTCATGCATGGATCACACTCCATGCAAATTAGAAATACAGGGAGAACAAAGAATACATTCAATATCAAGTTTTGTGCATCAAAGTAACTCTATTTTAAGTTTTTTCCAAATATCAAAAGATGCCCATATGGCACAAAAACAACCTAAAAATGGTACAGAAAAATGAGAATCATATTCACTGCAGCAAAATAATGGTAGCAGTTGAGAAACTAACAGATGTCTATGGCTCAGAATTTTGAAGTTTGTTGCTCTGTCACAGTGACATTTACAGTATGGTAACAATAATTCTATAATTTGATCAACTTGAATTATTTTTAGCGTTCGTAATGTATACAATCTTACCAAAACAGTTTTGATACATACCTGCTAAATACTTTTTTAACAAATACCAAATTACGTAGTCTTAAAAAAAGCACCAAAAAAACCGGTATATGTGATTCAAAAACACACAGTGAAACTTTTCTAGAAAGAAAAGATAGGAAGCCAGTGATTCATCACAGAGATGATGAGTCTGCCATAACAGCAGTACCATGGCAGTGTTGCCAGATCTTCTCTTTATCTGGCGCTCTAAATTTTGGGCTCTGTCTCTTTTTTTTTCTCCTAAGACATCAGCTTTTCCACTAACAAATTCAGATACACGTTTCTGAATAGCACTGCTTGTCTCTGCAGCCATTTACCAAAGAAAGATTTTAAAAACACTTATATAAATAGGTATTGCTATTCTTGTGCTTTAAACACTGGACTAATCAGCTCTATACCTTTCTCTAGTCCAAACCTTTTAATCTACAATCTTTTTTTTTTTTCAATTATTTATAAAGTCCTGCTTTCAATGTGGTCACTAATATAGTAAATTATTTTAAAACAAAGCCAAGCATTAGCTACACCTGTTCAGTAACTGCAACTGATGAATGATTTTTCTAAGATGTCTAAAGAATTCATCTTTTTACACACACAGGTCATTCTAACTTAGGTTATTCCATCTGTACATTTGTCTCCTAGACTAGCCATCCTCTAATCACATATTATTATTACATTATTCTGTCACTTCAGGCTTTCCAAATCATCAACTCAGCTTCTCTTGCAGAGATGAAGGCCTTTGGGGTTTGGGGTTGCTCACTTCATGTAAAACAACAGAGACTTCTGAACAGCAAAAGTAGTCAGAACATGGCAAAGGATGTAAATCATCATTATGCACTGAACTTACATCTTGCTATATCCATGCAGATCTGTTTCCAAAAGCACTGAGTACCTCCTTCTTTCACCAATTTTACCAACACTTGTGAAAAAACTTTTTTTAAAACTAGACTATTTTTTGAAGGAATTGTGGATATGAAGAGATGCTGGTTTGATTTATTGGAGAGTTGATGTTGGTTTTATATACCATTTTCCAAACAGCCACCATTTTGGCTGCAGATGTAATTTATATTGGCTTCTTATTTGCATTCATATAAATGCATTTAGATGACTAAATTCAAACTCCTCAATTTAAGAGCCATTTCAGCCATTTCAACATGGCCTGAACTCCCAGACCCCTTCATTCACAGGTGTATTCTTGAGCAGAAGTAGTGGCGAATGCAAAAGCAGCAGCAACCCAAGTTCCCTGGCAGAACAGTGGCACAAGGACACGGGGTTTCATATCTGAACCTTCTCCAATGCTCCTTTTCACAGGCTGCTCCCAATTGCTGCCAAGCCCCGGGCAGTGTCAAACACCCCAGCTACAGCCTAGACATCGCATTTTCCATCTAGCCACTAAATCTGACCTGCCAATAACCTGCTGTACCCACTTACCTTTCCCCATCTACCTTCAGTCTGCACAGTGGGAAAGTGTTTGTACCACAATTCCCCTTTTTTGCACAAGGACTTGATGTCCATCATGCTGGGACTTTAATTGGTGGTGGGTTTCCTACAAGGGCTTCATAAAAGTTTTCTCTAGGTACCTGCACATTTATTACCAATTTGTTATAGAAACACAACAGAGGCCTTTCAGTACCCTTTAATTTTCCCACTCTGATGAAAAAATCCACTCTGTGTACCATGTTTTTATTAACTGTTCTTATTCATAATTATTCCTGCAAAGCTTTATTAAAAGGAGGATAAAACATTCTCTGCCGCTACCTCCTCTTCTTCCTTAAGCTCACACATCCTTTTTTTTCCTCTAAGTTATGCTGGCAGGCTCATGAAAGGTCAGCTTTGCACTGCCATCAAAGCATCCTGATACGGAAGGGAACCTGAGGTCATTCCTGCCTTCAAGAAGCGCCGCCAGCTTCCTGACCACTCTCAGCAGGAATGGCATCACCCACAGTGACACATTATTGTTATTATCATCCCCTTACTGCCATCATTTGCAGATTAAACTGTGAGCCTGCCCAGGGCTCTGGGTGTGTAAAACCTGGCTGCTCTATTGCTTGTGCTCAAGTCCGGCTGATCCTGCTTCCCACCACCTCCACACCACCGCCAGTTTTATGGGTTCTCGTGGTGCCACAGCAAGGATCCCCCTCCTTGGGACAGCGTAATCACATCTGACATTTGACAACCGGAGAAGAAGGAGTGGGCATGGGAGAAAGCAAAGGGAAAGCTCTGTCTTCTCTTCCCAGCTGGCAATCTCAGGCATTCAAAACAAAGCAGGACAAAGAGCCTGAAAACTGTGGGCAGCATCTGATGAAGAGGTTGTTAATTCAGAAGAAGGTAATACAATTGGTAATGGTCTGTTTGTGGCATTACAGGTTCTTTTTGAGAAACAGTATAAAGAGAGAGAAAAAATGTGTCAGAAGGGATATCAAGGGCCAGACAGAGGAGAAGCTGGGGAAATACGGCAGCTGGTGATAAATAAATAGCCTCCTTAAAAATACAGCACATGAAACAAGAGGGAAGTTTCCCCTATTTCAGCCCCTTCTAGCAAGCAGTGTCACTTAAAGCTCCCTGTATGTCGTAATGTAAATCTCCTCTGTCTGCACATTAGTTATTTAACTGCCTTAAATTCAAAAAGAAAATAGAAAAAAAAATAGAAAACATTATTTTCGACCCTGGTTTATGCCTTTGAAATATGCCGGAACTCTATCACAGAATTTTTCCACGCTCATTAATGCCAGCACACATTTGCTGTTCCGGAGAGGGAATATGAAGAGCTCCTCCTGACCCAGGCTGCTTTGCACAGGCTCCCGTGAAACAACAGGAGGCGAAGGGCCCCCGGGCGCTGCCATCCCCTTGCAAGGACTATCAGTTTGCATTAGTCACAACAAACCTCCTCCCATCGCCCAGCTTTCTCAGGGTCCTTTGCTTGGGAACAGTTGCTGGGCTGAGGCTGCTCTGCTCTTATCTTTTTAGGTTGCCAACAAAGGAAATTACAGGTGACTGACAGGCAGTACCACACTCCGTAGGGTTTGGGGTTTTTTTTGTAAGAGATTGTTTGTCCTCTGGAACGGCAGCCATCAAGCTTTAACCCACAAATCCCAGACACATGGAGGGCAAATTCTAAATCTGAAAGGCAGGCATAAAAGCTTCATTATGAGAAGTGGAGTTGTTTTCTAATTTCCTGACCTTGATAGCTATTTCTTAAGATTCTGCAGGGAGTACAGCTTGTCTGATACTTTGAAACTGACATTTTAAAAAACAGTGGGTGTTGGGTTGGGTTTTTTTTTTTTTTGCATAAAAAAGGAGAAGGGGAAAGAGTAGTAAGGAAAAGATCCATATGCATTTTCTAAGAGGTGATTCTTTCAAAAGTAAATTTTGCTGCTTATATGTTTAAAAGGACTCATCTGGACCATTTTGAGATCTTCCCAGAGCACAGAGTTTCTAGAGCTTGTTCCTGAGCACATCAACTTTGCCCACCTTCTCAGGCCTGTGCTTCCTATTTAGTTTATTTCAAAGCCTGTTATTTTCAAGAGCAAAATTATTTTGCTGGGGTGGATGCCGTCACACTGAGAGAGCTGATCATATGTCAGCACATGTTAGTTAACACCCATTCCTGTAAATTCTAACTTAGACCAGATACATTTGTGATTGATTGTATTTAAATTTAAGATAAAGAAAACTGTGCTATGTTATAAATCAGGATTTATTATATCACATATCCTTACCACTAAAACCAAAACATATTCCTAACAGTGGTTTCAGAAAAAGTACAGTCACAAGAAAGACAAAATGTGAGGTTTGTTTCAGGTGTGATTTTTTTTGTTGTCTTTAACCAAAAAATGAGCTCTAGGAAGATGATATCTCCTCCTCCAAGACAGCAGTGGTGTTTCAGTCTATTCTGTGAGATGATCACCTTATCAACTCCAAAGTCTATATATTTGTGTATATGTGTCAAAGGAAATACCTTAAAATCCATATATACTGTATTCTCATATTAATTCAAAGCACTTACATTTTGACAGGTTTGCATCTTGCCATGGATAGAAGCCCTGACAACTAAGTTAATGATAGCCAGGAGAACACAAACAGCAGGAAAAAACAGAACAGAGACCCCACAAACTGCACTGGGTAAGGAGGAGGGGGAGGAGGTGGGAAAGAAGGGGTTAAACATGCCAAGTTCATAATAATTTCTGTTGGGTAGAACCACAGAATGGTTTGGGTTGGAATGGACCTTGAAGATCATCTGGTTCCAACCCTCCTGCCCTTGGCAGGGACACCTTCAACTAGACCAGATTGCTCAGAGCCCCATCCAACGTGGCCTTGAACATTCCCAAGGATGGGGCATCCGTAACTTCTCTGGGCAACCTGTTCCGGTGCTTCACCAACCTCACAGTAAAGAATTTCCTCCTACTGTCTAAGCTAAACCTGCTGTCTTTCAGTTTATTGCTATTCTCCTTTGTCCTGTCACTACACTGCCTGATAAAAAGTACCTCCACGTATTTCCTGTAGGCCCTCTATGAGTAATGGAAGGTTGCTGCAGGACTGCCCTGGAATATATATTTCTAAAGTACATATTTTTATATGTACATAATTTATAAAGTATTTCTTTACTTCATAACATACTTTATAAAACAACTATTTTATAAAGTAATTACCTTCACATAGCTAGCCAAGTCAGGAAAAAACACTGAGGAAAAGGCAGAGAAAAAGGAGGAGGAAGCATATTGTAAATCAGTCCATTCACAATATTTGCAGCTTTAAGCAAGTGAAGCCAACGTACAGATAGCACAGGAGGACAAAATCTGATCAACAGAGCCTTGGCAGCATCAAATCACCACCGACAGCTGTGGTTAACACTCGCTCCTGTGCCTACCTGAGTAGTTATTTCGAATTGCAGCAGCAGTGATCAAGCTGTTTTGATTTGCAAGATGCTTCTACGTGCCCAGTGGTTTGGTTATGGTTTCCAGCCTCACGGACTTAACCTTCCCACACGAGCCTCACTTCTGACAGCTGCCTTTGGCTGACCTCTTGGAGGGAGACCAGCCACGGACCACAGGCTGAGGCCTGGATAAGTCTCCAGGCACGGGGAAGGGTAGGATGGGCATCTGTTAAGCAGTAGTAAAACCACATTAATTCACACAAAATGTTGCAAAATTGCTCATTACTACCATGCAAGTAGGCATGTTTCCTGCATTGATTTTAGTGGAAGAAGGCCTCAATTCCTATTGCGCTAGCATTTCTAGCTAACTGTGATTTTACCCAGTAATTACATCTATTCCCAAAACTCCCAAACAAAGGGATTGCCAGGACAAAAATGTGTCTGTTAGCCATCTCCCTCCACACAGTTAATGAACCATTACTGTCCATGTGACTCATGGCACAGAAGGATCACATGAGCTGGGATTAATATGATCTATTTTGCCCTATTTCCTACTTCTGTCATGTTACGTTATGCTTGCTGTATTACCTTTATCTACACTTTAAGGATGATAAATTAAATTAATCAGGGTACTACTGTGACAACTCCTGAGGAAACACAGGCTGTTTTTATGTGAGTGGATGGTTTCACTGCTGGCTTAAATGTCATCCAAATCCTCCATTTTTTATTCACTGGATAGGGAGAGTTAGAATATGGAGTAAGGAAAATCACTGATATGGTCAGACCACAGCGTGTGAAGCGTGTCTGCTGCTTCCTTGTCCTCCTCCACCTGAAGCCACTCATTTTTCCATTGTCCAGGCTAGGTGGAAACTCCCCTCCCAACAGGTGTAGAGCCCACCATAGCCCAGTCCTGCCCCAGAGCTGCAGCTCCTGGTCAATAACAGAAAAAATACACTTGCCCTCACAGCCCATCAAGAAATACAGCCCGATTTACTTTGTATAAAAATACCTTCTTTTGAATATCTGTAAGCAAACAAAGCAGCTGCCTGCTGAGGGATAGCCAGAAGACCTTGCCACACTCATCCAGCACTTGCAGCAGAAGCTTTGTGCCTTCTGTGCTCTGGGGGCACGGCGATATCCAGCCTTGCTTTTGAAATCCCTCACCCAAACCTCCACATGCTCTGGGAGCTGTAGTATCATGATACGGACAGTGGGAAAAACTGTGAGCTTGCACTTTGGAAGCTCGTCTTACTGACACTTTATCCCCTCTGTAAAGCCAAGGGGGATGAATTTGCTGCACTCCTCATGAATACTCTCTTCCACCATATCCTCCAGCTGTGGAGTTATTACCATTCTTTTCTGTTCCACTACCATTACATTCTTTCTGTTCCAAGAAAACTGGACAAACGGGCCAAAACTGGGGTGTTTTTCCATGCCTTGATTGTGGAAGTCTAAGACCTCACTGAATTGTATTGCTCTTCAGCATGAATCTTTCTCTACCTGTAGCTCAGCAGCAATGCTGGAAATGATCTGCTGTTGGTCTTACAAGTTAACATAAAAGCAATGGCCTGTCTTCCTTGCAAAGCCATTTCTCTAACTAAGATCCAGACCTTTATGAGGTCCATTTTTAACTCCTGTTAGCCACCTGAAAGGTCTGGACCTTAGAGAAAAGGCTTTGCATTAAGACACCAGGTACCTAAACAGCTTATTTTCTAAGTGTGGAAATTTTCACTCAGCTAAGCAGGACAAACGGCAACAAAGAGGACTTTGGTGTCTGAGTCTCTTGAGCACTTTCATAACTTTCCCTTCAGTGCAGTGCCTGGTTCTGAGACGCCCTGTGGCAGAGCCCATGCACCCAGCACCCATCTCCCCCCAGCAAAGCCAGTCTTCAGGGAACATCAGAGCCCATGGAACACCTGGGGTGCAGAGGATCCTCTATTCCAGCTTCTCCACAGATCCTCGAAAAGGGGCTCTGGCAGCCTGCTAGCAGTCAGTCCTGCACTGCTTCTCTTTCATTCAGAAAGCACCACTCACTGCAGTGTGGCTTCTCCTAGTCATTGGTGATAACTGGCTTTCAAAAACATGTACCTGCAAAATGCTGGGAGATTGTGAAGGCTGTTTTCCACTGATTCTGTCTTCAACTGGCCAGATTGGATCATTTTAAATAACACACACATTAAGGAGAAGGAGATCCAAGTAATCAAGGTCTTCTACACAATGACCACTTCTGTGTAAGTTCTCACATAAGTCTTGTATGACTGCCTGCAGTCCGGGTGAGTCTGTGAATGTGTAAGTGTGGAAGGTGTGGACAGCCTGAGATGTCAGTCCTGGGGTAACAGATGGCCTGCTCAGCTAGAGAGGGCATCTCAGTAAGACCATCATTTATTTTAGAAAGGGAAATTAGTTTTACACACAATTGAAGGACTACAGGAGGTAGCACCATAGAGAGTCATATCAAGTAGCAAAAAACTTGTTTAAGTATGCTGACCTCTCTAGCTAAGCCCATTTTGTCAGGGCTGGACAATGCACTTGCTTTCCCATTGCGGTTCCCGCACAACAAGCCCTGCCCTTGAGGTATCCTATCCCCAAATCAATAACCACTGGCACCACCTTGCTCTGGCTTCTCCAAAGCTGCTTTGCAGGAGCCCATCCCTGATGCAGTAGCACATATTGCTGCCTTCATTGCTTTCTCCCACCACATAAATCTGCACTGCCTTAATTACTAATCTGTCACCTGATATTAAAGGATGCATAAGAGGCCACCAAATTCCCTGGGCTCGGCAGCACCAGAGGGAGCAGGACATTCACCCTCTCAAGGTATCAGGCTCTCATGCATCTGATGAAGTCACAGAGAAAATGAAAGAGTGAGTTTGCTTTTCAGGAAGGTTTTCAAAAGCTCTCCTTTCTCCGTTGTGTGCCAAAATCTCTTTTTCCTTTTTTCTTTTCCCATCAGAGATAAAAATCACATCTCCTTTAAGTCACTTTTTGCTGTTGCACTGATTGCCCACTTCTAGTTTATACTACTGATATTCCTCAAACAAATAGCATGCCAAGGCTTTCCTAATTCACTTGGAACTGAATTTAAACCTTTATTCTTCTATACAGTGGAAGTGTTTTTCAAGCAAAAATCTAGCACTGAGTACCTTGATTCTAAGATGCAACAGTTCGATAAATATAAACCTTAAATATACTTATTTTTCCCCCAGGAACAAGACAATAATTTATGAGATTATTTTTAGTCTTTTTTGAGTTATTTTTTAAATTTCCCCTGCATGTTCAGATCACTATGGTTTTTATCCTTATTGAAATAACATTTTCACTTTTAGATTTTTTCCAGTGCATAATGTTTTATTTATATATTTGTAATTTTGTATTTATACAAATATATTTGTGTTATTATACATGTGCTCATTTTATACTCAGCTTAATCTTTTTAATATATGCTTAAGTTCTTTGTTAACTTGAGATCAAAAAGGAAGAGCTTTCTATGTCTTCTCTGGGTTATGAAGACTAAGAAAAATCTCTTCCTAAATTATTCTATTTTTTCCACATCTTTGCAGGAATTTTTGTGATATTTCAAAGATTTTATTATCTGATTATCATTTTTTGTGGGTTTTAAAGGATTCTTAAATATTATTGGAATTTTAGGAATTATAAGACCAACTCTGAAATAGTGAAGAACATTGATAATTTAACTGCCACCTTAAATTGCTTCCAATACACAGAATCAAATTTAACACCTGTAAATTTAAATAAGTCTTTCTAAAGTTAAAATGTTTGCTTGTTCTACAAATACATCGCTTTCTTTATACAGCTAGAATTCACCTATAAACACATTGCTGGAAGAATTTTAATACTGCCTCTGTCTTTTCTGTGGGATTTATTGCAGTTCATACATTGCAAGATGAACATATACCCAGACGGTTGTATTTTGAATTATCTGCAGGCCAATTACTCTGCAGGCTTACATTCTGAGAGACTGAGGTCAGATTCTGCTTTACCATTGGATTTACTTCTCTGGTTGAGCTGTTTGTCAGGTTTAAGGATCCTATTAATAAAGGATTAAGGAACTAAGGATTAAAGACACTAGGTATGTTCAAAAAACAAACAAAAAAGTTCCTTAGAAATAAGAAAAATAAAATCATTTCAAAGACCAGAAAAGCTGATTTATTTCTCTAGAGTTGAAGGCAATCGCTGACTCCATATGGTAGCAAAATTTCTGAGACTTTTCAGTACTGGCTAAAAATATACCATGCAAATGCTCATTTGTACAATAGTGATGCAAGGACAGATGGAAATTGCAGTCCCAGTGCTACCCTTCCCTCTGCAGGGTCTAGGAAACGCTTACATTTCACTCCTGAGGCTTGCTTGGATTTCATGCCAAAGGGTAAGGCATGGCATGCAGATGAGGAGGAGAATTCTCTTCCAGAACAGCCGTGTCAGGAACATCTCCCCCAAGCCTGGCAGAGGGCACAGAGACCTCTCGAGGCTCTCACCGGGCAGGGTGAGGGCTGGCACCTGAGCGTCTGACATCAGCACACCCCAGCACTCTCTGCCCACCCACTGAACCTCTCCTTCTGCCCCCAGCAAGTGTCCGCAGCTGGGCCACGGGGGGAAGGTCTGGCACTGCAGAGCTGCATATTTTTTCCTTCAAGCCTGGGTACAGCCACCCTCTGAGCTTTGCACACCTGGATGTCAAGAGGTTCCTCAAGCCAACCGAGGCCCCTCATGTTTCCTTCACTTCTACAGGGGTGATTCCTTCTGACCTGACTGAGCTCTCAGGCTTTGGTTGTGTTATATGAAACTTCAATATTTTGGACTGATGTTTCAAAACCAATCACTGCATATTCCTGCATAAAATAAACTCCTGTTGAAGGTGTTTGAATATGAAGGTGTTTGAATATGAACTGAATACGACAGTTAATCACAAATAAAGGCATTGTTCCTTTTCCTGTTCACTAAACATAAAAGTAGAAGGGAACTGTTCAGTCCCAGGATACCACAGACAACCACATCAGCTGAGGGAACTCCATATTTCAATTCCAAAAGTGTTTGGAAGACTATTACAGAACCTGATTTCTCCAACATATAGGGATGTAGAGGAAATACTGAAAAACAAAGTTCATTGAGAAGGAGTGCAAGCATTGGTTATAGTTCACCAGAAACAAACTGCACACCTTAGGAGCAGGAACACCGAGGGAACTTGATGCCCTGCCCTGAGGGAGACATGGAACAAGGGATGGAGTGACACAGAGGTGCTGTGGTCATGCTCTGCTTAAAACAATGCAGCTAACAGGAACTGAGCCAAAGAAGTAACTCAAATGGTGACTGAAAGCTGAACTTTGCTCCTTTGACTTGAAAATACATACTACTTTTCATACTCTGGCAAATGCTAATTAAGTAAAACCTGTACATGCTTTACATGTATGACTAAAGCCATTCAAGCTCCACGTAAACATGGAATCACATCAACTGTAATTTTACGTTTTCCCCTCCCTTAAAAAAACCAAAACAAAACAATGTAAATGTAGTTTTAATGGAAAGGGAGGTTGGAGATTTCATCTTGGTATCCTGGGGTGGTTAACTATGGCTGCACCCCTCTCCTCCCTCAGAAGGACACCCACTGGGTAAGACTCAAGCAGTCACCTATGCTGAAAGCTTCCTTGGGAAATTCAGAAAGCAACCTGGTGGTTGTGATCATGCCTTCAGCACTATGGAGTCATCTCTCAATTTAATGCATTTTTTGCTGGCTGTATTGTGCATATTTTGTATATTCACACATATTTCTGCAGACAGTGTCTTTATCACTGACAATCCAATAAGAACCTGCATTTCTGTTTCTCAATAGGCTATTTTGCACGTGCCCATGAGAGGTATTGAACACCACCAGATTTCTAATCCAGCTGGGAGAGTTCATTTGGCATGACCAGACCTCCAGTGTATGGCACTATTTGTGAATCCATAATCATGGTAGCTCTCAGAGAATGTGACTGGACTGATACAGCCAGTTGGCTCTGCAGTTTTGTTGCTTAGTGCTCAGAATCTAAGGCCAGCCACCCCCAGCCCTTCTCATATCTGAGGACCAGCTGGGATGCAAGGGGATTTATTTTCTGCCAAATCTTTCTCTTAATACAACAGTAAAAATTGCCTTACTCTTAACATGACAAGTAGCCATAGAGTTTCAAGCCTAGTCTTGGCACACTGCTTTCTTAAATTAATTGTTTATTAAAAAAAAATATTAGGGAGCTATCTTTAAATCTTTGAATAATGCCAAAAAACCAAAACACAACGTAAGAGTGTAACCCTTGTAGCAGTAGCTGATGCAAAGGCATCCACTAGGCCCAGGCTTTGAATTAAGAAACAAGCCTGAATATTTAAGTCTGGTACTATGGGGACTGTTTATTTATACATAGGAAGAAAGACCTGTCATTAAGGAACTTGACTGAACTATGTCACTTCATAACAAAGGTGTTTTTCATTCATGAGTTAAGGATGACAAAAGAATGCTGGAAAATTTTGGTCCTATGTAAAGCTGATAGGGAAGTCAGTCACATGACAAATCTTCACAGCTGTGAAGTTTCCCAGTTAGTTCCTTCATAACAGCAAATGTGGAGGTACCAAAGTACTGAAAAGGTCCAATATACGTCAAGTGTTTCATGCATGAGTTGCTGGAGATCCGCAGTGTTTCAATACTAAGCACTGTTTGCTGTGGAGGACATTGACACAGGGAAAGGTTGGTCAGTCTCATGCCAAAGCAGTGTTTTTCCTTTGGTACTCAGCATAAGAGGGATGTGCACTATTGCCCACTGAGTCCCAGAGAGGAAGAAAATCTAGACAACATGGGAACTGAAGATGTGCTAATGTTCCAGCTCCCTCAAATTCCTTGGAGTGTCTCATCTAAATGCCTGGATACTCAGGGTACCCATCAACCTGCCTCACTACCTGAATCTGAGCTACATGGAGATACTGAAAACATCCACGTAAATACTTGAATTTAGTTTTGGCACGGAACTTTGGCAACGTAAAATCAACAGTCTGACAAAGGGAGAGCAAGGGGACAGGAAAAAATAAAATACATTCTCTACCTCAGAGGCATCACTGTCTTTTTTTAATATCTTTAAAGGCACATTTGAGTGACCAAGCCAGGTGAACCTGTGGCCAGACTGGGAATAAATACAGTGGCAACCAGTGATCCCACAGGAGGAGAAAGGAGAAGGAAGGAAGAAAAGCAACAGAACAGTGTGTTCCTTCTGGCCCAGAGGGGTAAGAGGTCTGCCTTTCTTAATACAGCTTGTGTCAAGAAATGTAGATTTAAATGAGAGGAAGTGCAATAATAAGCTTCCCTTTGATGCTGACTCAGGTGGGTCTGAGCCACTTCCAGCACCTTCAAAAATCTCCAGGTGTGAAGCTGCATTGTGACCGTTCAATACCACAGCTAGAAAATCACTACAGAACCAACCAGTGAGTCTCCCTTCCTGGACAGATTATGAACTTCCACCAGAGGTGGAACAGAGGAGCAGAGATGTCACCGGAGAGATGACCAAAAGGGCTATAAAACGTAGCTCTCCCCATAACAGCAAGAATCTCTCTTACTTCCGACGACATGAATCAGCATGTGCAGCCCAGATGGTGCAATGTGGAGGGCTGCAGTGCCTGGGAACAAATGAGAAAGGGAAGGAGGTATTTATCAGGAAGGAGGAAACCACAGCCTAGAAGATCCAAGGCTTGTTCCTGGTAAAAGAGCCATCCAACTCCCTAGCTAATGAGAACAGTCTTTTCCACTTCCTGGGAAGGTGCAGTCATTTTGGATTCTTAGCACAGCTAAATAAAACCCCATAGCCACAAAATATTGCAAACAGAAATGTCTCTTCTGCATCAGGGTTTACTGATTTTTTACATTCCTACTAACTTAATAATTCCTGAGGGGAGGGAAAAAAAAAGATGGAATCAAAGCGAAGCAAACTCTTCCTTTCCCAAAATAGGAGCTATGTCTGATGATGCAGTAGCTCATCTGCATGTTATTACTGCTAACAGCAAAATTAATGAGCAGATATGATGTACAAGAGACAAGTTAAACCAGCAAAAGCAGAAACATTCATTCTACTTTACCCTGGTACTGAGAAATAGAATGAGATTATGCCTAGCAGAAAAAAAATGTAGGAAAGGAATGGAAGAAAAGTTTTAATAAAGGCTTTTTTTGGGTCCTGTCCATTTTTTCAAGCTTGCCTGTGGTGAAAAGCATATTTTTTCAAAGCTTCATAACACAATACTGCAAGGCGTGCCTGCTTTGCACTCTGTCTACATGGTACCATCCTAGCCTCCAATGCTCTCACAGCAGGATATGGTAAACCAGTGCCTCAGCCTCTCAGGCATTTGAAATAATACTCAGATCATCACAGAGCACATTTCCCTGTAGAGTTTTACGATCACTTGAAGATCTTAGGAAAAAATAAAATAATAACATAAACCAGCTGGCCTATTTCTGGGTCAGCACATATTCCGTGCTCCACCTTTCACCTGAACATCCTGTGCCCCTTCTGGAAGTTCCTTAATTAACCCTTACTTTATCTTACAACTATCAAATGTAAATTAATAGTCATGTGGGGTCATCTTTCCAAGGTTACACTGCATGGCACCCACCTGCTCCTGCCTGTCAGAATTAAATCTGGAGAGTGCTGAGTTGCTCCGTAATCTGCGTCATTTGAAGATACAGCTTTTCACGTATACAGCAAAGTGCAATCTTAATTTGGGCTTTGTGATGACAGCAACAAAGTCCCAGGAGGGAAATCTTCTCTTTACAAAATGTTTTTTTCTTAATTTGGGGTGAAAAATAGGATGAATATCCATTTTGAGATTTTATAGCTTTTCTTAACTCTTTTTTTTTTTTTTTTACACACGGTGGGTTGATTTTAAAACAGCTTTCATTAATAAGGAACAGAATTCCCTTAGCTGACCTTAGACATATGCAGCCCCGCAGATGGGAAGGAAGGGTGCTTTAGGCTAAATAAGCAAGTGATGTATAGGGTATAAACCGGGGAGAATTCTTCTGTTCTCCGGCAGCACAGCGGCGAGCGGTAGCAGAGAGCGAGTTACCAGCACGCAGCGGCATCGCCGCTCCGTGAGGGAGGTTTGGTTCCCCCGGAGTCACCGCGCGTGGCAAGCACGGCCACCCGCGTGTACCGCATTTTCAAACCCAGCAGTATTAGGCTGATGATCCCATTGGAATAGATATGCCTTCTGTTAGCTTGGGAAAGCTCCGAGGGCTAAATTTGCTGTTTGGAAATAGTGAAATTTGAGGCAGCTGCAGGATTTTATTAACTGACTTCTTAGCCAGGAACTGTGAAACAGATTCAGTGTTATTACACAGTAGTAGATGGAGTAAACTGTATTTACACCGTCACCACAACAGTAATCACCGTTAACAACTGAGGAAAATAAATACTTTAGAGTGAATAATTTTAGTAAATATGACATTTCCCAGTATAAAATTCTACCCTTTGGTCCTGCAAAAAAGTATAATAATTGAAATGAAATTGCTTTATATCTTCTCTTTCACTCTATTCAAGTTTTTAAACTTCTTTTTTATCAACTATAAAATATAAAAGAAGAAACAAGGAAAAGAAAACAAAAAGCACTGGAAAAGGCTTAAAAGAAATCCTGTTGTTTCAAAGAGCTTACAATTGTATTTTGTTTTCCACTTCCAGAACAAATTTTCTGTTAAAAAACAAGTACCCAGTATCTTGTAAACTGTCTTGCAGTATTTCCATCAGACATCTCCCTAACATATAATGGTTTTATAAGCTGCAACACTAACATAGAGTTTTGCAGACTTCAGGAATCATCCAGGACTTTAAGTGTCATGGAGTTCCAATCCCTCTGCCATGGGCAGGGACATCTTCCACAAGACCAGGTTGTTCAGAGCCCCTTCCAACCTGGCCTTATCTAGTACATGTTATCTATATTAATCTGAATAATAATTATTCATCCTAACCTGTAAAATCAGCTATGTACCTGTTGCCTCATTATAGTATTCAAAATTAAATGTATTTTAATTACTTCTTCCAGGTGACATTCTTAATGAAAGTGAAGTTGCTTAAACTTTTTCCATCAAAATAAAAAAGTAAGAAGAATATATTGAGGAGAGTACTTGTAAGAACTACTTGAAGTCATACCAGTCAAACCTCAAAACAACCCAAAATAGTGCAATTTCTACACCATAATAAACTTCCCTTTTCCTTCCAACACACCCACACAGCAAGCATGTGCTCCTTCAGTCACATTGATAACGCTACATCTGACCTCAGGAAAACTGAGCAATATTGGAACAGGTATTTGTTTCTGCTGCTCCCTAATAGCTCCTCATTGGAATTGAAGTTGTCTTTAGTAGGTAGATTAATATGCTTGTTGGCCAGAAAAAAAATGGGGCATTCAGTGAATCCATTGAGCCAAGAGATATCTGAGTGTTTGGCATTTTTACCTTTCCATTGTTTTTTAAAGTCTGCTTATTTGCCTAAATTCAGCTACTGATATATCATTGATATAACTAATTACCAGTAAATACTTTGTAAATTAAACAAAACTGTTGAAAAGGCCAGTATGCACAAACACACACACTCACACTCAGGTGCACACACAAAAATAAAGGATAATATATTTTTGTGCTTTGGGTTGCACCAGCACCACGTGCAACAGGATCTGGAGTAGATAAACTTCCTTAATCGGGGTACAACAAGTTATTTTAAGAAAGACAGGATGTCTAGAGGGGTCAGGCCTTGGGCATGACAAAGAGATCCTTTGCTTCTTTTCTTAGTGAAGAGGAGACAAGTTGGCTAGATTAAAAAAGCTGTGTCCTGTTGCAAGCTTGAAGATGGTTCATAGCTCATGCCTCAGTTTCCAGCAAGGTGCTACTGATAACACTTCTGCGGGGCGAGGTGTGCTGTGTATTTCCTCCAAGGCCCTTTACTGGGCAGAACCACACCCAGTATGGCTCCATGTCCTGGTCATTACGCTGCTAACAGCTGTTACCAGCTTGTTTAAGTGAGTGTAGCTTCATCAACTCATTGGAAGTGTGTCCATTTACATCATTTGTGGATGCAATTGAGCACTGCAATCAAGTTATTGGCATATTAATATTACTCCTGTCCCCATTCTCACCATGAAAATCCAGTAGACTGCAGTACTGGGAAGGGCACCCTTCTTAGACCTGTCTAAGACTTCCCATCTGGGTGGTATTTCACTGACAAAACCAGTCAGGAATTGTCAGGGCAGCTGTTGCAATAGAACCGTAATGAAATAATGTTTAGTGTTTCATGTCTAAATCTTTATTCTGTGCATCTTAGACAGCTTCTAAAACATTGCAGCTCTTTGCCCATCATTATCAAACACTGGTATTGAGGAGGAAGGGGCAGGAATTTTGGCCCTACTACTCTGACTAGAAGATCCAAATCCTCATTTCTCCATTAGAAACTTCTTTCTGTTTTACATTAGTGCAATGACAGAATTGTTCTTTAGTTTAAGTATTTCCTTCCCTCCCTGGCCTTTGTACCCTTGAGAAATTACTAGAAAGCAATTCATTTTGCTGGGTAAAGTAACATATTTTTTAATATGTTCTAAAACATCACTGATGTCATGGCAATTCTGTTTTCTGCAAGTAGTGTAATTTGAGTTCGTAATACTTGATTATCTGTGACCATGACAACAACGAGTCTGCAGGAGAGGTCTCACCTGTGCCTTGCAGAGGGGTGTATATAGTGGAATGTACCCCTGTGGAGCTAATCCCTATGTAAATCTCTGCTGAAAGTGAAATATTTGATGTATTTTGGTGTCCTAAGTGACCTTTTTTCTCCATTACAACTATAGATCCTTCTGACTATTTTTTAATCTGTAATTTTCAACAGATGAACTTCTGTCATATTGCAAGAAAGTGCTGTTATTCTTCCCTAAACACATGAGCTAGCACTTTGTAGTCTTAAATCTAATCCTATTTCTATTATTTATTTATCACAGTCGTCCCTTTTTTTTCTTGTAGGAATCCTCTCTGTCCTAAAACCATGTCATCAGTAAATTCCATTAGCAAACAAGTATTCTCTGTGACGAGGTCGTTAACGAACGCATAAAACAGGACCAGCGCCAGAGCCACAATCGTGACCTCTTCCCAGTCTGACAGGGACCCTTCCAATACAATCCACAGTTGTCTCCCTGCAGCTGGTCCTTCAGCCCTTTTCTCCAGCTCAAACAACCTCTGCTGTGGTCCTGTACCGAAGGTGTCATTGCAGGCAATGGGGGTTAGGTAGTACCCTGTTTGGCCGAGGTTATCAAAGGTAGATAGCTGGCTAAATTTGTCTACGTCTCTCACATTGAATTTCAAACCTCTGGAATTTGCTTTCCTCCCTTTATTTAAAGACTTCTTGCAAAATATTTTTTTAAATCCTTGCATGCACTGAAGTCAGAGTAGCATACCCAGAGTAACCTAGGAGAGATTTATGAAAGAAGAAGTGTGGGGTTTCTGCTGGACTGGGGCTGCAGCCCCTTTGCAGCCCTGATTCAGAGAGGCCTTTTACCAAGAGTAAGGGCTTCAGCTGTTTTCCAGTGATTTGGTGGAAAAACTGCCTGGACAGATTTATCAAACCTGCCTCGTTGCTGCAACTACCATCTCAAGCACATTGTGACTAGAAAAGTCACTTCTTTCTTCCTGCCCTGCCCCAGGGAGCTCAGTGAGGCTTCTTTTGCCCTTTCTCCCTACCCTTCGAAAGGGCTAACATGGCACAGATCCTCTCGAAGCTTTTTCTGGAGCCTGCTGTTGCTGTAATGAAATTCTAAATCTCCTCCATGCTGAAGTCTCCAAGTTCCTTTCCTCAGCTGACATCAAGGTTTGTTGCTTCAGCAAAAAGTGTTTCTCTGTCATGTCCTCATTGGTCACTGAAAACAAATTTTAAAATGGCCTTCCTTTTTTTTTAGATCTAAGCCATGTTGGTGAATAATTCTGGCATTCATAAAAACAAAGCCATGTCATTGCTAGTAATGTGTAGTCTGGTCCATAGCTCAGAAGTTAAAGCTTTTAATCATAATTCCCAAAAATCGGTATCTGCTATCGTACTACACAGCTCCTCATATACACTGAGGTCAGAGTAGCAGCTCTGTAGTTACCCAGACTTTTTCTTTGTTCCTCAGCTGCTCCCAGGAGTATAACAACTACTTCTCACATCGCTTCTGTAGTCCTTCATCTTCTGTCATTTAGAGTGGTGCAGTATTCCCAAAGTTAAAGAGCCAACCTTTATCAAACTGTGGTTCATGTGTGTGTGATGATTGCCACAGGACATCAAGCACTACCTGAAGAGCTGAATGCCTCCTCTGGTATATCATAAATGAAAACATTGGAGTTGTTGCTATTGTTGCCATCACTACTCCCAACAGCAGAAACCCAAAGTAAGTTTAAGAGCAATCGTGCTCAGGGAGCTACATGAATGCAGGCCTGAGGTTTTTAAAGATAAGAAACAGACACGTAAAGATAGAGAACGCAAGGTACTGTGAACTGCCTGCATTAACAACATCTTACATTAACGATAATGGAACTGCTTTAAAAGCTAGGCTAGTTTTCGTCATTCATGTCATTTGTTTCCTCTTTATGTTTTGCTCAACTTGAACAGTGACAGCTCCATTTGTACTTCAATCAGCTCTGTTGTCAGGCAGCAAACCTATGTTGCAGTTCTTGTGTTGGAAATACTTAGAGGGAACAATTTGAAATAAACTAGTTAAACAAAAATTGAAAGAAAATCTTGAAAACCCCTTATCTTGAGGATTTTACAGACTAAATATCTAAACTTTGCCTCAAAAAGTGACACAATGTAACTTCCCTTGGACATTTAACAGATCTATAATGCTTGGATGCTTTTCTGCCTTTGCGTAAAACACAAGCATGTGACTAAATTAACTCTTAATTTTTGTTCATATTCTACCCTACACACAACTGCCAGTTATAAAAGTAAAAAATGTGAAAGGTTGTTTGTCTAGAAAACAGCTAGATTTGATTTTCTTCTCAAAACTGGAAGACTTAATGCACAGAGAGTAGCACAAGCTGTTAACCCCCACATTTTTTTGCTGTGCTGCAGCTCCACAATAAAAACAACAGCCAGGAAATAAGCCACATTGTTTTCCAGAATTCGGTGTAATCATAAGTTAACTTCAATGATTTGCATTTTCTGCCAATCCAAGCATTAACATCCCCAAAAACACCTTTGAAGAGAACAAGCATTCTCATCAAATTGCAAGTCATCTTATTAATGATCAAAAACATAACACAGAGATTAAATATCTCTGGACCTTTGAACTGATGACTTCTTGGAATATCTCAAGACTCAGAATTTTAGGTGTAATAATCCAGAATTTCTGCTCTTAAAAGGATAAAAAGGAAAGGAGAAGTCTAACACACAGTTCTGCTCCTTGTCCTTTACAAGAGCAGAGCTGATAGATTGCTTTGGAAAGGGCGGAAATATTCTGGTCCCCCCAAAAAACCACTCAAACTATTTCTTCTAGTGCAATAGAAAAACTGCATAAGAGCTTTTGCCTCAGCTAAATATCTCATATTATTTCCCTTAAGTAAAGATAGACGATGTAAAGACAAGGAAGTAGTCAGAGCTCCTGTACTCTTTGCTCGGGAAATGTCTGCAGCTGCAGGGGAGCTGATTCAGGATATCTCAACAAGTAACATTACCAAAAACTTGACTTCCAGGGAAGGGCACTCAGAACCGTTGCCTCTTGGTGACCTTTGTGATTGAGATTGTGGAAATGGTAATACAAGAGCCTGTTATGCTGGCGTTAAGTTCCCTGGGAATTCATCATGGTATTAATTATGTAGAGCAGAAATGTGTCCAAAACATATGATTCAGATTCAAAGTTTAAGTCTCTCACAGTTTGAAGAAGTTTAAATTAATGAATCTGAACTTCCCCATCTCTGTAAAATTACAGAAATAATCGCTGCCTAATGTCGCCAAGGAAGTTAAAAAATGTAAGATCAAAATATATATAGCTCAAATTTAATTGAGGTCTTCTTTTTGACATGCTATGTAATCAGACTGTACAAATGGCATCAGAGCACATTTATCTCTGAATCTGTCCTCACCTTCAGCCAAGTTTCAGTACAATGTCTTCCCAAAGCCACAGCTTCGGAGAGAAGATATCTGGAGCAGCACACTTTGTATGGCTCAAGAATTAAGTTTCTGATCCAAGTTCCTGTAATTATCAAATCCAGTCTCCATACTGTAGGGCAGTCAGTTTGTACTGTAGTTTGAACTTTTTTTTCTGGCAGTTCAAGAACACCTGCCTAAGTGAATATTTCTACTTTCAAATACAAAGTACATACAATAATATTACAGCAGTATTCAAGATAAGGGAACACAAAAGAGAACCCAAATTGGACAATAGAAAAAACTACAATTACAATTTTAAAAATGACAGCAAATCTCCATTAAGATTAGTTGTGCCCTTTAAACTTCATTTAAATTTCAGTTTTAAAAATGGCAATAAAATTGTTGCAGTGATAAAACCAACTTCATTCTTGCAATAAAACCAGGAGGTTTTTCCAAGGTTGGCTGTGATCTACCCTAAAAAGAGATTTTCACCATCAAGCCCAGAATGGACATTTGACTCCTATGAAGAGCTGGGGAAGTATAATCAGAGCAGCTTTGCTAGGCATAGGTGCAGGATGCCACACATCAGATATTTACTCATTTAACCTGCAGTGTGAAACTAGAAAGAGGAGGAGGAAGAGAAAGGAGCCATGGCATAGTATTGTCACCTCCTGTTTCTGCAATCCCTTCCCTCTCTCATTTCCTCAGAGCTGTAGGCCATATCTACATGCAGAAGTCACATCAGCTTTACTGAAACTGAGATACTTAAGCCAGCAGCTTGCATGTGTGCAATCATGTTTCAAATTAATTACTGGCTCAACCCAAAGTGATAGAAGTCAGTCTTAAAATCCACAGCAAGCTCTTCCTATCTTAACTGACACAAGATTACAGCATTATTTAAAGAGCAAAAATATTTCAAGACCTCAATCCTGCTATCTCTGAGGGACAGGAGAGGTAAGCTTAGTTTTGGACAGGCTCTTTGCTTGGGTCAGGCAGTGCATATATAAAGCAAAAAGCATAGGTGGGAGGGTGCAGGGAAGTTGGATGTACTAAGCCAGTGGACCTGGTACAGCAGACGTTTATTTATAGCACGGTAGTAGCACACATGCATTCCCTGAAATACAAATCCAGCTTGCATGAAGCAGGCATGTTTCCAAAGGTCTCTGGGAGAACGACAGACATGCTACAGTTGGAGTTTAGCTGCTGTTCAGCTATTTGTCCTTTTCCATAACATAGGAATAGGAAGTATTTCCTAGCTTCATATTCATTTTTTTCTTAATAACTAGCTTCCTACTTGTTTCAGCCTGGACAAGGAGGGGGCCTGGGGAAACAAAAGTTTTCTTGGTGGCTGATGATTTTTGCAGAGAACACAACCATTTTCCCTAGATGATGAAAATAACTGTACAGTGTGAACTGGCACAGAGGTACTAGCATGGAAGCTGCTTTCCTTAATTAAGCATGTAGCAAGGTAAATCAGATTTAAATTGGGGTAGGTGTCCTTAGACAGGATGGTTTTGGGGTTGCCAGTGTCAGCTGCTGTCTCCAGACTGGGATCAGACTGCATATTGTCGGTGGCAGGAGGTCACAGCCCCTGCTGCAACCATGGCTGCTTTTCTGTCTGTCTCTCTTCTTTGCAGGTCTCCTGTCTGCGTTTTGAGATGCTGTTATACTCAATGGCACTGACTCTGTGAGATATTGGACCAGGACAAACAGTGTGAATGCCTTGCAAAACTGCAGCAGACTGTGGGTGGGTGCTAGCCAAGGAGTGAGGATGGGGAGGGTACAAATTCCTGATGATTAGCTGTGTCATTTGGACACACAGGGAACTGGCTGCTGGTCCCACAGACAAAAGTTCACGTCCTAATTTGCCACCTGCCTTTTGTCTTCATCTGGGCTATTTATGCACTTGAGGCAGCAGATGCTGCACCCCCAACTCTCCCACACTGTCCCACAAACAAAGCTCTCTGAAAGATGTGTGATCTTGCCAAAAGCCTTTAAGCAGAGAACTGTGTGGGCCAGCCCTGGAGATTTATACAGATCAGCAGGTGCCTAAAGAGAGCACGGCGCTGGCTGAAATTAATGGTGGCAAGGGTAGCAGGCACCTCCCTGCCACTGGGTCCTGCCAGCCCCAGACAAGGGGTCACCAGTTACTCACCTGAAATCCATGTAGAATTTCCTTCCTTTGCCTTTTAAGAGGCAGACAGTGGTTTCACAAGACATCATCTCACTAAATAATTTTCTGGTTAATACTTAGGCATCCTTTAGTTGCAAAATAATGAATGTAAAAGATCAATGGGTAAATTATTGATCCTGTTAGAACTCTTTACAGCTAATTATAGCACTGAATGCTAGCTGAAGTGGCTACTGGCCACCTACAGTCAAAATAAGGTCACTAGTATGTTTACCAAAAAACTCTCAACCAACTTTAAATCTGGCATTATTATAGTATTCCACCTCATTTATTCCAAAGACAATTCACACCACCTGGATTGCTTGGGGTGAGACAATGCTTAAGTACAAGGTCCTGCACCTGGGCAGAGAGCATTCCAAGCACAAGTTCAAGCTGGGTGGAGAATGGATTGAGAGCAGCTCTGAGAAGAAGGATTTGGGGGTGTTGATTGATGAGAAGCTCAACATGACCCAACAGTGTGTGCTGGCAGCCCAGAAAGCCAATCAAAAGCAGAGTGCCCAGCAGGTCAAGGGAGGTGATTCTGACTCTCTACTCTGCCCTCATGAGACCCCACTTGGAGTGCTGCATCCAGCTCTGGGGTCCTCAGTGTAAGAAGGATGTGGGCCTGCTGGAGCACATCTCCTGTGAGGACAGACTGAGAGACTTGAGGCTGTTCAGCCTGGAGAGGAGGAGACTCCAGGGAGACCTTACAGAAGCCTTCCAGTACCTAATGGGGGCCTACAAGAAAGCCAGAGAGGGGCTTTGGACAAGGGCATGTAGTGACAGGAAAAGGAGGAATGGATCCAAACTAGAAGAGAGTAGGTTTAGATTAGATAATAGGAAGAAATTCTTTCCTATGAGATGGTGAGGCAGTGAAACAGGCTGTCTAGAGAAGTTGTGGATGCCCCATCCCTGGAAGTGTTCAAGGCCAGGCTGTGTGGAACTCTGAGCAAACTGGTCTAGTGTAAAGTGTCCCTGCCATTGGCAGGGGTGTGGAAACAAGATGATCTTGAAGATCTCTTCCAACCCAAACCATTCTATGATTTTATGAAGTACAAACAGTTGTCCCTGTCCTCTCTAGCAACAGAAAGCATTGCCAGCATTTGTGTGCATCTCCAGCTAGGCAGGAACTCACTGCAAAGCTCTGTGTGTTTTAGGTACAGAACACGTTCCCACCTTGGAAAATAAAGCTTTGAAATTATTTCAGAGTGTCTCCTTTACTTTTCCAGGGTCATTTCTCCTGCATTCGTTAAGGCTTTCTGAGAAATACTTGAGCAGCATGCGTTTTCTGCAGCAAAGAAAGCAGCAGTAAACTGTTTCACCTGTAACTGAACCTATCTGGACCCTAAAATAATTTTTATTAAATATCTGGATTTTTTTAAAAGCAATTGGTTTATGTAAGTCAAAGTTAAAACTCTACGTACTTATCTCTCTTGCATTAACAAGCATGAAGTGTGTTTAAATTTGTTAGTCTCTCTCCTGAGGTCTCGTGGACAGGAACAGTTTTCTCTTTCACATTTTTACAGGAAACAGTTGTACTCATTTCAGATACAAATTATGCTGACACCTCCCAAAGTTTTCTGCAAAACACAAGACATTTCCCTTTTCCACTCTCAATAGAGTGGATTCTTCTTGCATGGGAGAGCTAAATTCAGCCTCCAGATCTAACTAGAGGTCTCCCAGGACATGAACCAGGGCTATTCCTAGTAGCTGACCAAGCTCATTCTATCTCTGTGTCACAAACCAAAAAGCTCCACTGGGAAAATTTGTTTGGAACCACTATGCTCCCTCTAGTCCTTTTTACTTCTGTGAACTCTCATTTTCTGATAACAAATGTTCATCCAAAAATCCCAACCAGCTGCACTGTCATCCCACTTATCAACACCCAATATGCTGAGATTTAACAACAGAACTCACCTTGTTGTTTGTTGGACACCCGCAGTTTAGGAGGCTGCTGTACTGCTGGGTACTATTCAAGAGGTATTCTGCAGTCTGCACCTGCAGGTAGGATGAGAGAAAAAATTTGAGAAAAGATGATGGTCCTTTGGGGAAAAGGAGGAATTTGAGTAGAAAACTGAGAATCTGTCACAGACAATGTAAAAAGAAAAGCTGAGAAGGCAGGATTTGGATGCCTTGTGGCTATCCAGACTACCTGAGCTAACCTTTTTAAAATGATGCATACTTTCATGCTGGAATTCATTTCCCCTAACTTTACAGTAGATGTCTAAAGACATCTCTACTGTCAAAAGAAAGAAGGTGGCACTCCTTGGGCACGAATCACCTTCGACTACATGGATATCCAAAACACTTTACAAGTAGCGGTCTCATGTAGTTGTTTATTTCTCTCCATTGATTATTGTAGGGTGGGCTGAGAGATAGTTTAGATGAAGACATTGCAGATATCTGCAGTTTGACAAGAGGATTCTCATTCTGCTTGTGGCTGAATCACACACCATGTACCCATGAAAGAATCTTTCAAATATAGGACAATCCAGAAAGCTCAATTTCAAAGATACTACATGGATGAATATGATTTTGGCTTCCTTACACTTTCTCTCCACTGAATTGGTCAGCAATCTGAAAGAGGACAAAAAAGTACTTCTGAGGAATCAGACCCTTGATATGAAAAGAGAACATTCTGGCAGGACACAGAGTGCCTAATATTCATGAACTGCTTTTTTTGTTTTTTTTCCTTTTTATTCAAATAGAGATTTCCTTGTAACTTGCTCAGATGGCATACTCAATGCCTCAGGCAAGCCTGTGCAGCTGCCTCTTCAGCTTGCAAAGGACTTGGCTACATTACAAGAGTCATATTTTCTCACAGATAAATTGTTCTTCAAAAACATTGCCTAAGTAATAGGGTTTCCATCGGTATCAGGTTTGCATACCTCCTTCCTTCTTTTCACCCTCCTTTTATCGCATGGACCCGTTAACTGTGACCACTGCAAAGAAGCTGTTTTTCGGTTTAGTTCCCCCCGAGTCCCTCTTGCCATCTCCAAGGGAATGGATAGCATATGGGATCATGTTCCATATTCCACCCTGGTGCCTTTTTTTTAGCACCTGCTTTAAAAATCCAGGGCCGCAGTGCAATGGACAGAGTTTAGTTAGAGGCCACTGCAGTTGTTATACAGTAGGCTAGTGACTGAAAGGAACTGTCCTCACCCAGCTTTACCACTTCCAGGAGCCATTCTTGCAACTACCAGGTCTTGTGAGGACTCGCTGAAGGCAAGGGGGTGGATTTCGTGCATGTGTGAGTTAGAGAAGTGTGGGTTTGCAAATTCTGGGAAAGGAACTGGCTTCGATGTACCAACATAAATGCACCTATTTTTGTTTATTTAAATAAAATCTCTTATTTCACACTAAATATTTCATTTATATTCTCTCTTTTGCAGTGTTGAGAAGAGACAACATATAGCTATTTTTATCCTGAAGGAATTCTATTCTCCTAATTAAACTCTTCTCCTTTGTCCAAACAATTCCCCTGATGACACAAATTACACACATCATGAATGGCAGATCAGACTGTGTAACCTCCTGAAGACCATGGAAGGGGCACAGAGCAGGTTGTTACTACACTTACAGACTGCACACCCAGCTCCTGTCCCTGAAACTGGCTAAACAAAAGATTTCAAACTTGAGTTATGGAAACAAGACTTAAAATCCACCACATCCCTGTCTGCAGGTTGGCAGCCCCTCTCTGTCTCTGCAGCTGTTCCCCACGCCATGTGCACCCAGGCTGAGCTACTCTGCTCAGCGCTGAGCCAGCAAAAGCTGCAACTCCTATTAAACCAGAAACATGACAATCTTCCTCACTGGCTCTCAAAACCCAGTACTGAAAACCCTAAGGAACCCTGATACTGTTTGATCTGTTTTTTAAGATAAATTTTGAATAAGTGGAGTTGTCTGCTGCTGGATGGGAGCAGAAGGATTTGTTATCCTACCCACCCCTACAAGAAAAATTAACCAAAGCTTTGCCAGAAGAACCAACAGGGAGAGCAAGCATAGGCTAATATTTACAATATTTGCAGCACCATCCAGCTGAAGACAGCAAGATGACAGAGTGGATAAAATGCCAACATCTTCTGCAGATTTTTCTGTGTTACTGCCCCTAACATTGTTCCTACTGATGGGGGATAAAGTGAGGGCAACAACCAGGGGAAATTTTAGCCAACGTTTAGTAACATGGCTGCAGCCCAAGTCACCATCCAGAATGTAATTCCACTCCTCTGAAGACTCAGCAGTGCTCATTGCAGCAGATAAACAAGTCGCTCTGTTACCCTGAGGCGTGACAAATACCACTGTGAAGCTGCCTGGATGGAGAAGAGGGGATCCAGTGCAAGATCCATGCCCACATTCCTACCTGGGAAGGCTGAAGAAAAAAAACTATCATCTCAGCTTTCTACTAGATGCTGTTTTATCACAGGCAGAGCACGTATCCCATATCTGACCCCAGGGCACCAAGGCAGGACTTGAAACTGAATTCACTGTCACCAGTGATGTCTTTCTCTCTTCTTGCCTAGGCAGAACATGTTGAGGGTGCAAGTGGGGTGCTTTGGGGTCACTTCTCTGCAGTGCCATGGAAATTTTAGACAAATCATTTTGGATATGTCTGTATTAAGAAGGTAGAGACACATCAACCCTTTCCACTTTCTCTGGGGCCCCTCAAGGCCAGGAAGGAAATTCAATAGAGAAGCAAAGCAAATACTATCTGCCCTACTAAAGTCCACAAGCAGATATCCTTTGGACATAACAACTCTGCACAGTTCTGCATCAATACTTTTGTATTTTTTCTAGCCCCAGGCTGTCATATCCATGCAGCACCATTCAAATTTGCCTTTCTGGGAAAAGAAAAAAAAAAAAAGAAAAAAGAAAAACTGCACCCAAGCTAGTCAAAAAAATAAACTCTTTGAAGTGCTTTAGGTGTTTTGGTAGGAAAGAATATTAAAGCCCCAGAGAAATATGGCATGATAACCAGTGAACTCTGCCTGAGCCTGTGACATATGCCTCCCCTTCATGCTTTTAGAAAATCAATGAAACTTGTGCTCCTTAGCAACTTAAGGTTTTTATTTTTTTCCACAAAGGAGAGAGACAAAACTCCCAAAAGGTATCAGCAGCATCTCAGCACAGAAGAAATGTAATTTTTCAGACCACAGCATTGTGAGATACTTCACAGCTGAAACTATATGGACTTGACAGAAACTGTGGCCAGTTAACACCTCATATTAGAATTTTACTCAACAATAATTAATTGGCAGGATGTCTTCAGCCCAAAAAAAGCATATTTAACATTTCCTAAACCATCATAAATTTCACCATCTGCCATCTTGCCCTAACATGCTCCCTGTCTCTTGAGAGAACACAAAACCACGAGTGAAGATTTGAGTGTCTCTCTGACTACCAGCGTTCAAAGCATCTGTCAGCTACACCGTGTACCAGAACACAACACACATGGACTACTTGAAGTCATACACTCAGTAGTCAATGCCTCTCTCAGGCAATAATTCCATCTATTGGGGAGAGAAAACAGCATATAAATTAATGCAGGTTCAGATTCTGCCACAGAAATTCTTTGTCATGCCCCTAGTTTGTTCCTAAATTAAGACCCTACTTGATTCAGATTGAATAACAAATAATGTAGAGAAAGCTGCATGTTACTTGTAAGAAGCTCATGAGCTGAAGAAGCAGCTAAATTCACAGCAGATCTCAACCTCTGTGAATTACTCATTCAGCTTGGTTGCTCTATGTGATGGTCATGAGAAGAATTCTAATGGCCATTAAATGTTCTCCTCGAACAGTTACTTGATGAAAAATCAAGCCTGTATAATCAGTTAAAATACAGTTGATTCGTGTTTGGGGACTCCTGTGCAGACTTTGGTCAGCAAATTGGCCTCAGTGAGTGCTTTGTGGAGGTGATACTAAAGCTCAGACCCAAGTGCTTTCTCTCCTTACCAAGACCATCACATCAGCCTGTGTGTCCTGAAGCCTGCTTCTGCCCAGGGCGTGCCACCCCCAGAAGCACCATATGCATGTGCACAGCAAGTCCATCGCCTGAGGGATGGAGGGGACCCGCTGCCTCAGGGGTGCTCACAGTCAGACATGTCTGGGGTGCTATAGACATGAAATGGGAAGTGATGATCAATAACTTGTCTAGGATTTCTGTGTATAAAACAGCCCAGGTGTAGTTACTCTTATAGGAGCTCTGGACACGCCAAAGGAAATCAGCTCCTCCTGAGCCCTGGGAAGATGCCTCAAAATGGTACTCCCTCTCCTGAGGATAATGAATTGCACTTTTGTGCTTCCCACTTACTCACTGATGATCATTATGCAAACTATTTGTAACACTAGCAACAGGACAAACCCCAAAACCTGAAAGTATTGTCACTTAAACCTGTGACAAACCGCAGCCACAGTTCTGAACAGCCTCAGGTCACCCCAGCCCACAGGGAAGGTTGTGCAGGGATGGCTTGCAGCAACACAAACCAGATGTCAGAACAGATCTCCCCCACGCCTTTTGTTATTCCTTGCTGGGACCACAAGGAGTACTTCCCCATTTCTTCTTTGCAAGCAGCTGAGAGCTGTTGTAGCCACATACCACTTTTCTCTTGTCAGGCTGCTAATTGAAACTTAAAGACCTTCATTAGCCACTTCCCATGGACCTGTATGGTGGATTCATGCCATGGAAAAGCAAGGACATTGACTAATGAAACCTGACAAGTCTTCCTGAGAAATCCTCCAGGATTTCTGACCTCAGCAGCTTGCTCTGTCGGAGATAACCATCCCATGGCAGAGTCAGCAAAAGAGATGTGCCTCAGCTTCTGCAAGGCTGTCAGGCCTCAAACAGACAGACCTTTAAGACCTCCACACAGCAAGGATATTCCTTTGCCACCTCTCTGCAGAATTGCTTTTCCTTCTTTATCTACTTGTTTGCTCTTAAAATTGCCATTTTCTCACTGGACTGTGTATTGCTGCTTCTTTTTTATGCTGTTTACTCACGTGCAAGGAAACCAAACGTAATGGCCAACTTTCAGTATATTATCTGGTTTTGCTACCAGGCTCTCTGCCAAATAATTACTGCATTTCTAAAGGAACAGGCAATAAAACATAAGAGGAAAAAGCAGGTGAATTCCACAATCACTCAACTCACTTCCCCTCAACAGTGATGTCATTAAGAGCAAGATAAATGTGTCAGACACAAAAGAGGTGTGGGTTCAACATGCCTTTGAATTAAACCTGCAGTCTTGTGTAACAAGGCTACTAATCCCTTTTGCAGTTTAGATTCCCCGAGTTCCTCTTTTCACCACACTTTAACCCGTTGCTGGGGTCACCCAAATCCAGTCACGCCGGGGAGGCAGCACGAATGCCCGCACCTCTCAACACACCAAAACGAACCTCTCTTGTTCCCTGGGAGTGGCACTTGGCCTCATACACAGAAGACAAGAGGCTGTCACAGCAAGATGTAATGTTTGGGTAATTGCTGGTTTTCTCAGCCGCATCAGGTGAAGGGAAACATTTGTCACTTCTTGGAGAAATCCCCAGCAATCAAAGCCGCTGACTGACAGTGCTCGAGGGACTGCGGCGGAGTCACTGCTCGCCAGTGACTCCTACTAATGAGCAAACACTGGCTGCAAGACGGCTGGAAAGCAGCTTTTCCAGAACACTTTCAGACAGTCTGCTTTCTTACCAAGCACCAAATAATTGTAGAGATTCTTTTTAAGAAAGGAAAGGAAGTTTTCCGTTGAAATTCGCTGAGTGGCTTTAGAATTAGTGTATTGGCTCAATAACTAGCTAGTGGTGTAGCCTTTTCCTTTGAAAACCCAGCCCCTTCCATCTTCCCTTTTGCTCTTACAAAGCGAGCAAGTCAGGCACGGCAGCCAGGACTCATGTTGTGATTCGTAATTGTAGGACTGAGAATCTATTTTCATTGACTGGACAACAGACAGAAATGGTGAGTCTGCAGCTGACTCCCAGGACAGCATGTAAGATATGCATGGCATGCTGTAAGCTTTGTAGTCTCCTTTGCAGAGGAAAATTCCCTAGATAAGGACAACGATAGGGAAGCAAAGGAGGAACAGACTCACAAATCTTACAGCAGCAGAAGTCCTCAGAAAAAGCTAAGATCTCTTTTATAGATAGAAATAATTTTCATAAGCAAAAATAAGAAAAAGAGAAATGTTTAAACATCTGAACTTGAATAATTTGTTTAAAGTAAACCCTCACAAAGCCCAAATGCAAACAACCTTACTTCACCCCGGTCTTTCTGGATCAAGACATGTCTCAGAGCAGATCTCCTAACACCTACAGAAATAGTGACAGACAAAGAAGAGGGAGAAACTTTAACTCTTGTCTAGCTTAGGTGCTTAGCAAAGATTTTTCTTATCCTCAAAGGCCAGAACAGAGCTGCTCCTTTAAAAACAAATAGAATTGTTTCCTAGAATTGTTTACAGTGATTTACAGGTAACTTATGGTGTATTGATCTCACATCTAAACTGAATAATCCTTAGTAATCAGAGAGAGTCGTAAGCTGAAGGAAAGAAAAGGACAGATTTCTCTTCCTCTTCCAGTTTTTTACTTCCACCACACACCAAAATGTCATGTAGCGTTTGGATATCTCAGTTCACAGGATGATTCAACAAATAACATATGAGGATACTCAACAAATTAAACTTTATTTCAGGATGACATTAAATTTAAAAAAAATTAAATGAGGCTCAATGCTCTTTATTCAGAAAACATGAGTTCTCTAATTCATCACTTTATTAATTCACAAATTCTCCAGCTCACAAGCTCTCTAACTGACAACTTGCTCTTGCTGTGCCTCAATGGTTGTTCCAGCACATGTTGGGGTGTGGCATCAGCTGTATGTTGGGCCAAAATCAGAGCTGAGTGGACAGTCACCTTTGCCCCTTGCCACAGACCAAACTCTGAGAACAACCAGTGCCAGGCGAGGGGTGGAACTGTTAGTCCTCTTGCCTCACTCAGGGGAAGATTTGGGCAGTCACTTAAGACCAAATCAGGTAACAACTGGTGATTCATTTTTTTCAACGCAGGGAGATATGTGATAAACATAGATATAAAAATATGTTACTACCAAAACTAATAAAATACAGCACAATAGTACAACGATCATAGGATGTAATATAAGATGCAATATGCCATTTGCAGATGGTGCATATCTCATAAAAACACCATACCAATGATGTTCAGCAGTTTGTTCTATTTCTGTTGCAATTCTGACAATGCAGCCAGTATCACATTTGATAGCCGTGGTCACCTGTTTTGGAGAAATAATAGCCATTTCTTGTTTGGTGATTAAAGTTTTCAGCTCCTCAGTTTGAGAGCACACTGTGCCCTGTGTTGGCCCTAAGGCACCAATGGGGCCCATGTTGTAGGCCAGTCTGACACCAGCACTGGTGTGAAGCTTGCATTATGGTCTCTGTTAAGCTGTCGATGGGTCTCTAACGACATTAGGTGTTTAAAGATCAAATTTTTACTTCTCATTACCCAACTCCAATTTGATTGCCAGTAAATTAAGTTAATTTAGCCCAAGTTGTCTGTTTTCCTCATGGCTGTAATTGCTGAGTAATCTCTTCCTGTCCTTATCTCAGCCCATGAGCTTTTCATTATATTTTCTCTGGCTGAGAAGGGTAGTGATAGAGTGGCTTTGGTGGGCCCCGGTGCCCAGCCAGGGTCAACACACACAGCTGCATAACAAGGAACTCATTTAATTCTGCCACAGGATTAAACCAGCCTTTGGATGTGGTGTGCGTAGGGTAAGCACTACCCAAATTGTTCACTATTTCAACCCCAGTCACAGGGAATTTCCACCCTTCAGAGGCACGTGCCATGGGTTTGACAGGGTACACTTGCTGAGTAGCCCAAAGAACTTGTCCTTCCCTAAGATCTGCTTGAATATGGACAATACAGTCCTTTATTTCATTACAAAATCTACAGGTGACAACTCTCTGTACTACTTCATGACAAATAAAGTTTTTAGAATACCAATGATATTTCTTGCAGAGGAGGTAGCTTGGTGTCTCCTGAGTGAGCTGCAAAACTATTCTAGCAGATAAATTCTGGGCAGGGAAATCTGGATTTGAGTTCACCCTCAGGCTATAGATTTCACTACATTGTCCTTTCCTTAAGCTTTCCTCAGTCATCAAATACCCTATTCAAATGAAAACTCTTCTCTGATCTGTGTACAAACCTAAACAAATCTTTTTATCCATAAGTGATGACAGAATATTTTGTGTGGAACCTCATTCTTCAGGTTAGACTTAAATTCACATTTCATTGAGTAGCCAGAAAAAGGCAAAACATTTCAGTAAGATATAAAATCAGGAGTCTCATCACTGTCTGCTACTAAATAGATAGGACAATGTTCTGTAAATGAACTGCTAACCTGGTAAGTCTAATAAATCATCTCTTCACTATATTTTGCTGACATTAACACCTTCATCATTAAACACCTAAATTTTTGTCACTAAGACTGCTGTACAGTATTTTTTGAATGCAGTATAAAAGCAGCTTTACATTGTGTAGACTAGAGATTTCCTATTTGCTGAACGGTCTACAAATTAGAAGACACCTACAAACATAGAATTCTTTATTTCTTGGCACATAGGTTAGACTAAATATTGCATTCAGTATTAACACTGACCCATGGAGAAGTAAAAACTCAGTTAACAGAAAGCTGTTCAGGGATTCCTTTAGAGAAGACGCACATACAAAAGTCTGGGAGAACTACAAGCTACAGAAGTCTCAGCATTTAAATAAACATCCAGCCCTGTTTGGTTACCTCATAGTCTGCTGTTATGAGGAGACTTAACCACACATCCTTTTATCTAACTATTTAGGGGCAGAATTTAATTTCCACGCCTGGTCCAGTGTGGTTGGGAAGCTCTCCCAGCTTTCTGGTCTGCCAAATGTGCTTGAGATTGGTGTCTCCCCAGTTCATCCACCTGCGCAATGAAATTGGGATCTCCAGGTTCCGCATCTCTCTCTACAATGTAGCCAGGTTTCCAGTGAAACCCCTTCCAGGACAATGTGATTGGAGACACAGCAGCATAATTCTGCACTAATGGACACTTCAGCTCCAGCAAGAGCATCGCACTTCTGTCCTCCTGCCACCTCGTAAAGCAGGCTCACACTTGGTAGCCCCGTTCCCCCAGCAGTGCAGGGTGCCTTTATCTGCAAATCTGAAGGACCACTCACAGTCATGACTGACAGCAGCAGCAGAAAGTCATCACCTCTAGAAAACTGCTGTTTGAGTTTTATGGATCTTCTTTTTTCATTTTCTTTGAATGAAAATCTAGCTATTCTTGGAATTTCAGTGAAAATATGGGAATGCTTTCTTCTCATTGCATGGAGCATAACAGACACGCTACAGCTCTAATAGGAGTATCCTTGAGGTCCCATATCTGCTTATTAGCAATGACATAGCCAATTAGCAAGCAGGTGAGTGTCACATTTCAGAGCTAGGAAATGAAAGGTCTTAATGCCATGGAACTTCTATTGGAATAATTTCTGCAGAAACATAAGTTTAGATTAATTTTCAATACTCATAAAAACCTGTCCAAACTGTATTGGTCTCACATGGTCTCACCATAACCATTGCAAGGACTTTCTGGCTCTGAATAAAATTAATGTGTTTGTATCGACTATCACCACATGCAATTTGTCCAATAGTTGTAAAACAATACAAAAAGCTGTGCTTTCTTCAGTTTCGAACAGGCCATGACTGATGAAACCAGAAACAGGAGCCAATTCTGAGAACATCTAGCATGTAAGTTTAAATGAACTGTCTCATATTATCACTGGATTTTTCAGCACTCTGAATGTTGTAATACTCTGAGCTGTGGTTGCTTAACACTTCTTAACACAAGGTGCAGCTTGCAAGGAGAAATAACTTGCATGTATTTTCCACAGGTCAGTAGTGTTCAGTTGGTCATTAGGTTTGTGATTTTTTTTTTTTTGTTAATTTGTGGGAGGGTTTTGTGTCTGCTTTTTACGAAGTTCAGAAAAGATTCAGATAACCATTTATCTTTATGAATGAGATCTGTATCTGTACAGAAAGGACATGGAAAGACCTAATGAGGGTCTTTAGCACAGAAATGGCTTCCACCCCAATAAACTCAACATATCCATGCTATAATGGTATTTGCAGCCTTGACCCGAATGGGGAGAGTGAAGGGAACACCTGCATCAGGCTAAGTAGGAGCTTGGACTGCTTCAGCCAGTGCTAAAAGAAGTTCCAGACCCTTTGCTGTGTCTGCTGCTAAAGCTTTTATATACAGAAGGATATACTCATACACACACGTTCATTATTTGTTTAATCAGCTATTATCTTTATTTCTGTATTTCCTTATGAATAAATATTTTTACCATCTGCTGATTAAAAAAACCTATCATTTTTTGGCCATATGTATCATATAGAAAAGCTGTATGAAGCATAAATTTAGTTTAGTAGTCAAATAAATTTTTAAGAAGATATTTATATAGAATAGCTGGATCTTGTCTTGAAAAGAAAAACTGAAAGAATGCAGAAGAGCATGGGGCTGATATGGGGGTGGTCACTGAGGATAACGAAAGAAGCAAGAAAAAATATTTTAAATTAATACTATGCCTGTAATAAATGGCAAAGCTGCATCTAAAAATAATATTCATGAACATGTAATTGCAGGATATGGTCACAGTAGTATTCTGGACATTAACAACACCACCAGCAAAAAAACTCCATAATACAATTTAAAAAAATTTAAAAAACAACAACAAAAACAAACAAACCAACAAACAAACAACAAAAAAATTAAAGAAAATGTGCAGAAGACATGTTTTCTGTTTCCACCAAAACAGTAGCTTTCTGCCAAAAGCCAGCATAGGAGTCACTTTGCACTATAAAATATCATTGTTGCAGCAGCCACCTTAAAACTTAGAACTTGTTCACTTTTGCAAGACAGGCTTTGGATGGTTTTGTATTATCCCTTGCTTTCTCACAGCATAAGCACACTAGGCTGGTACATCGCATTAATCACAGTTTTTAATTTGGATCACTATTAGTTTCTTTAATAGTCAAAGCAGCCCTGCTAGAGAGAAAAACAATAGCTCCAAGGCAACAGAAACTGTTCACTTCTCTAGTTAATCATATTTCCCAGCCTTACTTTCAGGCTGATGCTGAATTACAGAGGTGCTTGCTAGATCCAGATGACTCTCCATTTCTCTTCTTTCTGCTTCAGCACACATGGAGACATGGGGAGGAGAGGTAGAGCCCAGGCTGGAGCTGGTGGCTGCAGGAGCAGCCCAGGTGTGCCAGGGGGACACCAGCACAGGAGGTCTCTGACCTCAGACCAGGACACACCACTGTAGCCTAGTCCTCTTCCCGGATGCTCGAGCAGTCAGGGGCAGTTTTAGCCAAAATTACGATACAAACCAAGGACCCCCGCAGTGGACCAGGGATCCTTGACTGCACTCTGCTGCTACGTTCTTCCTCAGTGGCTCAGCATTCCTTACAACTGTACTTGAGTGATGTCAATCACTATCCGAGTTAATTAGTCCGGTTTCAATTACTAGGATAATTAACACCTCATTTAAAGCAGAAAATAGTTCTCTTAATTTCAGTACTGTGTGACTAAATCTGAGTTTGCCTCCAGCCCAACAGCTCCCAAAAGCCTTGACCTGATAGTGCTGATTGGGATCATTAGCCCAAACAAATTACAATATTAAAAAGACTTTTCAGCTCTGTCTCTTACAAGTTTTGCAGGATTTTTCAGGACTCTCAACACATATTTTCCTCAAAGGATACCCAGGGCATTGCAGAAGATTCGCTATACAACCATACAGAGAAAAACTCTGCTGGCTGCAGCAGTAACAAAGTAAGTGACCACCACACGAGATACCATCTTCATTTAGTTATTTTTTTATTTTCATAAGGAGCAGAGAAAGATGCTGATTCAGAGAGTGATCAATCCTTCAAAAAAACCATCTTGCAAACGTAACCTGTACATGGAGAGGGGTGAACCTGAGTCACTTGCCTAGCCAAAAGCCCTCTGTTTTGAGGGAGATTTTTGTGCAGCAGGTGTTATAGTAAGGGCAGGTGGGGAAGTTTGCTAATATGTGGAGAGATCTTCAGGAAACAAGACCTTCAAAAGAGTAGTTTCTTGAAGAAATCAAGGTAACAGAACCTGCCTTTAGGAGAGATTCTTATTCAGTTTAAAGCTGAAAGGAGTCAGATTTTCCTGTGGAAAGGCTAAACGAGCATTTAGATCTCTTGCATTTCATTTGATGGAAGCAAACACCCCAGGAGGCAAAAACTATTTAATCTATAACTAGCAATCACTAATATTCCTGATTATATAAGGGACCCATTTTCACGTAGTTAAAACAAGTACTTTTCCTTTCTCCTTTGGTGTTTTAACTCAATCGATTTTCAGGAAAGACATTTTCAGTACAACTAAACTTTGATCGTGACAGTGACTGTGATGTAGAGTGTCACTCAAATACGTGCTTATTTTTGTGTTCTTTCACTTAGACTGGGAGAAGCTTACAGGGTGCTCAGAAGCTGAATAAAGATTTCTGTTCATCAAAGCAAAGATTGTTGCAGATTTCGGGGAAGTGCCTATACCACACTGCTTGAAGGGTGCTATGTGATCGAGTTATTAAAGATGGAATCATCAGGCTGTAGCTGAAAGGGGGACATTAAAAATGAATGACAGTCCTGCCTGAAATGAGTACATAACTATACATGCAGCCTTAATATTCTTCCAGCATTGCTTGGAGTTTTTGCATAAAATTTCTTGCAGCAGGAACTTTTGGTTTCTTGACAGATTCAAACTGACAGTCTACAGGTGAAAAGCTTTCTGCCACATTATAAGTCATTTGAGTCATTCGGGACCATGGTGACAAGGACATATTATGTGTAGGCACTCACCTTATTGGGGCCAAGCTGCAAAAATCGTCCTAAAAAATGGCTTCATTGACTTAAGCAAGTTTGTGTCATGCTTAAGGATGTGTAGAATTTGATTCTATGCACAGGGCTTCCTTTCATATTTGATTGCTCATTTTTTATTCAGCGAGAAAATAGCCTGTCAGTCGTCAGCAAGGATAAGCTCTCCAGCACTGTAATTCCAAGAGCAGTTGTTGATTTTACAAAGAGAGGCACTAACTTGCAGCCAACATCCTCCTTTTATTCTGGGCTTAATACAACTTTGGAAATGTTATTAAGAATTTAAAGCCTAAACAGACTGTATTCCATTTCTTTCCTGAACATTTAGGTATTCATCTTACTTGTTTAGAGTCAAAGATTACCTTTTATTTTTTTTCTCCCAACAGAAATGAATAGAGCAAAACTAATATAAAGCATGCAGGCAACACTGAGCAGTTTGCTTTTCTGTGCATCAAGGAAAATCATCCAGGCCCAGCAAGAGACAGCAGACAGAAAGATTTCCATCTGACTGCAGTGCACACCAGGGCAATGCACCTCAAAATATATTGCTTTTTTCTTAGTTTCTCAGCCTTCAGATAGAACCTAAAAATAGAGAATATCACTGAAAGACTCAGTGATTTGGTCTAAAGATTGCACCAATGCACTTCTTGTGTTAGGACCTTTTAGATAACACAGTCACATTCTTTATTGTGGTGAAAAATGAGATAGTTTAGTTTGCCTACTGTCTTATATTTCCCAGAACTGTGATCATTGTGATATCCCTTGGAAATGTGCTAGACCATGGCAAAAAAAATGGCTGAATTTTATTGCAAACACACATGACATCAGTTTAAACATCCAAACAAGGCATATGGTCAAGACTCATCAGAGTTAGGAATCTGGCTCTGTTTCTGTCTTAGTAGTCCAGCAGAATCGTTAGGTTATGGTATATGCTCTACTGTGTCATCTATGTGTTTTTCATAGTGTTAATTCTTTAAAATACAAATTACAGTGGAAATTGCATTGGAAAATAAGAATTATTTTGGTCTGCCATTCTCTGCAGAAAGTTATCTTGCATGGCACAGAACCAGTCCCCCATGGTGTAGGATTTATGGGTTGCTCTTTGGAGATGTCAAACAATCTTCACTGCAGAATTAAGGGATTCCAGGTTACTCTCTCGGTGTTAGATGCTTAGTAGGTGCTCTGGATCTGGCTATGATTCACATTTCAAAGAATCCTTAAAATATTATTTTACTAATTTCATAAATATTTATACGGTATGCAGCAGGGAAGCAACAGTCCTGATTACAAGCTACTCACAGGAGGCACTGCTGCAATCCAAGTGCTAAAAAACCAGATTGTTATAATTGTAATTGCTGAATACCTCGAGCTTATGGTGAATTTTAGCACTTGTCACAGAATTATGGTGTTTTAGTCATCTTTGTATTGACAGAATGTTTGGGAAAAGTCACCTCTTTCAAATAAACCTAATATTAATGCTTGACTTATGGATATTGCAGTGTTTGTCTATCAGTGTTTCAAATACCTTGCATTTGAATGTATATTTTAGGTAACTGTTTACCCTACGTATACTTTCTTCCTTATTTACTTCTGTGTTTTCAAAACTGAAATTATATCTATCATTTTATTCCATATTTTGTCCCAGAACATTGTGATTTTTGCCTGAAGAAGTGGACTATCACAGCGATTTGTGGTAGTTGTCTAAGAAGCAATGGTACAACAGCGAGCAGCCGTGTTTCCACTCCCATCGCAGCAGTGACAGTGACTATGGACTCTGCAGAGTGTTGTCCCTCCAGCAAGGCCAGAAGAAGACACTTCCTCCTGTGTTGCTCCCCATTATGCTCACAGACATCCAGGCTTGGCATCTTGAACAAAGTAACTTTTGTATAAGATATTTGGTGTAGAACCAATACCACTCTGGAAGGAAACACCACTTCGTTATTTTATCACAGACTTCTCATCTACACTTAAACAAAGTAGTTTGCATTATGACTGTGCTAAGATTGGGATATATAAAATTATATATTGCTGAATATGTCCAGCTCGCAGCTTCAAGGAGATTTGGAGACACTCAACACCTCTAGTAGAGTTTATCAGAAGCTGGCACATCAGGTCCAGGATGCCATTAAAATATGCTTTAGCTTTTGATCCACACTGAAGTGGTCAGACATTTGGATGAGATGATCACTGAGGTCCCTTCCAACTGAAATATTTTATTTTATTCTAAATTTTGGTTACCCTAGCCGTATACTACTAAAGGTGCATAAGGAGGAGGATCAGCCTGTCTATTTGTTCGATTTGTTAGAGCATTTACCTTCTGTAAAACCAGTACTAAAAGCAAATAATAGATTATGAAGTTAAAATACATGATTTGATCTGCTCCCCCTGACAACTTGCTTCTTGTTGTATTCTTTGCAAAGTTGTAATGTTGCCCTTTGCTTATCAATTCCAGAAAAAGGCATATAAAGTCACTTAGAACTGGGCTGTGCCCAAAAGGACAAGTCAGGTTGTCAAGTAGATACTAACATGAGTACAACCATCACAGCCTGAGCCCTGGCTTATCAGCAAAATCACAGTGATTGTGGGACACAATGATCTTTGCTCGAAAAATACCTATTTGTCAGAAAACAAAGCAGAAAAATATTTCTTATTTGATGAAGTGTCTCAAATGAATTGAAGCCTCCTTTTTAAAGTTATTTGGTCAAAATAAATACACAACACTCTACAGTTATCAAAATTATTTATTTCCCACAACCACTTTTTTTCCCTACTATTCATCTGACAATACTGTTTCTTTGCCTTAATATTTTAGATTGTTCTAGATAAGCTATTACTTTAGATTTCTTTGTTTTTAGGATCCCCTTTCCTCCTTAATCAGAATGTTAAAATCACCAAAACTTTCACAGGTAAGAGAAACTGTACAATTAGCAGTCAGAATCACTGGAATGTAGCTTGGGGAATCAGAAAGGAACACTGCTGCTGACAGTCTGTTTTCTGAAAGTCATCTGTGAAAGTTTCATTACTGATATTCATTGTTCTGTCTACATTATGTCTGTGTCATGAAAGTATCTTTAATGCTTTAAAGATATAAGGAAAATTCCACTATATGCAATTTCCACTGACATGGAAGCGCATCACTTCAGCATGAGATACAATTAGAAAAGAGAACTACCAGTCTGTTCAGCTGATATTCAGATGTGAAATAAAGTCATGTCATTCTAAAACAGGGTCAAAGTAATTCAGGGTCAAAGTGAACAACAGTTCACTCTCATATTCACTGTGTTTTTATTATTTCCTTCTTTGGGTGTCTTGTAAGTGAAGGACAGATATTTCAATTCTATTGTTTTCAGAGGGCTAAAGCTAAAATTTTTTTTCTGTGTTTATCTTTATTTATCATATGGCATTTTTTGTTTTTTTTTTTTTAAATTGTATTACTGAAATTATAAAACTGCACTGCTATGCTAAAAATGCAAAAATTATGGGTAATATAGTGAAAAGTCTAAATAGAATGTGGCTGAACGGAATGTATTTCAGAACTAAACCAACTTCATAATCAGTATGGAGGCACTTCTTCAGTAGAGATGCCAAATCTCTCAGAGAACAAAACACTCAGTGGATGTGTACAGCTGGCAGAAATTACAAGTTAAGAAAAAAATATCACCTACTCTGTAGTTCTCAAAGGTTTTATGCAGCATGGGGAAATGGGCAGACAGAAATCTTAATACTTAGAATGAGTAACTGTTGCCTCCTGTGAGCAAAGAGCCAGGCTTGCTATTAAAAGTTTTGGTTTTAGTTATGTCAGTAAGAAATTATTTTAGCAAGAACTTTGAATTTAAAAACACAATACTTGTAGCTAAGGCAGTTGTTTAACCTAAAGCTCAAAGAAAATAATGTTGTATTTGTTGGTTTTTTTTCCATACAGAATCTTTGGGAAGCTGTTATACCTGACCAAATACATGTATACATATATATATATATATGTATATATATTAAATATATGTATTTTTTATATATATATTTCTCTTTTCACCAGTCGTAAAACATATCTTGAAGAAAAGAGGTTATGGACATACCCATCTACTGCAGCCAAGGGATCTACAAGGATGCCTGGGATCCACAAGACAAGTACGTGTGCACAGTGACTATTATCCAGGATTTCCAAAGTCCAGTCATTTCTATTGCCAGCAAGAAGACTTCCCAAATTTCCTTTCTCCTGTCCTCTCTCCTCTAAGCTCTTCAGGCAGGAACCCCCTTCCTCTCTCCTGTCTCTTCCCACTATAAATGTCACTGCCCCATCTGCTGCCCCTGAACTGACTCGTGCTGGCAGGGACTCACAGGCAGAACAAAGGAGCTGAAGTCATTCAGCATAATGTGCTACACAGACCCTTCCAAGGCAATTGCTAGCATTTTCCACCAAGAAAAGAAGTTGTGCAGAAGGGATTAATGCTGCTATGGTTCTCTTTTGATGCCTGTAAACAGGACACATCTCCTGTGTTATTGAGTCCAACTCCTTCTTGCTGCAGGCACCATGTAGTTTATTTGTTCCGTATGAGTATGCGTGCTTTGTGCCATCCAAGCTAAGTGGTGACCAAGAGATTGCTTCCCTAGACACAAGAGATACTACTGTAACACCTGAATTTACCTGGAATTATCTTTGTGCATCTATCTCAAATGATGTTACAATTTCAGCCTGCAAATGTACATGTTATTGTGGTCAGCAGGACTTCTCTCACTTGAAATTATGTATGCTTTATCGCTTTTATCAAATAAAACTGTAATAACACAGCTCAAAAAGTGTGCACTCTTATTGGAAACCACATTGTACAGGAACTGCTTCTTCTTATAATTACATATTTGGCGACAGAGGGTGAGGGGGTGAAGAAAACCTATTTTCCCATCTGCAGAAAATGCTGACAGCCTCTTAAAAACAACAGTGATGAGGGAGAGAAAAAGAGGTATTTGTGAAGGCTTTAGATATTAATTTCACATAAATATCCCAAACACGAAACCTTCCTTGATTTACTTTTGTTTGCACGGGAGGAGGCTTTGCACAGTTCACTGGAACTCCTGGCAAAATACAAGGATTTCAGGGCATGTAGCTCTCACAGAATATTTTAAGAAAGAAATTCTTAGTTGATGTTTTATTTCACAGTATTCACACCATTCCAACTCTAGAAAGAGGCAGAAAATGAAAAGCAAAAAAATGGATTGAAGTTTACTGAACCAATAAAGTGAAGAAAGGAGAAACATTCAGATTAGTCTTTACAGAGCCCAAGTAGCTCACTCCATCCTAAGTAGACTCCTCTTTGCTGTGGAGCCCTGAATGTGGGCTCAGGGAAGTTTGGAAAGGAAATAAGTGATAACTGTTGTCAGCTCTGGACAACAGCGGAATGAAGGAAGGAAAGCTTTTTAAGAGCTCTGTCCCAGGAACCAGACATGAAGAGCAAAGCTCTGCCTTCAGCTCAGCCCTTCGCCCTACAGTATCACAGAAATTTCAGGGTAAGTTGTTTGCGTCTGACACTTTACAAAATCTGTCTCCTCTCGTCCAGGGGAGAACGTGGTATGGCAGTCACCAGCACTGGAATGAGTGGAAACTTCCAGTCATAGAAGGAGAAAGCTTGAGGCCTTTGAAAAGTCTTTGCTTTATAAAGTGTGGCTCCTGCGCTCTGCCTTGCAGTTCTATCTGCTGGTATGTACAATTATAACCCTTCAGCTGAAGATCTATATTATAAAAGTCTGCAAGGCAAGATACTGAGTGCATATGTTTATCTGTAAATGTCTCTATTCAGAGACAGAAATTCTATTTATACCTTTACAAGTACTATAAATTTGCTGTAACATCCATGAAGCATTAAAACGTGCTTATGTAAAATAGAGCACATCAATGTCTTTGATCTCCAGGAGCTATTAATCTCTCCTACTTGTGTTACTTGCTGTTTAATGAACAAAACATTTCTTCTAACACCCCAAATAATTCAGGCCAGCAAAAATCTCAGGACACCTTGTCACTGAAGACAGTTTTGAGACTTGTGGTTGCTGGATGTCGTGAAATGTATACACAGGGATGTCATAAGGTAAGACTGTTCCTTAGGCCAATAATTTGAAACAGACACTATTTGAAATAAGCAAAACAGAAGAAGAAAGGTATGTATTGCTTATCATGCTCTCAGGCTGCTTTTTGATTGATACTTCAGGTTAGGAATAAATTGATCACAACTGTAGTAAATCAGCTCAAACATAAGCAGAACATGCTGCAATACTCCATCTTGGACTAGTCCTGGAATGGTCTGTGGACTGAATGCAAGCACAGATGCTTTGCCACCATCACTTGGATGTAATCAGGGCTTATTTTCTCCAGTCATTATGCAGTTCTGTTTTTATTGACTCTTAATGATTTTGCTTTATTTAGCCAAACTACCTATATTAAACCCAAGTTTTAAATGGAGTGTCTCCAAACTTGGGTGTGGGGTTTTTCGTTGAGTTTTCTGATACCAAGTTTGAAAACCATCTTTCTTTATGTGCAAAGTGAGATTAAAAGCTTCACTTCTAATTGTCATGCTTGGTATTTAGCAGCCTAAAAGAGGGTTGTTTTGTTCTGGCTTTTAATTTTTTCCAGGCATTTGGAAGCAATCTGCTAGACACAGGATGAACTAGTAGTCAGCACAAAGTGCAGCTTCAACAGTGTCCTGTTAGCTGGGGAAACGTTTCTGAACTCACTGAGTTCACCAGCCCTTCAGTCTGGGGGCTGAGGAAGAAAACAGGACAGCACTTTTCCTAAGGACCAAATCTCATACTCCACCAAAGTCTTACTGAAGGTCTTGGATGCAGAGGAGCAGCAGAGAGGGCAGGTGGGTACTCAGTGTCGGCTGCTCAAGGCGCAAAAGCTCCAGGAAAACTTTAGACATGCTTTAGAGGGATAACTGAGGAATAGCTCAACCTGTTGGGTCACAACCATTCTCCTGCTTCTGAAGGACACAGCTTGTGTAGCCTCTGCCCCTTGGACTCCGAACAAGAGCTAAAAACATTCTAAGGGGTTGCAGCTGCAGCTCTGGATGGCTAAATTCAGCTGTACCGTATCAGTGTAACTGGAAACGTGTTCCACTTTGGATTTTATCCACATCAGCTACTACCACATAACAAATTGTTACTCCTCTGTTTCAGCTTGGTATAAACAGAGCAGAACAATATGAAACATCTGAAGAAACACCAGAAAATAACAGGAGAATTAAAAAAAAAAAAATCTCTTAAATGAATTGTACAAACAAGTTTTATTGTTACAGGAAAAGAAAAAAAACGAACAAACAAACCAACAAAACCCCCACCACCAACTCACAGCAGGGTTCCCAAATTCAATTGCTATGTTATTTTAAATTGAGTACTGATGAACTTCTGATTGTTGCACTTCAAAACTTCTTGATTACTTTAGCTCAGCCTGAAGGACTCAACTTTATTGTAACTCAAGGCACAGCACCAAAATGCAGTACCAGCCTGACATCCAGTCAGGATTATTCTGTGGATCAATCAGGATGCCTGATTCCCAGAGATTTCATGCACATTGGCTGAGCAACTGATTACGGCTGCGCTACAAATGAGTAAGACTATACATCATATAGCTTTCCAGACAGCACATGATGTATTCTGCCTCAGGAAATTTGGTGTGCTTATTACTTCACAGCTCGGATTCCAGTTGCTCACAGAAGTGACCTCCATGTTCTGGAATTATTTGAAAAGTTTGCTGCACTCAGAAAGCATCTTGTTTTACTATCATGGTGAAATTCAAGCATATGAGCATATTATTCTCAGAATCATCAGAGAATCCTTGCACAATAACACTGTAATAGCCCTAAAACAAGCAAGAAAAAAAAAGAAACAATTAGTGCACAATGCTCTTGTTTAAGTAGCTGCCTGAGATGGTTCTGATGATTTCTACTAGAACTGAAAGAGACAGATTCCCATCAGGGACTGTTCTCATGGGTATAGTCAGATATATGAGTGCATAAAAAAAAAATAGTGCTCAAATTTCTTCTCACAGCCAGAGTACTCAGGAACAACATTTCCTGGTCTAGCAGAGTCCCATCAGGAAGTGTCAGGTCTGCCATAAATTCCTCATCTCTAGGAGGACTGCTCATGGCAGAGGATGTTCCTGTCCACTACCAGCTCTGGGGCTACAAGAGGTGTTGGACTGGATGGAGCCCAACACTGTTGGAGGCCCATGAGCTAAGGGGGATGGTGGAGATTTCGAACCAGTAGGAGCTCCTTAATGACATTTTTGGGGATTAATAGGGATGATAAGTGTCTTGGAAAAGCTCAGGCAGCCGATGAGGCAGTTGTTCGACAAGAATGGCTTAACCTGAAGACTGGTGCTGCTCCACAGGTTTCACAGTGGAGCACTGCTTTTACTTTTTGGATATTGTTATCCCTCTTCAAATCTTTGAAAATTGTTTCATGGACTAAGAGAGCAGCATGTGAAGAGAATGTAAAATAAAGAATGAAATGGGCAGAAGGAATATGAATGGATTTACTCAAACAGGTAAAAGGAAAGAGAATAATTTACCAAACAAAATGGAATAATTAAGGTGATGTTAACTGATTACTTTGGTCTTTTCTTTTATAAAATAAAGGAGGAATGATAGAGTAATAATAACCTTAGAACATCTAGCATTTCAGAGATGCCACCATTTCAGTGTCATCACTTCTTTTATAAGAAAATTTTCTGACATTTCCTCTTCTGTTTTCTACAGTTTGGGTGAACATCTCTCTTCAGAAAAAAATATACCTGTAAGTATGTGATTTTACTATTATTATTTCTTTATACAAAACATTGAAAAGTACCTTTGGAAACTTTATTCTTGAACCTTTAATGTCAAATGCTGATACAAGTGTTTCTGAAAAACAGAGATAATTATAATACAAAGAGTTACTTAACCATAAAGCCATCAATCAGACTGCCTAAATAACTTCAAAGCAATACAGAATATCTCTCAGCAGCAGTTGCCAATGCCATCTACTCTTTCACTGATAAAGCCCTCACCTGGTTCTTCTCTCAGAGCTCTGACTATTTGTTGAAAACACATTTGAACATAGAAATTAACCACAGCGCTCCTGCAACATCTCCTCCAGACACATCCTACTGTGATAACTCCAGTAATTTAACTTGTAATAGTAGTTCACTTGAATGGTAACCAAAGAGAGCTGATACTGATTTTTAAAGAAAGAAAGACATAGACTGTATTTTTACCTCCTTACAGGACTTTTTGGCCTTTAGTCTGACATCCTGCCTGAATTCTCTGAATCTGAGCCTGTGTCGTGTTAATGCTTGTTAGCCCCTACCAAAGGACTGATTCTTCTTTATTAAAAAAATAAAAGCATCATATCTGGGTGTAGAGAATCTCTTAAAAAAGCCATCCAGACACTTAACTAAATAAACTTTGTTCTGGTTATTGGTAGTGCCTACAGCACCTCTCAAGTTTCCTGTTCAGTCCAATCAAATGCAGTCTTTCCATGTCATTTTAGAGATGTTAACAATAAGTGTCATAATGAGATGAAGGATATTAGTAATCCTCATTTATGGAGATGGAAACTGCAGTACAAGGATGTTAAAATATAGAATTTGGAGATTTTCTACTTCAATGGGGTTCTGGCACTGGAGAACTGCCTGCTCTGAGGTCTGCTGCCTGCCAAGTAAGGTCTAGATTGTGGAGAGAAAAATCTGTTTGCATGAGTTGATTGCACCAAGTATTTTCACACCAACCTCCTTTCAGCGTTCCGCACACTGAGTATTCATCATCAGCTCCGCTGCAGAGGAGTTCTTTCCAGAGGAGTGCTTTGGCACCATCATACCAGACATTGAAGACAATCTTCAAAAAGTGGATGTCACTTCCTAATTAAAACATTGCAAGTAAGAAAATGGTAACTGGTAGGGAGGAAAAGCGTATATGGAGACATGCTATTTAGATAAAAACTAGATTTTGCCAAAATACTGTATTTTTGTAAGACTCTCCCAAAATTAAAAAGGTATCAATCTTGGAAACTGCTACTTCCAGAAAAAAATTAAAAGCTACTGTTGTTTTCAATAACAACAACAAATTAGCCTTAAAAAATATTTGGGAGAACAATTTCAAAGTCTGTTTTAATTTTTTCAGTAAAGAGAACAGAATTCACTAGCTCCACAGCTAACCTAAACACGTGCTCAAGTGAAGACCTTAGTTTTAAGCAGGTCTTGCAAACAAACTATCGTGAATGCATCATAAAGATGTCTTTCTAGGAAAGCAAACCTAGTCCAGAAGGTGAAGTTTATGATACAGCCATTTCCTAAACATTTCAACAGCTGAGCTTGCCAGCTTAAACCTAGGTTTAAAGATCACAGTTGGGTTTGCACACAAAATCCAGTACCATTTCCAGCTTCTGGAACATGCATATTCTTTGTAGAAGTCCTGCCATTGTTGGATGGCCTGATGATACTCTCTCTCCTTTAAAAGATTTGGATCTTCTTCAGGCCAGAAGAGCAAAATGCACATACACCTAAACTGTCACAGATTTGCATGTACAGTGACAGTCTGTAACTGTGCAGGGCTCTGGCAACTGCTCCAAGTAAAACCCAAACACATTTTCACAAATCATCATTCCTGTCCATTGCTATTGTTTATCCATTCCATTTTTAATTCCAGAAACTGATTTCCTAAATCATTTGGCATTTAGGATGAAGGGTCAGTTTTTCAGTTGTATTTCATTTTCAGCATTTCCAGAATATAATTGTCTAGTTAAGAGAGACTCACTTGGAATCCAGGTAAGAGCAGCCTTCCAGACAGATATGTTCACCATGCTGCAAGGTGTCAGATTAAACATGAAAGCATAAGCTGTAGAATCTACAGAAAAAAAGCATTTCACATTGATAGTGTGAATAGGCTTCTCCATAAAAATAAGAAGAATATACAGTGATACACCCAAAAAACACATACATATTTTTAAATGTATTTAATATAAGGTATATGTTATAAAATAATCCAATATATGTAGTAAATATTAAATAAGTATTTTAAATTATATTATTACTTCTACATTTAGAGGGCAAAACCAATATCATACTTCTTTAATTAACAAGAGAAGTCAATTTTTGGTTGACGATATTTTGCACACAAAAAACAGAGATGAAAGTAACTTTATTTCTCTTTTGAAGATGTAGAAACTTTTTATTAGGCCTAAACCAGCATGAATACTTCAATACTGAATACTTCTACTGAAAATATCCCTACTTATCCCTACTTATGCTAATCATGCTGAAAACAGCTAAAAATGTTTTTAATGTACCAGCATATTTCCAAATGTAAATGAACCTTTGAGTAGATTTGCTCTGTGAGTGACCCACCTTGCATTTTTAAAATACACAAAATATCAGCCCATGACACAGACATGGCAAGAAGGGACACACTGTGCGGTCCCAGAGCCTGACTGGTACCCCAGCCTGACAGAATATCACATTCCCTCTTTTTTTCCACATACATCAAGCTTTTCATTGTAACGTACTGGTTAACTCACTAGGCATAATTTATATAACAGAGTACTTGTGAAACAAGTTTAAATCCATTATCTTCTAATATTTCCTGAACCAAAACATGCCTACTTCACTTGAGAATAAAATTCTCTCTCTCCTAGCTGCTGGAACCAGCATTGTGGTAGGATCTATGTCTATGAAGTAAAATTCTTATAACAAGGTGATTAATAACAGAAATATACTTCTTTTTATTTTTCTGTATTCCTCAAAGAAACAAATTTGAAAGAAAATTCACAGTTCCTCAGACTACAGTAATTATCCTGCAAATTTAAGAAAAGGATTATCTATTTTTTACTTACCACAAAAAGTATATGACAATTCAAGATCTGATGATGTACAAATGAATTCACTGACTCCAGGGGTGAAGAAAATGAAAAAAAGGAGTCCAAACATAGTTACTTTGTTTTGCTCAGGATTCGGTGGCATAAAACTTTGTTTGAGAAAAAGAGGAAGAAAATTCAGCACAGTCATCGTCAGTCACATGCCTTCAGGGAAAGTTCTGTTATTTATCAAATTCTCTGCAATCTTAGTTAATCCTACTGCAGCACTGTCAGTTATCATCACATTAAATTTTGTTAAGGAAAAGAATTCCTGCTTTTGTTGTTACATTTTCCCCAGACGATGCAGCTCAAAGAACAAGTGAAAAATGAAAGAGAAAACTGTGTGAAATGGGGAAGTGAAATGACGTTATGACTACCAGAAGCACGTACAGCGCAAGTTTAGTTGACTCATCAGGTCAAGATTTTTAAAGGCGTAATTTCAAACACAGAGTTTCTTGCACATATTAAAGAAGAGAAAAATCCACAATTGATGAAAACCAAGCCCATTCTTCTATTTTTGTGGTAATCAGTACTCTAGGACAACCTCTCACAAGTTTTCATAATAAATTTCTTACAAAGCTCACTGTGCTTTAAGAATACACCAGAAATCTGGAGGAATGTAATTAGATGATGTATTTCAAATGGAGCTGAATGCAACCATGTGACGTTAGTGAGTAGAACCACTGATGTCCTGCATGATGCCAGATACCACCTTCAAAGCTGTGTCTATCACAGCCATACTTCTTAGTGGGAACAAACTCAAAAATCAATAAAATTACAGATGATAATTCCCACATCTGCCTCCCAGAGTCTCTCTGCCACCTTCTCCCAGACTCTCCCCCACAATCTCTTGCTGGAGAAGCAGAACTGCATGGTTTGCCCAGAGCAAAGAGCATGCACAGGCCTGGGGGACACCAAACACGAGTCAATTACTGACAAAGGCTGTCCAGTTTTGACTGGCAGCTTTCTGTAAGAACACAGAATCTATCTGTCACAACTGAAGGTAGCTTACCATCTGATTTTATCCTGTGACATTGAAAACACTCCAGGTCACTGATTTTCATTCTCAAGTTTGAAACACCAAAACAAAAACCTCTTAAAGCACTTTTGGTATTAGATACATTATGCCATTATTTCTGTCTGTTAGTGAATTACACACAGAATAACATATTTGCCTGTATCTGCTACATCAGTTCTGTGGGCTAAACAGGATCAGCTCTTACTGCACAAACCCAGCAGTACTGCTAGGCCCAGCTACAGGAACAGATCAAATTAATCCTAATAGGTCATTCAAGAGAGCACAATCCCCACCTAACTGACAGGAAACACAACTAAATATTTTTTCTCACTATATTAAAATAAGGAAATCTACTGAATTTAATGGAAGAATGACTTACGGAAGTTAAGCAAATCATTTTCTCACAAGTTACCTTCTTGCTTTGTGTATATGTCAGCTGACTTCTCTTAGATCAGAAACCATATTTATTTTTTAAGAAATAGAATAGAAGAGAATAGAAGCAGTACATAAAATAGACAGGTATTTGAGTTTGTTTCCTGCTAAGCAGGAAACTCAATAAAAATTACAACAAATATAACTTAATCAACTGTTCTGACTCTCTCCATTCTCCATCACAATGCCTAAAAGTTTTTATTCTCACAAATTCTGTGCATACCGGGGTAATATTTTACATATTATAAAGATAAAGCAGCATAATATTAAAAAATTGTTTTTCAGAAGTCTGAACATGTAACATAAAAGATAATTTAGGAATAACAATGTGCACGAAACCATGACTGATTGTGCCCAGAGACAGGGGTAGTTCCTAGATTAATTAAGGAAGGTGAAAATTCAATTAAAAGTGCCTGAAAGTACCAACTAATGAGCTACTACATGTAATAATTCACAAAATAAGATAAAAATCTGAAAATTTAATGTGGCTAGAGAATTCTTTTCAGTTTTTCCAAGTCTTTGTATAGACCACAAGAGCAGTCCCACTGGTCTGACAGAGATCAACATTTTAAGAAATTTCTAGCATTTGGTCTTTAAGTGGGAATTCAAAATTATATACCTTTCCTGACAGATCTCCAGAGTACATACATCATACACAGATATTTTTTGTTGTTTAATAGGGTGCTATAAAACATACAAGCCCTTTGTCATCATAGCAATAATACAGTTCTGTTTCAAGATGGACAAATTTTGCTTAAAAATAGCAAGACATGCAGTGAAATTGAAATAAATCAGGAAGGCTGTAATAGTTGGAAAAAAGAAATGGGGTAGTGAGACAGTCACAAAGGAGCAATAAAGCAGCTACTAAAGAAGAGCTACCTTTTGTGTGTACAGCCAAAAAAATATTCCTTTCAACCACAAAGCCACGACCAGAGGTGTGAAGGAGTTTAATCAGTGAGAAGCCAAGCCAAGCTGTCTGCTGAGTACTCTGTCAGTCCAATAGGTTTAGCACAAGTCCCAGGTCAGTCTGAAGTGGGCAGGAGGTGGCACTGACCGTACCCCACTGATACACAAGATTTCCCAGCTGAACGCGCGTCCCTCTGTGGCCAGACTTGGTCTGGCGCTGCTGCCCGTTGCGTTGGGTGGCTATGCACTCATGGGCAGAGTGGAAAGAGCACTGCAGACTGACAAGATTTTACATAAAAGCTCTCAGTATAAACGAAGACAAGCTCTCTGCTGAACTGACTTTCTAGAACTGGTTCAAGCATAGCTGTTTTTTTCAGATACTTGCTGCAGTAAAGTTATAGATGAGGAATGAGTCCCCCCTGGTGGTTCGGACAGACAGACACATGCAGAAACCTCCTGCTCCTTCCTTATTGCATTTTTATTGCACAAGTCAAGACTATTCCAATGCTTTAAAAAGTCAGCGTAAGAAAGCTCAATTTAAAAGGATCTGGCTGGCTAAATGGGAAAACAGGAACAATAAGTACTACTGGTATCACAGCTAAAATATCCTTTATGACCATGATTACAAAGTCTACAGCCTTGACTGCTGTGTTTGGTCAAACTGTCGTTAAATCAAAATAATCTAAATTAGTTTTAAATATTTTCAGCAAATGCAGTTTTAGATGCTTGTAGCTTTTGATGCCCATATCGATGCTATTCATAGAAGTGACCTCTTGTGATGATCACTAAAGTCCCAAACTACTGCACCAGGGGTGTGAAGAGTCTGTTCTGTTGCTTTCAAGTCAGTATGAAGATCACTGCAGAAGATTATAAAGTTCTATCTATTTTAATTTTACTAGATCCTCTTTCTTTACTATAATCCTTTTTTTATATATTCTGATCCAGAAGGAAGGTGAAAAGGAAAGAGAAGTGGAAAGAGCTACACAATAATGTTACTTCACTGAAGTTTTGGCACAATTTACTTCATTTATTTTGAAATCCTTTGCAGGTATATTCAGTAGGAGCTAGCTCTCCTATCCAATTAACAGTACAAAAATTCAAGTTGAAAGAATATAGTACTTCATACTTATGACTTTTAATTTCTTTACATCTGAGATGCTGAGAATAGAAGTTTATTCCAAGTTTCCTCAGTGATTTGTGGTTAAAATCCTTAAAATCATTAATTACATTTTTATCTTCTTTCTGAATGCATCCAAAAAGTGCTTAACTTACTTGTGATTGCTTTTCAAAATAATCACTTTGTATTTGGATTGTTGGCTGCAGATGAGTACATTGACCAGATAAGCACTTATAAGTCACTAAAATCTCCCTCAGGAAAGATTTATCATATACGTGATCATAATATCCCATCACTGAAAAATAAATAACAGTATGCCAGTATAGCAGGGGAAAGTACTCCATTTCAAAGTGTTAGTCAGACAGAATTAAAGATTATGTCCTAGTTCTTGGCATGTAACAAAATTTCACTTTGATGGAAAACTCTTTTAAGACGTTAACCACATTTATTCAATAAAGAAAGAGGCAATAATAATTTTCCTTGCAGGACCATTTGTGAGTTTTTGAAGTAGACAGTTTTGCATCTGGAAGCAGATGTTTATTCCTTCTGATTCTGGGTTTAGGGTTGATGCTGAAGGCACTCCAACGCAAAGGGGCTCTATATAAGGCATAAGACTGCATTCACAAAATAAACATACATTCAACTACCAGCATGAAGAATAGAAAACTGTAGACTCTTCCCAAATCCCCTCACCCTATCTTTGACAATGTTTATATTGGAAGTAGAAAGTCATGCCCAGGGATACAAGAAAGAGGTGGGGGATTAATTTCCTCTACATGCAGCTGATGAAGTGCTTGAGAGTGCCACGGGAGTCCAATCCAAGAGCAGAGAACTGGCACATATCCAGTGGTGAGTTGGTAGCATTTGAGTAAGAAACCAAAGAGTTGTTGAAATTTGGAAAAAGTGCTATGCGTTATTCTGAATATATTTTGTTAAATGGTGTATGAACTTTGGCTTAGTGGTTTGATTTGAATATATCACATTAAACCACTGGAGACTATTAAAATATAGCAAATACATACCAGGTGGTATGGTTTTCCTGTGGAAACAACTATGTTGGAAATAATTCCCTGCCTCTTTCCAGTAGCCTTATGGTTTATTCTTTGCAAGCCAAGTTTAGAACTAAAACTTACAGTTATACTCTAAAATATTCATTAAACTATTAAAATTGTCAAAAAGAAGAGAAAGCAGAGGGTGAAGGGATAAGAAAGAGATGTGTCTTACCTGAGGCTCACAGTAAGCATACCATAGCAACACTGTCCACCCTGGAATTCTAGAAGGGGAGACAGCTGGACATGTTTTGTGGCTGTTTGCTCTTGTTCTCTGTTATTCCCTGCTTAAAATAGCTGCTTGCTGTGGTCTGTGTAGCTCTGGGATAATCTTATTATAGTGGATCCAACTCATAGCTAAGCACACTTGTCCCATTTCTCAGGCAGGCTGCAGCAGGCTATGCTATACATGGGGGAATGAAGAAATCCATGGTATGAGGCATGAAGAAATCTGTGGTATGGCCACAGAACTCCAGAGCAACCGAACTACAGCAGCTCACCAAGTTTCCACCCTATTAAGTTATACTGAGCAATTGCAATAACTCACGTCTGCTCTTAATTTTTACAGCACAAAGAGATTTTCATGACGTTTCCATCACCTAAATTAGGCCCTCATGGTACCATGCAAAAATTTACAGATTTTCTTCATCTTTGCCAGTGTGATGACTTTGGTTTGTAATAAAGCAAGCTCCAGTCAAATTAGTTACCTTTTAATTCTACAGAGTGTGGTTAAGAGTGTGAAGTACCTCAGAGCTTTAAAGATTTCTCTTTGAAGTATCAAAAGGGGATAATTTTCTCATCAAAAATTTTTACATTTGCAAGAAAAGGATGAGGGTTGTGGAATAATTTAATTTAAAAAATAACTTAGAAGAATTACAAGGAGCTTTGTACTTTATAATTAAGAACAGACAGGGACTAATGAATAATAATGTGGACAAAGCCAAAAACTTGAGAAAAGGGAGAGGGTCACTAGCAAGAAAATAGCATGTAGTCAAAGACTGAACAGAAAAATTTCCACATATCCTGACTGTTCTTCAAAGGGAAAAGAAAAAAAAACCCAGTCATCTATGACCTTTCATGGAAGATTTTAAAGCTGGAAGGAGATAGGAAGAATGTGTCTAGGAAGGTGGCTTCAGTCATTTCACACAGAATCACAGAATTAACTAGGTCGGAAAAGACCTCTGAAATCACTGAGTCCAACTTATGACCAAACACCACTGTGTCAACTAGACCAAGGCACTGAGTGCCACGTCCAGTCTTTCCTTGAACACCTCCAGGGACAGTGACTCCACCACTTCCCTGGGCAGCCTGTTCCAACGTATAATCACCCTTTCTACGAAGAAATTCCATCTGACATCCAACCTGAACCTCCCCTGGCACAGCTTGAGGCCATTTCCTCTCATCCTGTCGCTGGTTGCCTGGGAGATCAGCGACCCCTATCTGGCTACAACCTCCTCTCAGATAAGGACCCCCCTTGAGCTTCCTTTTCTCCAGCCTCAATAATTCCAGCTCCCTCAGCTGCTCCTCACAGGACTTACCCTCTAGACCCTTCACCATCTTCATTGCTCTTCTCTGGACACGCTCCAGCACCTCAATGTCCTCCCTGAATGAAGGGGCCCAGAACTGGACACAGTACACGAGGTGTGGCCTCACCAGTGCGAAGTAAAGGGGGGCAATCACTGCCCTGGTCCTGCTGGCCACACTATTCCAAATACACATTGATATGTTCCTGCTCTCCACACCAGATCAAGTGAAACTGGGACCAGGATAAGACGTGAGACCCAGCTGCTATGGACAAGTGACTGGTTGGTCCTGAAAAGGCTGCATGAGCTGTCAGCCTTCATCATAGGCATTGCCTTACAAATAAGACAGTTTGCAAATCACTTATTTCAGAAAATTGGGCTCCTACATCAGTATATCCTTCAGAACCTCCACATGTACAAGCACATTTTCTAGATCCCATAAATTGTTTCTTCTATATCGCGTACAAGTTACCTACACCCAGTGAAATATCAACAGCTTCCAGGGATGAAAATGTTAGCAGGTAAGTAATACTTCTGCAATTAGTACTGGTTTTCACCAAGCGTATAAGACTGAAGAAAAACGCACTAGAAGAAAAGAGCAATTCACATAATTAATAGGGCTGTTAAACAGACATGGAGCTAACAGACTTTGGGAATTACCTGGTAGTAATTTGTTTATTGAAACACTCACACCACAGTTGGTCTCTTGCAGGATTTGTTAGTAGCAAGAGGGCCTGTTCTGGTTTACACACGTTTTCTACCTTAGAAGGACACCAAGCACTTCAGAGCTTCCCACTTGGAAATGCACTCCATGCACTACAAAATATCTTTATTAAGACAAGACTGTCCAGAACCCAGAGCAAAGCAGAAACACATCTTGAAGACTTTTTGGATTACAATTCCCTTCCTTTATTTTGATTCTAATGTGAATAACTGCTCTCAACAATTCCAGCGATCTAAACCAGTCACATATGTGCGAGTATACTCAAATCCTGCGTTCATTTTTGGGCCCCTTACTAACAAAGAACATTGAGGTGTTGAGTGTGCCCAGAGAAGGGTGGTGAAACTAGTGAAGGGTCTGGAGCACAAGTCTTATGAGAAACAGCTCGGGAAACTGGGGTTGTTCAGTCTGGAGAAAAGGAGGCTCGGGGGTGACCTTATCACTCTCTACAACCTGAAAGCAGGTTGTAGTAAGGTGGAGATCTGTCTCTTTTCCCAAGTAACAAGCAACAGGACAAGAGGAAACAGCCTCAATTTTCATCCAGGGATGTTCAGCCTGGATATTAGGAAAAATTTCTTCACTGAAAGGGTTGTCAAGCATTGGAACAGGCTCCTTGGGCAAGTGGTTGAGTGACCATGCCAGAAGTTATTTAAAAGATGTATTAATGTGGCACTTAGGGATGTGGTTTAGTGGCGGACTTGGCAGTGCTGGGCTAATGGTTGGAGTCAATGATCTTACAGGTCTTTTCCAACCTAAATGGTCCTACAATTCCAAGTACACAATCTAACTTTAGCAGCAAACAAAGCAGAAGCAGGCAGAATATTGAGCATCTTCAGTCAGTCTGGTCTTCTCTTTTCCTAATATAAAAGTATTACCCTATTATTTTCAAGTTGCACACTGGAAGTTTTAAGTATTTTTTTCTGAGACTACATCACAGCCAGAATCATCACCTATCTTCTGGCAGAATTCTGGACTCTTTAATATTATTTCTAATCATCTGTGTGTTAGAAAGCCACCTACTAGCTTAACTTGCTTTTCACTACCACAACATGAGCAGAAGAAATAATATTTATCTTCCATAGATAGAAACTTAGCCTCTGGCACGGAGATACCTTACTCTTGCTGCTTAATTCTGAATTGGCCAAATCTCAAATTTAGAAATGAAAACTTTTTACAGTCAGAAGAAAAAGGTGAGGATTTTGATATCACCCATGGAGTACATAAATATAGTTTTGGAGTCTTTCCTTTACTCCTCCTGTAAACTCTGCTTCCTGTTTTCCTTGTATTTGGCATTGGAAAATCAAGTCAACTTCATCTTTCAATGCAGGCACCAAAAGAAGTGAGTGAATGCATGAGACACGGAAAGATTACTTTTAACTAGGTGTAAAACATCATTTCAATGAGGACATGCAGGTGATCAGAATAGCTTGTTCAATATAATTTGAACCTCACATGTTCAATATAATTTATGAAAATTTTATTTATATATTTTTGCTACCCAGGGAATTATACTCGCTTAATGAGACTCAATCGGGCTTTTAAAATTATAGTTTTGCCAACACAAAAGAACTGACTCAAAAATATTGGGATGGGACAATTTGCTTTTTAATTACTAAGCAAGTACATTGAGGTCAGTCAGAAAAGCAACATTCAAAACCTTGGTTTAATATCATCTGGAGTGTCATCCTACAAAAGGAAATTGAATAGTATTGGAAGACATTTAGACCTTTAAATACAGTTTTTCAGCTAGAACTTAGGAAACAGCTTGAAAGTTAGCTATAACCATTTTTTCTTTATTTGCAGGATCAGGATGACTAGTAGCAAGCATCAGATTTTCTTACTACAAAGGGCACTGCTAACACAAAAGGATTAATTTTAATTTGGGGTTTTTTTTTTCAATTCGCTAATTTTTATGTCTCAAAATATTTAGGCCCTTCATTCTCTGAAAACAAGTACCTGTCAGTTTATGTGACTTGGGCTAAAAAAATTTACATCCAACCTCTATGCACTCAAGGGAGAAGAACCAATCTAGTACCACAAAAAGACCTGATCCCCTTTTCAGCTGAGTGAAAGGTGGCTTTCTTTGCAGTGCTGAAAATCAAGAGGTATGTTTTCTAAAGGCACAATTGCTTCCCCACCTTACATAAATGCTGACAGAATGCATTTTAACCACTAGCTGCTAGAATTTTAAGTTGATTCAAATACAGCACCTGTTGTCAGTGGGATGCTCACAGAGCAAATCCTATGCCACAGTGCTTTCCCATGCCCAAGAAGAGCAGCTTCTTGCTCTCCACCTTTGGGGACAGGGTTGCTTGGAGTGGGACTTCAGTTTAAGAAACCTGAGAGTAGCTTTGAGTAGCCAGAGCTTACTGCAACACAGTCATTCTTCCCATGTTCTCCTCTCCTTTGGGAGGAGATTGTAGCAGGAATTCACAAAAATACCTGTCTGCTTTCCAGAGACTTGTGGCTACCAATGGCCTCACAAAGGGAAGAGAAAACGATGTTCACTCCCTTTATACCATCACCAGCAGTGACAAAAAGCCTGGTATTTTTGGATTAAGTAACCTTCATATTTAAGGCTTAACAGCCTAACTACATACTTGATAGGTAATGAGTGTTGATGATTTGTCTATTATGAATGGCTTCTTTCGACATGGAGATGGTGAGACTGCCACACAGCTCATGCATTTTACAGTTCTCTGGAGAGCTAACAATAAAAATCAAACCAAGAATAAACAAGCACGAGACAGGGCTAAGCATCTCCTTTTTTTACTGTATCTTAGGTCATTAACTCTAAAGAAATCTTCACATTGCTTTTAATATTTTTTAAAAAGTGTCTCTCTTTATACATTCCAAAATGCATATGGAAAACTCCAGCTATCTGATACTTAAGCAAGTGTAATACATTTTTACATTCTTTCACATATATAGTACTGCATTATGGACAATGATACTGACATTAGCTTCAAATTATTTCCTTTCATCAGCTTCCTTTACCTCCTCTAATTCCTCAAATTTAAAAAATGAGGATTTGTCATAGCCCATGAGATGGTTATAATCCTGAGGATTTGGGAAAAGCGTAGGATTAACAAGCATTGATTTCGTTTTAGCATAAAATGTTGTAAACATCTTGGTGATGTCTGGAATCTTTACATCTTTCTGATGGAAAACAGTTGCTTTTTCTGCCAAGATGGCATTGTAGGTAATGGCTGTATAGGTGTCCACTTCATCTTTATAATAGAGTCGGATCACATAACCTTTTGTAAGGAAGTGCAAAGTAACTGGAGTTACAAATGTAAAAATCCCGATCAACCCATAAAAGGCAGCTTGGACAAGCAGACTTTCCACTCCAATACCACTCTTGAGCATGATGTAGGGCATCATGAACAGGTTGAATATGCTGGTGGAGTAAGAGAAAAACTTCACGCCTACATAAAACAGAACACCAAGAAAACGAAGGTTAATACTTATGAGCAAAATCATCTCTTCTATTACATATATTCTTCTACTACATAACAATGCCATTACTTGAACTGATGAAGTTACTGGAAAACCTTTTCCCTTCTTGTTTAAGCTCACAGAGAAACCGTTGGAAGCTCGACCCTGTCTCGTTGCCACTGTTCTGATTTGTTTGTATGCTCATGTTGGGTTTATCAAAGCTCTATTTCTGTGATGCAGTTAGCTATTAGCTGTTACACACACATATGAGGTTTTCACCTCACAGGCAGGAAAACTGGTTTCTGATGAGACCTGACTCCATTTGTGGACACATGTAATGATGCTCATTGAAGATATGGCAGACAGGGAATTTCTCTCTTCATCAACAACTAATGCTGACATTCAGTGTGTACTACAAAGAAATCAGCCTGGTCCCTCACCATGCATAAACCCTGGGTTACTAAATATTAACAAGCACTCCACGCCCATCTTGCATGTGGCTTGAAAGACAGTAGCCAGTGCTGTTGACCACCCGCAGCCCTTAAGCCACCATGAGAACCAGGAGCCCAAGATGCTGTGACAAGTAAGTGCGTTAGGACACATCTCCAAGATATGTATCAGAAAACATCCAACAGCTTTACTTTTCACTAGGTCTTTGTAACATTAACTGGCCAAAGAAAGATTAGCAAAGTCTCATTACAGACAGAGCACTTCATCGTAGTACCTGTCTGCCTGGGAAGCATTTCAGGAACACTTCCACGCACACAGACTGTAGACAGCAGTTATAGCTCATCTTTGTTGCTTACTGGGTTGGATAAGTCACCCCAAGGGCTGCAAGAGAAGCCAGAGAAGGCTGAGGGGTTACAGAGAAGAACAGAACTCCCTGTACACCCAAGTAGAGAACCAGAAACCACGCACCACCATTATCACCTTTTTTGTTTGTTTGCTGTGCTGTACAGACGATCCCGGTTTTGGCAAACTTGGAAAGGAGAACATTCACTTTTAATGTTCCATTTTAAAGTTACTAAACACTGTTAAAACAACAACAACAACAAGAGACAATATAAACCACTTCAAGTCACATACCTAACACTGCCTTTGCCAAATTTCCTTTATAAACTAATCTTCCATGTTCTGGGTGATCGTGAGGGGAGGATGTGCTGAGGCTGCGAACAGCCACTCCTTGAAAAGATGCAGTCTGAAAAATGAAACCAGTACAGGGCTAAGCAACATCAGTACTACACCTTATATCTACCTATCCATCCATACACACACACACACACACATGTATGTATGTGTATATACTCACACGAAGTTTTTCCTTGCCCTGAACCCACCCCCAGCATTTTAAACTAGGGATTAAAGTTAGGTTACCCTCCAAAGCATGCCACAAACTCCAACTAATATACTGCCTAACTGTTTTAATAACTTTCCACGTAAATATTCCAAATTAGCATGAAATGTTTGCAACCCCATTACTGAGAATTGAGGCAGCAACTGATTTACACGCAACTTTGCAGGGAGACGTTTATGGCACCCGCGCTCATCACGTCTCTTTTTGACCACAGAATCACAGAACAGCCTAGGTTGAACTGGGCCTTAAAGATCATCCAGTTCCAACAGCCCTCTTGTGGGTAGGGACACCTTCCTCTATACCAGTTTGCTCCAAGCTCCATCCAGGCCAGCCTTAAACACCTCGAGGACTGGGGCATCCACAGCTTCTCTGGGCAACCTGTTCCAGTGCCTCACCACCCTCACAGCAAAGAATTTTTTTCCTAATATCTTAGATTAGCTAAATAGCTTCCCTTAGATTAGCTAAACAGCTTCCTTTAGATTAGCTAAACCTACTCTCAGTTTTAATCCGCTCCCCATCGTTCTGGCACTCCACGCCCTTGTAAAAAGCCCCTTTTCCCTACACGACTTTCTTGTATGCTCCTTTCAGGTACTGAAGGCCACAATTAGGTCATCCCGAAGCCTTCTCTTCTCCAAGCTGAACAAACCCAATTCCCTCAATCTTTCGTCGGAGGAGAGGAACTACATCTCTCCAATCATCTTGGTGGCCTCCTCTGGACTCGCTCCAACAGGTCGATGGGAGCCCCTGAGCCGGACGCAGCACTCCAGGGGGGGTCTCATCCGAGCGTAATAGAGGAGGTACGGGGAGCACCTCGCTTTCCTTCTCAAAATCCTCTAAGGCAAAACCGCGAATCCCAGGGCCGCTGCCCTTTCCCCGGGGAGCGAGAACGCTCCCCCCGCTCTCACACAGTCCCCACACACAACCTGTTGGGGCCTCGCGGCGGCAGCGGACAGAGCGGCCCGGTGGCGGCAGGCGGGGTGCGCGGCGCCCCGCAGCCATGCGGAGGCGGAGGCGCGGCGGCAGGCGGCGGAGGCGGCCCGGAGCAGCAGCAGCGGCANGGGCATCGAGTACAACCTGCGGTCCAAAACCACCCCTCAGCTGGACTATGGCATTAACTGCCACGTGCAATCTTTCCTTAAACACCCCCAGAGATGGTGACTCCACCACCTCTCTGGGCAGTCCATTCCAATGTCTAATCAGCCTTTCTGTGAAGAAATTCCTCCTGATGACCAACCTGAACCTCCTCTGGCGCAGCTTGAGGCCATTGCCTCCTGTCCTCTTGCCAGCTGCCTGAGAGAAGCGGCCGACCCCACCTATTAATCTCTTTTCAGACAGTTGTAGAGAGCCATAAGGTCTTCACTGAGCCTTCTCTTCTCCGGGCTAAACTACCCCAGCTCCCTCAGCTGCTCCTCATAAGACTCGTGCTCCAGAACCTTCACCCAGCTTCGTTACGCTCCTCTGGGACAGCCGCCAGCACCTCGATGTCGTGCATTAACTGAGTGGCCCAGAACTGAACAGAGGACTCGAGGTGCAGCCTCACCAGTGCTGAGCACAGAGGACAATCACTGCCCTGGGCCTGCTGGCCACGCTGTTCTGGATACAAGCCAAGATGCCATTGACCTTCCTGGCCACCCGGGCACACGCTCGTTCATGTTCAACTCCTGTCGACCGACACCCCCGAGTCCTGACATGGCGGGCCTGCAGATGCCCGCGGGAACTACGCTCCCCAGCATGCGCCGCTCCGGGCGCACGGCATGCCGGGAGCACGGGCTCCGCACGGTCGGGCCGCGGGGGGGCCGGAAGCGGCCCGTGACCCGGGCGGAAGCGCTCGGAGGCAGCTGGGCCGACACCGAGGCCCTGCGAGCGGGGCGGAGGGAGCGGCGCCCACGGGTGAGGGGCGGCCGCGGGACGCAGACTCCGCTGGGGCCGCGAGGGACACCCCGGGGGCGGGGCGCCCCGTCGGCGGGGAGCAGGGAGCCCCCGCGGAGGGCAGCGGGCC
>VZTF01004030.1:4156208-4178378 GCA_013397755.1 Cnemophilus loriae
TGGCGGGGGGTGCTGAACGGGGGCCGGGCGGAGGGGCCGGAGCGGCGCACGGGGGCCGTCGGGGTGCGCGGGGCGCGGAGCGCAGGGCCAGGCCGGGATTCTCCAGCCGAGGTGGCGGCGGAAGGCGCGTTCCTTTGCCAAAACGCTCTCTTTGGAATCCTGGCGCCGCCGGAAAAGGGGCTCTCTGGAGCAGTGCTGGGTTTGAGCATTGCTCCCAAACTCCTGCCTTAAGTGACGTCCGCCCTTTTCCTACGCCAGGCCGTAGAGGGAGGGGAAAAGTTAAGGCCGAAAGAATTTAGGATGCGCCCCCGGGGGTTGTTTTGCCAAGGTGAGAAGTGCTGGTTAAAGTGATTTGGCTGTAATGGTCGGCGAATGTAAGCAAAGGGTGATATACCTACATGTAGCAACAGAAATGAGCTTTTGAGTGCCGTGTGTTCCTCAGAGAGAGGTTCTGCTTTAATATAAGGGAACCTGAGCATTGGTAAGTTATCGAGGGCTTCACATTTATGTGTGAAAAGGTGATGGTGCTGCTGGCAGTTTGCTTTGGCAGCCAATTTGGTCTTCCACCAGTTAACTTCTGTTAAATATTTCTAAATACATTTGGTACTGTAGATGGTAAGTTAAGCTTTGCGTTCTGAGGAGACCTAGATAGTCACAGGCCATTTGTTTACTTGGCTTTGATGGCTTTTGGAAGCTAACCAGAAAAACATAGATAAACAGGCAGGCGACAGAGACCTGTAGGATAAAAACAACTTCGTGCACTTATTTCTGAATAATCCTCTGCATGCTCCCAATTTTCTCCTTTTCTCTATAATAAGGACCAAAAGAATTGTTGGGGGAGAAATAATGTTTTATTAACTGAAGAGTTACTTTGAAGGGGAATAAGTGTTTATTAGTTTTCGTGTAGTACATTGGCCACATCTTTGCACAGGTGGCACACACCTTATGCCTTGAGATCAGCCTTTTAATGAGCTTAAGTTATATCAATAAAATGTTTATGTCAGTAAAATTTTTGCTAACATTTCAACTGGGAGCTTTAAGATAATTTTTAGGAACTTTTAGCACTTCAGCATTTAATTTTTTTCCTTGTTGTGTCAGAGAAAAGCCATTTGAGATTTTTTTTTCTTTTTTTGTCTGTACCAGAGTGGGTGATTAACAGATTTAGATAGTTTCACATAGTCTTAATATGAAGACTTTTAACATTGTTAGTTGTTTTAATATTGTTGTAGTGAGACAAATGAGTATCTCACTCAAGGATGCTCAGCTTCCGGTGTTTTACTGTGTTTTTACAATTCTTGTGTGTGTTACAGGAAATCTTTAAGTTATGTCATGAAAGCATGGGGTTTGTCAGATTAATTTAAGGAATTTTGATGTATTTTGACAAGTCTCTCAGCACCTAGAAAGGTTCAGGATTTAGTTATCTTCATTGTGGGGTAGTTTGCGTAACAGTAGTTTCTGGTTAATGCCTATAACAAGAGGGCAGAAATCCATGCCCTGTAAAATTCTGCAGTTTGCCAGCAGCCTTTTTACCCCCAATGGCAAGAGCTGTGCAGTACAGGGCTTTTATTGTGTGTTTGGAAGAAAACAGTAACGCTCCCCTGCCCATGTTTTTGGGTTTCTTTTGCCTAGAGCTTTCTGGGGAATTACTGAAAAGGAAGATTCCTTAGATAGGAAAAGAAATCTTTACTAAGATCTTTGATACTCTGTACATGCTATCCTACCCCATCTCCTGTTTGGCATTCCTGTGTAGTATACCTTCCTGTCACATTCCAGTGTGTCCCAGAAAATTTGAATTTTAGAGCCTGAGAGTGTTGGAGTAGTGCATCAGCTGATTTGGAAATCATGCTGTACAAGTTTCTCCTCATGTTTTTTCTAGATATGCTTCGATCTCTACCTGCGTTAATTATTTTTTGATGCATGCTGAGCAGTGAATGCTAACTGAACAGCAGTGGTTTTGAACAAGTTATTATACAGGATAGGGTAGAATTTAGGATTGAACAGTAGGAGGCTGCAGTTGTAATGCACAGCAGCCTTTGATAATTAATGAACTCTTACTGATAGATAAATGACACCAAAAAAATGTCACATTTGGCTTTTAAACAAACCTAGGAATTGGTGAAGGCCTTTGTATTATTTGCCACATTTTCCAGAAATGGATAGTGTACAATACAAATGTCAGCAGCTGAAGCATACAAAAGTTGTGTGTGTGTCGTGCAGCTAATGAATTGGAAACCATTTGAATTTCTTTAAACCAGAAGCTGGGTTTTTAAAGGATTTTCCTGTGGGATCAAAGAATCTGAATGCTTGAAATGTTTGCATAGATTCAGTTTTCTTGTGCTAATGAGAACAGAGCAGTGAGGTTCTGGAAGCTATGCAGTGGTCGAGTGTGTCCAGCTACATTAGTGTATGTTCTTGAAGTCTATTCCACTCATTGGCATACAAAGAATTGACATTCTGGAAGTTCTGGAAAACTTGGGAGATGAGCATGCAGCTTTGGCAGTGAGCTGGGATGGTTGTGAACATGCTTCAGTTTTGTTCTTGCATTTGATGGTCCAGAGAAGCAGGAAAAAGATCAGACTGAACTCACTACACTATCCTACTTCTTCTTAGAGGTGTAAGAAGATGTTCAAGTAGGGAAACAAGAACGCTTGCCTTGTGTGGCTTAATTGCTATGGTTTAGAAGTTTGTGACATTTCGCAATATTGTACCTTGTATGTGTAAATATTCTGGCAGCCTGTGGCAATTTTCAGTTCTCTAATATCTAATGACAATTCTATGTTTTCTGCAGCAAGAAGTCCTTTTTAGACTGGTTGGAAAGTTTCTGTGCCAAATACGCTGGGTTAAGTTGTATTGTACTCTCCCTCTGATTAAAAAGTGGCATATCCCTTTTATGTAAACTTTCTCTTAATAAATGCAGTTTTTGCCTTTTTTTTTTTTTTTTTAAGGAGGCAAAGCAGGAGAACAGTAATACCTAATGTAAGTGCTTTTTTGAGATTAAAGTCAGGGAGCTGAGCTACCTGATGGTAATGCCACATAAGCTTCTTGAAGGACAAATGGAATTGTGAATGTACTCTGGCATAAATTAGTGGTTCTTTGCAGGTGTCTGATAAAGTCAAGTCAAAAATATATAAGAAGTACACATTAAGATAATTTCTTGGAAGACAACATACAAGGTTGCTTGACTGTCCTCGACCTATTATTTAATACTTAAGGCCATGCCATTGGCAATTAAAAAAAATGTGCAGAAAATTTCCCTCCATATTCCTTTTATACTTGTTATATGTACAAGTGAGGATTTGTGGGAGGTATTTCTATATCCTTTTGATTTATTTCCTGTGTGCATTATTTTCTGGCTTGGAAAATGTTCTGATCTTCATACAATGTCATGACAGACTGAACACTTCTCAATCCGGAAGAGGAACCATTATTGGTTTTTTAGGTTTTTCAGGATTCCCGAGTTTGTTGCTTTTCTTTTTTCCTCATTTGTTGCATTGGCTCTCTTATTTTTCTGGGCTCTCTGCTGTTTCCTGTTTTGTCAGGAATAAATCTATACTGCTAATAGTGTTCATGATTTTTTTTTTAATGACACATTGTTGCATCAGGATGGAAACTGAAGCTCAGTGTGTCCATTGCTAACATGTCAAATGCATCATATATTGGAACATATATGTCTTTTTCTTAAAAGCAGGTTGGCATTTCTGCATCTTTTACTTTTGGTAATATAATGTTTGGCGTTTTCTATATCCAGAAACAAACTTGGATCCTGGAATAGCACTATAAATTTTATGCTTTTTTTGTTTACGTGCACTTGTTGAACTTAAACTGAGGTATTATGTTGGCATAGTTTTCCTGCCAATGTTTATCCTTTTAATGAATTTTTATATTTATCTTCATTCCGGTTTTGCTAAGCTGAATCAGGAAGGTTAATTTTTCTTTTATAAACGGGCTCTTTGGTCATATCAGTAGGTCTTCCCTGTAGTTCTGGTATTTGAAGCTTCTTTTTCTTGAAAACGGGAGTTCAGAATTGTGTGTGATATTCCAGACAAGCTGTTGCTCACGTGCAACATTGTTCATATTCCCTATCCTTATTGCAAAGGAGTCCTCAATGTGCATTTGCCTCTTTGTCCCTCACCCTTTTTTTTTCTTTTGCCCCCACAGAGCTGCATCGGTTTATAGTTGACCACAGAATGATTATATCCCCAAATAACAAGCCCTGACTACATGAAAGAAGATTGTATTGGTTCCTCCTTGTAGGAATCTTGATTTCATATGACTTAATTTCATGTGGCTTCTAGTACGCTGTTTTTCAAGACTGGTCACTTGTCTGTGTTACGCTTTGTCTTGTTTTTGTTGCAATGCTTTCCACTTCTGTCTCATCCAAATCTACCTATTCTTTTCTGGCAGCATTGTTTAAAAAAAAATTCAACATATTTTTTGGAGGAACTAGTAGCTCTTTTCTAGTCCAGTTGTTCTGTGTTTGCAACACCATACTGTATTCTTGTAGTCTTGTAGAAAGGTTCTTTCTCATTTTAAGATTACCTCTCATCACATTTATTTAACGCCAAATGATATACTGAGCCCAGATTGCATCTTGTTTGAGTTTTCTTTTTCGCAGGGAAAATGACTGATTAATTTTTTAGATATTAGATTAGTTCAGCATGCCCTAAAACTACTAAGGCTTACTGCACTTTTATTCTGCTTTACAGTTTAGTACAATTGAATTCAGACCACTGAGCCTGATAATCTTTTTCTTCTTTGTTAATTACCGTGGTTTTTTCCTCTCTAGTCATATGATAGCACATTTGATTTATTAAAATGCTCATTGTGTATTTTTGGGACGGCTAATTTTTTTTGTGTAGACTTTTTTTCAGTTCTCCATTTTTAATCTTTTAATGTATTAGCCTCCTCAAGTTATGCTTTTACCTTGCAAGGTCTTAATATAGCTGCATTCCCACTAACTAGCCTTTATTCCTTTGTTTAGTGGCATTATTTGTATTGTAAACCAAGGCACATTTTATCATCACCAACACTTCCAGAGTGGTATCGCTTCTGTGTTGTTTTGGGTTTTTTTCCAAGTATTATTATTTATAAATCTGGGTGGTTTCACTACTCTTTTGTAGTTTGGCAAAGGGTTTTGTGGCTAGAAAAAGAGGTAGTACAAGTGATCCTCTTCTGCAAAGTAGAAGTAATAATGTGAGGTATTTCTTCAGTTCCTGAGCAACAGATACTCTTCAATAAGACGACTGATTTCCATTTACAAAATCTGTTGAAATAGGGTGAAAGATCCCATTAGTTTTGGGCCCTAACTGTCCCAGTACCCAAATGTAATTTCCTTAGATGAGTTCCTGGAACTACTGAAAGTGATGAAGGCATCTAACACTCCATGTTAGGGAATCTCTGTTATAGCATACACAAGTTAACTCTCAAAGAACATTCTTCAATGTGCCTTATATTCAAGAGCTTTTCACCTGCAAGAGTACAGGTTAAGATGTTCCTTATACCAGTGGTAAGGAAAATATTTTTTTAGAGATAATTCTGTAAATTCAGGATAATTTTCAAAGAAAGCAGCAATGTAAGTGGAGGATTGTTTTTGCTCATTTCTCTTCAGACAACTAAAAACTGTTGGTTATGTGTGTGTAGTTTCATTAGGTGTACATAACAAAGTGCCTTCTTATGAAAGCTTGAGGAAACATTAGGCCTTTTTTATATTTGTAGCTATGAAAAAAGAGAGAAGGAATAAACCAGCATCAAAGTGCTGTGGAGAAGCGAAGTGATCAGCAATAGCAAAGAGATGTCTGTAGTACTTCTTCCAAATCTTGCAGCTTCTTCAGCTTGCTTACATTTTTTTGCTAAACTTTTACCGGAAACATAGGAGGGAGAGAATATGGGGCATGGTCTCTGTTCTGATCTCTTTACTGCCTTCAACCCTGAATATCCGCTGGGAGACCAGAATCACTGGTGCCATTTTCCTGAATCTGTGGGCACACTGCAGTCTCATTGATTTGTACTGGGTTAATGCTTGCAGTGTGGCTGTTGATATGAAAGGAATTTTAGGACAGCAGGTGGGTGGGTAGAAGTTCTCTTCCAAAGTTTTCTTTTCCACAGCAGAGATGCAGTTAGGGGTAAAGGAATAAAAGTTGTATCTGAACATACCAGATTTGTTTTGCAAATAAGTATTTCCATTTCTCTCTTTAATTTCCTTTGCATGAAGTAATTCACGTGCAGCAAGCCGGATATCAGTATATAAGCTGTGGAAGCTCCTGGTTAACTTACCTTGTGAATACCTACGTTATATGTCTGAAGTAGATTATCTAGGTGATACTGGCGGTGATATTGGGAACTGCCAATCTTCTGTGAAGGACAGGTTGAAGGCTAGGTATTTAGTGCATACTGGTTAGACTGATCCCCAAGCCTTCTCTTCTCTGGCCTAAAAAACCCCAGTTCTCTCAGCCTGTCCTTGTATGACAAGTGCTTCAATCCCTCGGTCGTCTCTGTGACCCCATGCAGGGCTCAGTTCAGACTGTCATACTGAACCCAGCACTCCAGACGTGTCCCAGTAGCGCCGAGTGGAGGGGCAGGATCACCTGCCTCAGCTTTCTGGCAATGCTCTTATATAAAGTCCAGGGTGCTGTTGGCCATCTTTGCTGCAAGGGCACGCTGCTGGCTTATGTTCAACCAGCACCCCCAGGTCTGTTTATGCAAAGCTGCTTTTCAGCAGGTCGGCCTCCAGATAGTCCTGGAGGTGCCAAGATCGAGAGTTTGCATTTCTCATTGATGAAATTCATAGGTTTCCTGTTTTCAAAACATACGGCTCATCAACATTGCATGTCGTCATATTCTTTTTGGAAGAGTGTTTATGGTAATAGAAGGACTGAAAAGTAAAGGGAACTTTGAAAATTGTACTGCTGACTCAAAATATTGCTGCTTGTGTTTTTTCAGACGCTCCTATTGCAAAATCTGCAGTTGAAAAGAAACAATTTTTTTTATAAGAAGAGAATGGGTAAGTTCACAGTTTTAGAGTGTTTCTTGTTTTCCTATGATTTGAAGCATTTCCTCTCACATCAGTAGAGGAGGTGGATTCTAAGAGTTTAAGTGTTGATCTTGTCACTTTTTCTTGTAGCCTCAAACTTCCTACAAATGTTTTGTAGGAGAATTTTCTCAAGTGACTGTTCATTTATTGGAAGACTTGTTCAGAGTGTATCCATTCTAACAAAAAATTACACTTGCTTAACTTAATGCATAGTCCTGAAAATGTATATGCTAAAATAGGAATGCCTTTAGGCTTTTATAGCACTAAACTTTTATATAGCGGACAAGAAAATTTCACTGTGTACTTTTTAAAATAATTCTTTGCTTGTTTGTTAACTAAGGTTAGCCTGTTGAATTCTGGCTCAGAGATCATAATATGGACTGATTTCTGATAAATCACATTGTGTGTGATATGACTATGTTTCTGAAACTATTGTTTCTGCCTCAACAAATGACTGGTTAATGAAACAGGATTGGACAGATTCTGGTTTTATCTATACTTTTTCTGACTGTATTATAGCATGTTTGGCACTGGTGGTACTTTATTAAAATTGGCAATAACTACATAATAATTCAATTTTAACTTCAAATTCACAAAGCAACTTGATTGGGGGAATGTTTTATTTGCTGTACTGGCAACAGTAATTCAACTTCTAAAAGTAGCACTATCGGGATACAATAAATGAAGGAGCAAAAAGGGAAGGGGGATAAAGGCTTCAGGAGAAGCAAAGTAGAGAGCAGGTATTTAGTGAAACAGAAGGGAAAAGGAACACAGGAAAAGTACAATCAAACTGCTGTGGGGAGAATTTTCAAATCTCCCTGGGTTTAGTGCTTTGGCACTTTCCATGCTTACTGCCAAAGGCCACAACACGGGTATGCACTGATGCTGTATGGTTCTGGGTCTGGTTGAGCAGTAAGGGTGGATGAATCTCATTTCATGTCATTTCTTCAGTGCAGGAATATTGACTGCTTTTGTTCTTAGCAGTGCTTCAGAAAGCACTTTCTCCTCACCATCTGTATTTTTCAGTATCACATATGTATTTAGTTAACTTTTAGCAAGTATTAGTATGATAAACCTGACTGTAGATTTAAGGGAAGGAAGCAGTAGCATATTTAATTGACTTGAGAATGTCTAAAGGAAAATTTCGTCCCTATGTAGATTTTAAAAATCATGTCAGAATTTGATGATGGAGGGATGTTAAAAAAAATTCCAAGTTTTGCAAAATTACTTTCTTTAAAACAGATTGCTGGTTACTTCAGAAGGGTCATCTTCAAATATGCAAAATGCTTCTGTCTCATTTCTGGTTGTATTGGGTTCTTCAGTCTGCAAATGTAGTTGTAGAAAAGACTGCAACTTGCATTTTTAGTAATGTGAATCAGTATATTGTGTTCTGAAACTGTTATCTTTTTTTTCCATTACAGATGGAGAAGAGAAAACATACGGTGGGTGTGAGGGCCCAGATGCTATGTACGTGAAGTTAATATCCTCTGATGGCCATGAGTTCATTGTAAAAAGAGAGCATGCATTAACATCAGGAACAATAAAAGCTATGTTGAGTGGACCAGGTAGGTACTGGTAGATCCTAAGAAGACTTAGTACCTTTACTTTCTTTGTTTTCACCTTTGGACAGTTTGAATTTTTACCATGCAGTAAGTGAAAGTTCAAATAAATGATAACTTTTCCACATCCTGCCTAGTTTCTGTTTCCAGCAGAACAGTCCATCTCTTTTGAGGTATTGTGGTACCAGACTTAAAACTGGACTCTGCTTTTGCGCAGTTAGTGATCTTACAGTGTCTTACATTGCTGCTAGTTTCCCATGGTATGAGAACTTTAGGGTATTATATGAAACATGGAGCTGCCAAGTTCAAAACTAATGAGAGCTGGTAGTTCTTTATTGCCACATCCATGGTGGAACTTCTGGTATTCCACATGGAGTTAATTTTCTTCACAGCGGTCACATGGTTCTGTGCTTTAGATTTGTGACTAAAACAGCGCCACTAACACACCTCTGTTTTAGCTGTTGCTGAAAGGTTTTTGCACACTGTTCAGGCCTCCTCTGTTTCTCACTCTTTCCGCACTCAGTGACCAGACAGGAGGGTGTGCAAGAGGCCGGGAGGGAACACAACCAGACACATGACCTGAACTACTGAAGGAGTATTACATTCCATATAATGTCTTGCTCCAAAGTGAAAAAGGGAGAGGTGTAAAAAAAGGAAGCGAGCCAACTTTTGCTTGGGAACTGGCTGGTCATCAGTCTGCCCATGGGAGGTGGTGATTACTTTTGCATCGCTTATTTGTTCCTTTCTCTTCTCTCAACCCACACGTTTTCTTGCTTTTACTGTTCCTTTCCTCTTCCCTTGTCCACAGCAGGGGCAAAGGAGCAAGTGGTTGTGTGGTGCTTTGCTGCCTACTGGGGTTAAGACCACATGTTCACAACATCCTATGGCAAGGAGTTCCTGAGCTTAATGGTGAAAGTTAGTTTAAGATTGAGGCTAGGGTAGATGAACTTACAGGAGGGAAGGACCTCACGTGGTACTGAATATACAAGACTATATCTGGTTTAAGAAGTGTCTGAACTAATTTTTGAAGAAAGGGTGGGGGAGAGAACAGGGAGAAGTTAACACAAGTGCTTTCTCTCTCCCATACCCTCATCCCTTTGGCCACTTGAGTGATGGAGAGAAGCTACATAGAGCTCGGAGCTGAATATGGTCATTCTTATGTTCTCTTTTAGATTCTGGTGAGGGGGATTACTGGAGAGATCTACTGGTTTAATATATTTTTTAATTACTTACTAATACTTGGGCAAACTCAGCAATTAAAATTCTCAGTGCAATGTCATTTTAATGATTGCATTTGAAAATATGTAGTAAGTGTTTTATGTCCATGTCAGCCTCCCAGACATCTAAGAGGAAGAATAGTTACAAGACTTGCTCTGAATTTATTCAGTGTGAAGGAATAAAAGGCAAAGTAGCCTGCTTAGAGGGCTAGAAACTGACTGTGGGAAGGACTCAGCAGTCAAGAATATTTTTTATAAATACTAACAAGATAAATGGGTCACAAGGAAAGTAGTGTTGCTGTCTAGTTCAGTAGGTCATAATTTCACTGATGCGCAAGTCTTTTGTTTCAGTACTGTGACGTGGCCAATATGCTAACATTTCCTTTTTTGCTTCCAACTGTTCCTATACTAAAATTCAAGCCAGACTGGCTTCAGTGCATGCAGATATTTTTACACAAATCTTCGTAGACATTAGTAAATAACTCTGCTTTGCAGCTAGAAGGAAATGCCCACAGAAATAGTGGGAACTAAACATTAATAGTCTCCCATAAAGATGGAGTCAATGTTAGTATATTTTTATTGTCTTTCAGTTTAGTGAGTTGAAAGTCCAGAGATGTGAGGGAAAGAGAGACAAAAATAATAGAAATCCTGTGGGACTAACTGTAGGATCCTAATTTTTGTATCATCCAGGTTTCATGGTTATAGGCACTATAGAAAGCGAATTTCAAGTGTACTTGTGTTTTGAGATTTGAATTCTGAATAAATTCTTTAGTATCTAATAGGGATAAACTTGTACTGCTTGTAAACTTTAGTACAGCTGGAGTTTCCCTGTCCCTGCTGTCTGTTTTCACAGCTTATCAAGTTAATGTATCTTTGAGATTTCAACCCTCTTGTCAAATCTGCCTGAAACTGAGGAATTCAGAGCTACTGGGTCATAGAAGAGACTACTGATAGACACATATACCTGTGTATATTCAGATATGAAACATCTAGAAACCTTTTTTTTTCCTTGGATAAGACAGCTAGAAATTTGGATTGATGCCTCTTAGAGCTAAGCACCCTACAGTTTTAGAGCACCTATCAGCTGTATTAGAAGTAAACCTAAATTTCTGGTGTAGTTGTTCAGAATAATGTTGATAGGCTGCAGCCTAAATAAACATTTCATAATGCTGAGTGTCTTAATATTCTTGAGGGCTCTGAATTTGGCACATCCTGCTTTACGATGAAAAATCTAATACCCTGGAATATGGGACTTGGGCAGATCAATTAATTAATTAATACATTGTATTAATATGGTAAATTGTTTCATTTTGCAGTGAATTGAGATTTTGACTGCTGGTTTGGTGTTCTTTTGTGTTGTTCTTTTCTTTCTACAGGTCAGTTTGCAGAAAATGAAACAAATGAGGTCAATTTTAGAGAGATCCCATCCCATGTCCTATCCAAAGTATGCATGTATTTCACCTACAAGGTCCGCTATACTAACAGCTCTACGGAGATTCCTGAATTCCCAATTGCACCCGAAATTGCACTGGAACTTCTGATGGCTGCAAACTTCTTAGATTGTTAAATAAAATAAATTATAATAAAAAATGTAAAACTTTTTTCAGTATTTAATACATGTAGTTCAGTTAGTAACTTTTTTCAGATAGCATGTTGCGTGTGTGCTGTTGAGAACTGTAAAGTTCACTGCAGAGGCAATTGCCTTCAGTTCTTTTGCATAATAGCAATCATTCAGTTGGAGTTTGTTTTGCTGCTTACACAAATAAGGACCTTTTCACAAACTGAGACAAATAAACAAATATGCCAATTAGTAGATGGCTATGCCTTATCCTTTAGGTGTGGTAGAACTTTCTTTTAATACAATGACTGTAGCAAATACTGGAGTTTAGTCTAATACTCTCTGAAAGGTAATAATAGTTACATTTGAGTAGCTGTTTAGGGTTTCTAGCTTTCGCTTATTTTTAAAGTTTCTAAACATCTGAACTTAATCTCCTTTGTAAGATAGCTGTCCTGTAGCATAGTTACACTAACTAGGTTAGAAGTGCCCTCTTTGTATACTGTCAGTGATATTCCATTTAGGTTGAAAGTGGAGTATGTAGGAGAATGCTTAAGGCTTTTAATTTAAGACATAGTATAGACATGTGCAAAGGTGTACTTGATAACATTTTGCTTTTATAACCTCAATTTACCCCGTTAGTAATTTCAAATATTCCAGTCACTTGTCTGTACAGTAAGACTGTGATCATACTGACAGTGACTTTTAAGGCGGAAAATATCTGTTAAAATCTGTGTATATTATCTTCTATATAACATATATGGTTATTCTTAATATACCATCACTTGACCTGATAAGGATTTTATATGGCTTCAATTATGGTTTATTTCCATTGTTCTGATTGTTTATGTAAAGTCTGTATTTAAACTCTAGAGTAGTAGTCATTTAAATTTTGTAACATAGCAACTGAAAAGATAGAAATTGTCCTACCTTTTACCTCTTCCTCAACCTCTCCCTTATACCTGTAGCAGAAGACCCTGAAATGTAGAGGTCTTTTATATTTGAAGGAAAGGACATTAAGCAGATGTTTTAGGAGCTGTTTTATAAATTTCATAGGTATTTCCAGTGTTTTTACAAATATTTTAGGGGAAAAGGATTGGCAAGCCACTGACATAATACTAGAGTGGAACACATTATCTCTTGGTAGTTCCTGCTGGCAGTTGCCTGTAGTATCAGTTCTTTGTTCAAAACAAGTTTCCATAAAGAAAACAAATAACTTGTGACAAGAAGTTGCTTTTTCTTCAGCTGCAGCCTGAAGAACCCTTCTGCTAAAATCATCTGTAAATGAGAATAAAACTAATGCATCATGAGAAATGATGCAAGAACAATGTAATTAGCATTTCCATCAGCTGCCACTGCTTCAGCTTTGTTTTGATCAAGAAGTGATTGTGGTCTATCATGGAAAAATCCCACTAACTGATGGTGGAACCTCTTGATGTTTTAACTCACAACTAATTGAGAGGGCTGAAACTCTCCTCTAAACCTGTTTGTCAACGTAAATACAACTTGGAAGAGATTTTCCTGGATGAAAACTAGTAACTTAGATAGACTATGCAGTCTGCCCATGGAGGAGGTCAGTTTTGACAAATGAAATTTTAGTTTGGGCTTAAACAATTCTGACATTTGTCAGTGTGTTGATAGATTAGCTGACATTTATTCACATCACATACTTTGGCACAATTTAATGTGTTTAATGTGGGGATGTTTGTGACTAGATTGGCTTTGCACGGTAAAGCTGAAGTGCATTGTAGGGTGATTGTCTGAAATTCCATGTGTAAGCACTCTGGTCAGTGCTGTAGTAACTCATTTTCAAGAGCACTAGAATGATAAACCAGAGATACCCTGTTATGCTGCTTTTGTTAGAGCCGCTAGGAATACCCTAAAAGGTCAAGGAATACCAACATGGATATTTTAGTCACAACTACATATCAGTCTGAGTGAGTCTTAGGTTCACTGGCCATTTTTAATAGTCTTGAGGCTAAAAATTACTTAGTTTTAAACTAAGGCAAAAAGGATATTTCAAAACAGTGTTTTTTTCATTTTTTTTCTCTTCCCCTTTTTAAGCATTCTAGAACAATTTCCTTAATTTTGTTAAAATATGTTGCATTTTATGATTCTGTACTTCAGCAGTAAGGTAAAATAGCTGGTTGAGCTCTGAATAATAATTTTGTTGGTTTTCTTTCAGCTTAATGTATTATACAGTAGCTTTGAACACTCAGGAATTGCAGTAGTGTCCTAGAGTGCACTATTTGCAAAACCACCGGCTGTTAAAACGAACCAGATTTCTAAGGGGGAGGAGGGCAGGGGGAATTAGTGCAATTTCCATGATAGTTAAATGGGTATGCTATTATCAGACAATTGAAACTTACCACGCTTAACCCCTGAGTTCTAAATAAATTTCAAAGTTGAAAATTTTTAAACCTGTGTTTCTGTTGATTTATGACTTCTTAGAGGAAGTGTTTGTATGCAGAATCATCATTTTCGTGGCTATATTACATGGTGAGCAAAATGCTAATGTAATTAGTAGTTGGGTAATAGGTTGTGAAGCTGCATGTATACAATTAAAGGTGGTGGGTTTTTTCATAGATCTGAAGAGTTTCATAGAATTGAAGTGTTTCAATATCTTTTTGCTGCTCTGAATTACAAGTATCCACAATTCTCAGCACCGAGTACTAAAACGGCTTGGTATTCCTGAAAAGCCTTGAAGAGGATACTTTCAAGGATACTTCAAGAATATCCTGCTGTGGATATTTTGAAAACTTCAAGTGTCCCATATTACTCTTTTTACTTAAAAAAGGTAGTCTTGTATTTGAGGTTAAAATTTTAAGCTGAACTGCTGATTTAGCCATAAAAACTTCCAGAAATATTTATTAACTGTAAACAGTGAGTAGAGTCATGCTGTGTTATGGTTTGTCATCGTTTGAGTATGTATAAGCTGCTGAAGAAGTCTCTGGTGGTCTTCAACGTGAAATAGTCTGTGCATCTAGAATGATCAGAACTCCTTCCCACAAGACATGAAATTCCTTTTTGGTTTTGAACTTGAAGAAAGGAGAATTCACCATAAGGATTCACTGTGCCATTATATTCAACAGATGGTGAACACGATAGCCGAAAGGCATTTCTCAATTAATGGTAGGAAGTTTGGAAAATCGGTTGCTTCTGTCTGTGTTTTATCGCTGTGTATTTTATTTCACAGGCCTAAATTGCAGTAGTGACTTTTCTCCCCTTTCTTCTTTTTACTTTGCCCATTGAAAGGGTGCTCCCAACACTTGCCTAAATCTGTTGGTTTATGTGATGAAGTGGACAAGGAACTTAGTGGGGCAGGAAAATTAAATTTTCAGTCTATGTTTTGTATTCCTAGTTTTATTTTGTCAGGTGTCAAATGTTGCAGTGTAATTTAAAGGAGTAACAGTTACTGCAGAGTCAACAAAAAGCAAAATGAGAAGTAGCAGTATTCCTACCTAAAAACTACGGGTAAAAGCTGTAGTATAAACTTAATTTCAACCCAATTGGATTGGAATTGGATTTCTTTTTAAACGTAGTTTATTAGATGGCAGTTTTATGGGAAGATACCAATGCTGTGAACTGCATGTGTGTCTCAATGTTTGGATGAGCTAGAAAAGAGCACAAAGTAGATTCTCTATTTATTATCAGTCACCTGTGAAGCTTGAGTGTCATCACGAAGGCAGCACAGAGAAAAGAACAGGGAGTTTTTATTGAGTTTTAACAAGTGTTACGTGTCACGAAATAAAGCTTTGCATATGCTGCATCTGAAATGTAGGTTGTGCAATTTCTCTTCTATGGGAGAAAGGTCACTGAGATTTAAAAAAAAAAAAAAAAGAAAATCTCTCTCTCTGTCATTACCATGTTACTGTTTTATGTTTACAAAATACAGGATTTTCCTCCCACGCTAAATGGGAGGAGATCAGAATTGCAAGATCATGATTGTTCTTTGACAAATGGAGTACTTCAACATTTTATCCTTTTGAACTTCCATAATCAGACCGTTTTTAAGATGTTAGTCATGTAATGTTTTGTTGCCTCACTTGTTGAGGGTAGAATTCGAAAATTAAATTTAAATTGTCCCTGAAATATGTACTGCCTTTTAGATCAGTGAAAGTAACAACATGAGGGCTTTTAGATAAATTAAAATCTATAGTTCAGTGCTAAAGTTACTAGTTTTCAGCATAGTTTTGTGGGATTAGTTTTTTGGGAATACATGCATGGATTAATGCTATTCTGTATTTATTTGCTGTTAATTTCTTTCTTCAACCAGAAGTTACTTTGAAGTCAAAAAACAAATACTGTTAATTCTATTAATGTTAATTCATGCTTAAAACTTCCTTTTCAGGTGAGACTTCATAGCTAAGGCTTTTCTTCCCATAAAAATAAATACTACTGGTATCCTATTTACACTAATTGAAAACTTTTATCTACCAAATCACCACTACAAAAACTATAAATAATACATAATTCATATCTTATGTTGCTATAAATTCTTCTTTACTCTGTCTAGTAAAACAATGGGATGCCTTTTACACAGAATAAAAAGTTCTCAATTTTGGTTGGTATCACCAAGCCTGAAAAATATCTAGAATTTTAATGCATTTGGCACAAAGGATTTATTTTTTCTTTGGATACAGGGAAAAGCTTCCTGCATTACCACACTGAGCTGACAGATAATGTTTTCCAGAAGTGACACTCTATTTGAGTCAGAATTATTTGTGAATGCAATTAAACATGAAAATGATAAATCAATATTTAACATTTAAGTTTTCATAGTTGGCATAGATATTTGACTTGTAATGAGCAACTATGACTTAAGGAGAGAACCGCCTGAAAATACTCGGCTGAAATAGTCAACTACTCACCCATTCTGTTTTTATATCATGGCTCTGTTGCACGGTAATCATATCTCATATGAAGTCTTGTCTTTCCCGAGGGACATTAAATAAACCAACAGGCTGCACCACTGTCATCTTGGTGTACAGGCCTGTGAAACAAAATTCTTCAAGCTCCGTAAGTAGTGTGCAGGGTCCAGTGAGGGCAGCGTGCAGTCTGGAATGCACATTTGGGGGAATTGCTTCTCAGCCCTTGAGAACTGTGGTGGTTTATCACACATCTGTAGAGGTTACCTGAGATGCCCCTTCTCCAATAGTTTTATCTTGCTTCTAGACTGGCAAAACCAAACAGCTACTTAATTTTGAAAATTCTTTATTAGTATCTTCTTTGTTGGTTATGAAGTCAGAGTCACTTCTGTGGATTCCTAACAACAACATGAACTAGGTATTCATGTAACTCTTGGAGTCACCTGAGAAGCCTCCAGTTCACAGGTTTTAGAGGTAAACTAAAATTACTAAATTATAATTTGATTTGAATCTTGGCAATATTATCACTGAGCAGCTCCTGAACACTTGGATTTGACAGACACAGTAATCAACCTGCTCACATGAGATGTGGATGCTTTTGATGTGGAAGAACTTTTAATAACTATGTAACCTTACACTTCTAAATGCATTCATCTACTTAATTAAGTATAGGTCCTACAGTCCTCATTAAATTTTTACAGCTTTTGTCTTTGTAAGTGTTTATCTTTACAGCATTTAAAAGTGTGAGAGGACTACTGATGCCTAAAAACATGGCTTGACAATTATTACAAATTGGCAATTACAGCACATGGTGCCAAACAATAGGACAAGAGGCAATGGGCAGAAATTGATGCACAGAAGGTTCCACCTGAATATGAGGAAGAACTTAGTTACTGTGCAGGTGACCATGCACTGGAACAGGCTGCCCGGAGAGGTTGTGGGGTCTCCCTCACTGGAGATATTCAAGAATCTCCTGGATGTAACCCTGAGCAATGTGCTCTGGGGTGACCCTGCCTGAGCAGGGAGGTAGGACCAGGTGACCCACTGTGGTCCATTCCAACCTGACCCATTCTGTGATTCTGCATATTACTAAAGCAGGCAATTCCACCCCTTTCCCTAGCCCCATGTCCTCCTTTTTCCCCTGCAGTAATTACAACTGTATCTCCACATAATATGACAAATTCTTTTCTGATCTGATGGAAAATTACTTTGGTAGTTTAGTCTTCTTGTGGATAAGATGAAAGCCACAGATCACCCAGTGGCTTCAAAATTGTCCAATCCTATACAAGAGAAGAAATGGAGGCATATGTCATCTGAGAACAATTACCCTCTTCTGCAGGAACTGCCCTTGTAGCAGATTAGGAATAAAGTGAGACTTTTCCTTAGCCTCTTTTCATCCCTTTGAAAGTCGTGGGATGGAGATGACATTTTGCCTGTTACTATTAAGAACTAAGATGAAAATGGAATACACTGTTGATGAAAAACCTACATAATCAGTAAGGAATAAAACAACAATAAAATCTCAACAGCTCAAAGTTATCTTGCAAATTTAGGCTATTTTAATTTTTAGCTATGTGTGCAATTAATTACTTTTCTATTCTTCATATAATATTGTCTTGGTTTGATTCTGCATCTTTAGTTGATGGTTTCTGCAGGTGCACCAAGCTTGTTTATAAGAAGATCTTCATTCCACAGAGTTTTTAAACTCCATGCCCTTCCTTAAATTGGCAGGTAGGAGCGGAAGAAGCAGCTGGCACAATTCCTCTGAGGGGCAGAGAGTCCTCCACGCTCAGGAGATGCAGTGTCCTGGCTCTGCAGATGGCAGTCGTGATGCCACTTGAGTAATAAGGGGAGGTAACATGAATGTACAGTTGACGTCTGTGTAAGGAGACAAGGTGGAAAGCTAAAAAGTACAGTGGACATAGGCAAAAGAAATCGAGCTCTCATGTCATTTCAGTAGAGGAATCATAAAGCAGCAGGTAGTGACAGTTCAGTGTGTAGAAAAATGATACAGGAAAAAAAAAAGTAAGAGCAGAGGAAAAAAATGTTTGGTGACATTTGAAAACATTATGGACAACACAGGGAATGGAATGTAAAATTATATGGACCCTAATCAAGAATTATATTTGACCTTTGTGAAACTGTCTTGGTATATCAGAAAATTATCTAATAAATGCAGTTTTAACATTAGTTGCAATTTTCCTGTAAGTATAAAGTTATTCAAACTCTGAAGAAAAGTGGCTTTTTAGGTCAACTTCAAGAATATTTACCAAAACAATTTTAGTAGGAGGTACAATTTTCATTGTTTGCTCCATATGTTTTCAATATGTGAGTCATAATCATGTATTTGATCAGATCAGTGTAAGACAGCCTCTGAAACAATGAAGATAACAGATTCAATTTCTCTTATCCCTGAAGCTTTGAATATTTGCGACCCAAGACTCTGGCATGTCTTCATCCATTCAGAGACTTCTTCATCCATGAAGTCTCTGGCAAAACTTAGATTGACTGGTGAAAGATCAGACTGCATTAACTAAATACTAAAGCTTTCTTTCTTTTTTAAAAACCAGCTACTGTGTTGTCCATCTCTATACCTGCAACAGATTAGGAAGGGTTAATTGCAGAAGTGTTTTCTTCTATGTTTTGCAGAGGTAAAGGTCAACACAGAAATGAAAACCAAATTAGAGTAATCTACTCCTAGTGAAATTTACCATCTCTGGGAATTAGGGCCTTTCCTTACTGGGATTACTGGATAACTTAAGAAGAAGATACTGACATTCATATATTCTTTCTGTGAGCCTGATAATAGTGTTTGTTTTCTTACTGTACTTATGGGACTGATTCCCTAATCCCTATAGCATTATGCACTGTACAAAAACATCTCTGCAAGCCAGGTTACCAAGAAATGAGGAAAGCGAAAAAACCCAATAAAACACAGGGATAATTCTCCAGATGCCCCTATTCCCGTGATGACAGTGAGCTAAAAAATGTTTCACATATATATTAGGCATTTCATGACACTGTAAAAAACAAAGATGTGACAACATTGATAAAAGACACCTTTGGCAGTCCTGTAAGAATAAACTTGAGGTGAATTCAGGGATGGGAGATTCTGCCCACGAGTTTCAGCTGCAGCGTAATGCTTTAGTTACTTACATACCCAGTTAAGATTGAGTAGGTAGTAATTAACTCATGCTCTATTTATATGCAGGGCAAACTGTCCCTTGCTTTTCATGCCTGCTATCCTCAGGAATAGGATTTGCAACACAGATGAAGTTATCTCGGTAAACAATACTTCAGTAAAAAATGTAGTAGGTGCCTTGTTTTAATGTTGAAAAGCTCTGTGTGATAGGTAAAAAAGACTTCTTGAACATAAGGGCAGTTAAAAGCTATGATTTTTTTTTGCAAAGGTGGCTTTCCATCCAGAGATATTTTTTCTTTATTACAGAGTAGAAGTCGTATTTGTACTGAACACAGTTTGCTTAAAACCACAAAGCTGATCTTTCCATGCAAAACCAGCTTGCAGTCTATGAAGTGTTCTGGCATTCATAAGCTTATGCTGCTTTATATCTTCTGACCTTCAACAGGGTTTTCTGGAAAAGGCTTAAGAAACTGAATATAATGGTTTGAAATCAGTTGAATCTCACTGTGATTACATCAACACAGATAGTCAATATGTCCATGTTTATAACCAAACACATGTCCATTGCTTGAACTTGATGTTCTTGCTATCTTTGAGGCATATGGCATTAAGAGATGTATTTTAGGATAAACATATGTTTGGATCATGCAAAACAACAACTAGTAAAACAGAAATGTTCCACTTAATGCTGTAACAGCCTAAGTTAGTTCTGAAGAACTGCAGGAAAGAGAAACCTTTACCACGTCTACCTGTCTGCTTAATGCAACAAATCCTCTGCAACCTAAATGGTCTTGCAAAAATTATATAGTAATAAATACTGACTTCCAGGGAAAACACAGTTGAGCAATGTCAGGGTGCATGGCATCAGGAGCCCATGGTTTGTGAATGAGAATTGAATTTAGATGACAAAGTATAGGATGCAGCTTACATGGCAATACTTTTCCTATCTTTACTTCTGGTAGGCTAATCTCCTTTCCTACTCAAAAATCAACGTATATTGGTTCCATCTTCAGCAGCTCCCCGCAAAGCCAAGGGGCTTGTTCACTTCTGCAGCTACCTCACAGGGTAAGGATAGTCCTGCTGCTGCCTTCTGCTTAAAGGGTTCTGCCTTTTAAACAAACCCCAAAGTTTGTATGCTTGCTTTAACATCAACGACACTGTTGATGCTGGATAGAAGCTGGAAGCTGATGCCATGTTGTGCTGTTTTTTTGTTTTCCTCCAGGTAGCTGTTTTCAAAGTATTAAACATACCAGAACGTAAAGCTTGTGCATAGAGGTAGTACTTGCATCACACTAAATAATACAGTTGAACAAGATATGCAGGCTTTTGGATGCAGAACTCTTCTAGAGGTCTAAAAGTAAGGAAGATTTCAAAGGTAATACAAACTGTAAACAATTGTTCAATAATTTGTTTGCTTATCAGGGCATCTCTGAAGAAAAAATCGGGGCTACCACTGGAGCAGAGGTGGCCCAAGGATTTTTTAACATCATCACAAAGGAGACGGGTGAAGGGACAGAGAAAGGAGCTTCAGTGTTTTTGTGCAGCACGAGCAGTGGGGAGATGGAGATTATAATGACCTATAAAATCAGTTTCTCTGTTAAATCCTTAGTTTTACATAACCACTGGGATTATAAATTTTATAGGTTGTCTTTGGATAAACATTTTGTAGGTTTATCTTGAGGATCCGTTAAGTCTGAAATACTACAGCAGGAATAACAGGTTTATGAAGTGTGTTTTCACAAGTTGTTTAATTTATTGATTGCACACGGTCACTCTACAGAGTGCTGCCTGTTTATTTTCACCTACGTAGATATGGCAAAATCATCCGGTGCGATGGACAGGGGTTATTGCAGTCCGGGAAAGGAAAACGTAGAATCCAAAAATGCTATGACTTAAAATACACCCACGTTTATTTGGACTGATACACCAGCAGACCACCAGTGCAGGAAAATCAGATGGCCTGTGGCCGAGCAGCACACAGGGAAGCCCGCAGAAAGAGAGGCCCTCAGCAGCAGAGGCGCGCACCCCGCGGCGCCCAGCGGCCCTGAGCCCGCCGGGCAGCGCCTGCCGCCGACCCCCGGAGGGATCTAGTGCTAGGACATGGAGTAATGGGACAAACTGAAAGAGGAGAGATCTGGGTTAGGTATCAGGAAGAAATTCTTTACTGTGAGGGTGGTGAGGCATTGGAACAGGTTGCCCAGGGAGGTCTGTGGATGCCCCATCCCGGCAGTGTCCAAAGCCAGGTTGGAAGCGGCTCTGAGCAGCCCGCTCTAGTGGGAAGTATCCCTGCTCAAGGCGGGGGTGTTGGATCTAGCTGATCTTCAAGGTCCCTCCCCACTCCTTGACATTCTATGGTTCTGTGATTCCATGACCCTCCCACCCGGGCACACCAGGCGTGAGGGGAGCCCGGAGAAACCCACAAAAGAGAGTGGCACAGTCCGCATCAACGGAATCACTTAAACACTGCATACGTGAAACTCTAAAAACCTTCACAAACAGAAGCCGGCGGGGCGGTCAACCCCTTCCCGCCCCTGCAGGTGGCGGCGATGGACATCGCGCCGCTCCCTCCCCGGCCGCAGGCATGAGCAGCGCCGGGGGAGCCTCCCTGGCAGCGGGGAAGGGCGGCGGAAGCGGCAGCTCATAAACACCGCCCGCCCGCGCTGCTTGCGTCCCTCGGGCCCGCCCGCGCTGCTTGCGTCCCTCGGGCCCGCCCGCACCGCTCTCGCCCCGCGCACGCGCGGCCGCTCAACGGGCGGGCGCGGGCACGTGACCGGGGAGCGCGCGGGGCGGGGCCGTCCC
>VZTF01004030.1:4178413-4223462 GCA_013397755.1 Cnemophilus loriae
TGAGGGGCGAGGCCGGAACTCCGACGGCGGCGGGCGGGGCGGGCGCGGAGGGAGACACCGGGCCCGGGGCGCGGGGAAGAGGCGCCTGAGGGAGGCGTCTGGCAGCGATGCCGCCGCTCCCTGGGCAGGCGAGGGAAGGGCGAAGGGATCCCTGCCCGCCCCGGGACCTGAGGGGGCCGCAGCTTCGCTGGGCGCCGTGGGGATGTGTATCACACCGTGCGGGGTGGGCGGGCGGGCAGGGAGACCCTCCCGATGGCGTCGTGGGGACCGTGACCAACAGCTCCGGGGTCCTGGGTTTACGGCACTGTAATTCCTCCGCACGGCGGGGCTGGGACAGGCATGTCCTGCTTCGAGCCGCGTGTTGCCCGTGGGGTTCTCTTTCTCTCCGTAAAATCAGGTTGCGGTGTGGTGTCAGCCCTGTGGACAGGTAACGTCTGGCTTTCTCGGCCGGATGGGGTTGCTGTAGGTACAGTAGCATGGAACATCCTGCTGCTTGACAGATATTTCCAGCTGAATTATTCATTCATACCTACTCCGAAGGGGTTCTTAAATAGGGGCTGCAGAAATTGCTCTGGTAGAATGGATCACTTTCACTGTGTGCCGCTCTGAGCGGGTGGTGCTTTATTATGACTGGGGCAGGAGAAAAGATCTCTAGGTTTTGTGGCAGTGGCCCCTGTCTTTCCTTATTTAAACAGCAACTTCTCTACTTTTCCTTAGATATTTACAGTTTTCCATTTTGTTTTTATATTTGGATCATCTAGATCTCCTCTCCTCTTCTCTCACTTTGGTCCAATATAGCTTACATTTTTTGTCGCTAGTAATAGAACATCACAGAAAGAGTGTACAAAATGAATTAAATTTGTTTAATTGTCCTAATAACCTGGATTTAGCCTAGCCAAAAAGAGTTAAAATGTCAAAGCATTGAACTTTATGGGATAAAAGTTATTCTCCTGAAGTTTAGAAGCATAACCCCCTCCCCCCCCCCACCATGGTGTGTCTTTCAGAGTTACTGAAATGAAACGAGATCAAGAAATTGAACATACTGTACAGAATGTTCTTCTTTTTAGCAGTAGCTTAGGCAGGTAGTCTGATCTGCCTTGGTTTTATTAGCTCTATCTGGCAAATGCCTTTTTGTAATGCTCTTCTTCTGTGGTGCAGACTTTTACAAGCTCAACTGCAAAATAGAGGGTATAGTTTATTAAGAAGTATCTTTTATAAAACTGTGTGAAAAGTAGGGAAATGACAGCTGTGAACCAGGAAGGAGGCACTCCGTAAAGGGACTTGGTAAAGCTGTGCTGTGTCGCTGTCTCTGGCCTAGTAAATGACCTTCTACAGCGTGCCTCACCCTAATTCCTGTTGCTCCCTCTATAAAGGGGAAAAAATGTTTACGTATTAAATGAGGTTGTTTAGGATACCTGAATGACAAATGTTGCCTAAACGATGTGTGGAGAGTAGTATTCACTTCCTGAAATTACAGCCATGGTAAATCTGATGTTGTAATTGCTTTCATTTTAGAAATACCAGCTGTAAGATGACACTTTCTGTTTTCTTACATGATGTTCTGTTGTCTTTTGATAAGAGATTCAAGGACATTTATGAAGGTTTTTTGTCTGTATGTTGCTAATTGCACAATGCTCTGATTACTCTTTCTTATGTTTACTAAACTACTAATTTAATAATGTAGTTTAGCATATTGGAAAGGAGTTGTAAACAGGAAGCATAAACAAAAATTTAGTAAGTGAACAGTAGAATTAGTAAGATGAGCAAGATTTTAAGGCTCTGAATTCTTCTATGAATTAACATTTAAGTGTTCAGTGTGAAAAAATGTTTTACAAAGAAAAATGGTAGATATAATTTTAAGTGGTTTTTTGGTTCAGAATAATTTAGTTTATTATAATTAGTGCTGTCTTCTAATATCTAAGTTGTCTGACACAAAAAAAGAGATGTCCTTTTTCTGATTAAGTATAGTGTTTTAAAATAATCAATGTTTACCTGAGATGTTTGTGTAACTTGTTGCCATCTCTGACTGTACCAGTAGTCTAACACTGTACAATTATGACAGTATTATTTATGTTATTGATAAAAATGATACATTGGTGCACAAAGTAAGTTCTAGTTACTTCTTAAACTGCTGTAATTTTGTACAACGGGGTATGATGCCCCAGGTTAATTGCATTTTATTTTTACAGATCCACTGAAAAGTCTTGGATTAAGTTACAAGAGTTATCTGATTAGCCTGTTCTTAGTCAGCTAGGGAAGTTTTGGAACTTGTAACAAATTGCCTCCCTTTGCTAATGGCTCTGAGCATCGACCTGAATACTTACTGCAGATCAGTGAATGCACAGTAACTTGTAAAACTTATGACTTTGAGCCTTGGTGTGTATCATTAAACTTACTGTGGTTTTTATCTCTGTGGACAGTCGTTAATGGGAGTTTTCTGTAACCCTTTTTTCTACAGTAATAGAAGCCGATGTGTATGAGATCTTGTGTTTTGTTTTCTAACCACAGTGGTGTTGCTAATTTGCCACTGCTGGACTGGTTTAAACCTGGTTTGCATAACTTTAGGCAGATCATATATTTTCTTTAAAAAAGCTAGCAATCCCCCAGAAAATACTTTAAAGGAAAAGCACTTATTTTCAAGAATTTTCCCAGAAAAAGCCTAAGCTTGTGCAACGTTCTCCTGCAAAAAACCACAGAAATATTCTGAAAATGTGTAAGTAACGTAGAACAAGGGAATAGAATGGATTTGCTTTAGAAAATTTTGATATAGCATCTTTAGTAATCTGAAGGCTTTAAGGGCAAATGCTAAAGAAATAGTAAACAGTAGACAGTTGTTGTCAGAACAGCTGGAAACACAGGACTTGCATTATGAATAGAAGAGCAGGTAAAAAATAGAGTAAGGAAGTTTAGATGAAAATATACAGAAAATACGTCATTGCTGTACAAAGTGTTAAATAATTAAAGCCTTTCCCTCAACGTGGAGCTATGAACTATTTGCATCATGAACTTGAAAGACTGACTTTATTGATAATACTGACATCTTAATTACTACGGCTTACCTTTCACCTCCTTTTAGTTTTAATACCAGGTTACTACAAACCCTGGATTTATTTGTGAAATTGTGAAAATAAATAGAGGAATGGTTTTAGGTTTTTTTTATCACCAGAATAACGTCTCATATATTCTGTAAAGTTAGTCACGTGAGATTTGTATGTGTAGGTATTTATATCTGATTGAATACAGAGCTAACGTCATTAGTGACACAAACAACTTTAGTAAAGAGTGCAGGATGTTAGCTTTCACTGTGCTTCTGTGTTACGCCTCGAAAACTGCTGTGGTGGGCTACCATCAAATTACATGCACACGCCAAAATAAAGTGCTACTTGAAAAATCTTGTTCCATCAATAGAACTTTTTTTTTTCAAAGTGTATGCCTAAGCAGCCATTTAATAAAATAACTGTGTGAGATGACAATGCAGAATTCACATCCAGTTTGAGATCCCAAGGAACTTGTATCACAGAATGCAAGCTAGTAGCAATATGAAAACTTCCTACAAGTTTCACCCGAATATTTTCAGTCAGTGGGGTAGGGGATGAGGAAAATATTTACAGGCCACTGATATCGCCAGAAAAAAATACATGCACTTTTGGTTACACTTCCTTCTATTCTTTACCTGTGCTTCTAGTGTTAGTGGAAGTTCTGTGTTTTCAGCTCTTTTCAGAACAATTATTTATTGTTCAATCTTTGCTCAATACTGGCAGTGGTTTTTTAATGATTTAGCAATAATTTTTTCTTATTTAAAAGCTTTGTCCAGGAAAAAGTATGAAACTATTTTTATTGTGTGTTCCAAAAAAAGCCAAAACCACAGCCTTAAGTGAGGAAAGCTTTCAGTAAATTGGACCTTGGATGGTTATGCACATTGGTTCTGTACTGTTAAATGTCACAGTATGGGATGCTATTTGTGTTTCAAAAAAGAAAAAAAACGAAAATGAATGGGTACTGTAGCTATATAACAAATTCTGGGATATAAACATAATGAAATTATTGGTAGTAAATACCAACAAGAAGTATTTAGTAGTTTCATTGGTGAAATACTATTGAAGATAAAAATTTCAGTAATTATTTAAACTGAGAAATGCAAGTACCATAATTGAAACCAGAATGAGTAGAGAGTAAAAATCATTTCTTCTGTCCACTAAGAGATTGTTAGTCCTTTACGTAACCTTTGGTAATCAGTCTGTGCTGATGTGTGCTGTATTAGCTTTGACATATAACTGTACTATGGTGAAGAGAAATACAAAATTTTACCAAGATGAGTTAATTTAATCTTGGGAGTTTATTAATAAAGTTTTGACTTCAATCTCAGCTGAAGTTTAAAATGTATAGTCTTTATTCAGATAAATAAAATAAAAGTTATGGCTTTAGGCCCTAAGGAGTCTCATTTGTTTGTTTTTGTATCTGCCTGTGTAAATAGAATTTTGGGAAATACTTTGCTGTGCAGCAGCTGCAGAATTTTTGAGCTAGGATGGATGAATTCACTTCTGAGAAAGAAAGCAGTAGTAGAAAAGCTTATTGAAACCAGTGTCCCTGAGCATTATCAGCAGCTCTTCCTTACAAACAGACCGGCTATACAGCTGAAATGTAAAAAACCATGGATGCTTTCAACCTGTTGCATTGAACACTAGTATCTCATGGATAGACAGGTATTTGTTGTAAAGAAGAGTGATTCTGGTTGATCGCAATTATTTTTTGCTCAGAGTTTTATAGGATCTTATGCTTCTGTTTAGGCCTAGCTATTGAAGTTCTGAGAAGAGAAAAATAGAACACAATACATTTGCAAGAGCCAGGGAATGTTGTCTTGTTAAGCTGCTCCCTTGGAAGGCTCTGTGAGCTTGTAATTAATAAGCTAAAGCAGCTTAGCTCAAACAATGTGCGAAACTCGGTGATCAAGTACTTTCTTTAATTGTGTGCTCCAGTTCTACCGAGCTAAGACTTTCAGACTAAAGGATCTTCACTATATATTATACAGGTGTAGGCCATACTGGTGACTACACCCAGAGACTGAGATTGAGTTACCCCTATTCATGTGAGAAAGAGAAGGCACAATTCCCATTGGATTTACCCATAGTTACGGCTGTGTGCAACAAACGTAAATGCCTTCAGATCATTAGATCATGTCTCTCATCTCTCGGTTGTAAACCAAGGCTGTGTGAGTGTTCAAGAGGATTACAGGCTAAAATTCCACTAGGGCAGAGGGGAAGAGGATGACGAAGGTCTTTTGCTCGGTACTTGGAGCCAAAAATTTTGTGCATCTTGCATGGCTTTGAAGTAGGAAAGGACTCTGACAGAACTGTCAGCTGGATATATAGTTTTTGTCTTTTGAAGGGAGGAAGAGATAGTATTATCTATTTGCTGAAACCTATTACAACTTCATTTATTAAAAGCAAATGAGAATAAATAGGTTAAATGTTTTAAATAAAAAGAGCCAGTAAGCAACCTTTTGTGATCAGTGAAGGTCAGGTAACATGTCTTCTGCCTGCTTTTGATAGTTGAGGCCTTTCAAAAGGTATTCTGGAATCTGTTCGAGCCTTTGCAGTTGTTTGGGGTTTTATTTCAGTTTGCTTTGTTCAAAAATGTATTCTGGAATCTGTGCAGGCCTTTGCAGTTTGCTTTTCTGTTTGCTTGTTTTTCCTCAGGTGACTTTAATTACTGGCATGAAAAACAGGTATCAATCAGGGATGGCAGGGAAAGAAGGGAGAGAACCTTATAATTTGCCTTCCTAAGAGCAATAGTAATGTGTTAGTAAAGAAAGGACAGAAGTTAATGGTGGTAAGTCAGGAATTGTGAGACACCTCGTTTTTGCTAATTAATGATCTCATTGAGGATACTAGCTATTCATCCTTTCATACGCAGTACTAAAAAAATAATTGTTTCTCCTTGAGTGATTACAAATACAAAGTTGTTCGTCATCTTTTTTTCTTCAACTCAATTAAAAGTACTGCTTAATCAGCCTCAATAAGAAAATCTGTATATATGTCAATAAATGATGATAATAGTTTACTAGAGCATAGCAAATATTGTCCCTGAAAGTCTGCTGGAATAAAGTGCTTCATAGAATTTGATGCTACTTGTTCACATTATTTATTTCTTCATCAGGAATTGGTGGCCAGTAATAAGAAACCTAAATCCATTCCGTTTCCTTGCAGCTTCTTAAGTTAGAAATTCTCCCCCTGTCATATTTAGCGATATGGATTGGATGAGTATTTAAATATTGTTACTGTTTCCTGCTTCAAACATTTTACTTCTTTTTCTCTCTAAAATGCTTTTTGTCAGAATAGAGCACTTTATCTTGGTTACCAACCTTTGGAATGTTTTTATACGGATGTGAAATTCCCTGGTAAACATATGATTGACCTCATTGTGCCAGCCTTCACTGTTGTCTTTAATTAATTTCTTCAGCTGAAGCAGTTCAAGTAGTGCCAGACTCTTTTCCTTAAAAGATAAAATTATCTGTGGTTGACTTTTTATTACTGTGTGAGGCTTGTCCTGGGCGTTGGTACATTTGAAGACTCCATTTACAAAGCAGATGACTCGCTGTCAGTTTCATCTTATTCTATGTTAGTGGATTCCACTTAATTTGCTTTCAAATGACAGGTTCATTGTGAAAAATTTGATTATCTGGCAAAAAGCTTTTCAGATTGTGAAGTACAGAATGTTTCCTTTGTATGTGTATAGTTCTTGCGATTTATCTTTAATTATACTGTAGTTATGATTTCAGGTTCTTCTTGTCTCTTAGCAAGTTTAAGTCAAGCATATTTTTCCCTTTTAAAGAGGACTGTTGCTTTGACCTTTCAGTCAAATATTTTAGAATATCTTGGAGCATATGAAGATAATATTCTGTTACCAAACTCAGAAATCAACAATCCTTTCTCCCACTACCCTCAAACCATAACTGGATTTTTGAAATTTTTAAATGCTCAGAAGAATAAAAGATGAGTGGTGGAAACTGACTGTAAGTAGCTCGATAAAAATAATCATGCATTGCCATTTGGTTCCTTTAAAACGAGAGAAATGTGCAAAATGCCTGACATTCAGATCTTGAAGTCTGGATTGGTCTGAGGAAATAACATTAGAACTGGGTTGCCAGATGTTAACATGTTTTATTAGAAGTGAGGAGGAGACTAATCTGCTTCTGCATTCTCAGTATAGATTGAAAACCTGCTATTCAGCCAAAAATAGATGAAACTGAAAAACAATTCTTTGAGCTAAAATCCTAGTATTACTTTTTAATGGAAAGAGTATTTTGTGGAGCTGTTTTGTTATGCATCTTGCTGAAGCTTTAATTGACCACATCCAGACAATTATCTATCTTTCTTCCTCTGGGCCTTGATTAAAGCTTACTAGAAGAACTTTGATTGAAAAATTCATGCAGGATTGTGATAGTCAAGTATCTGGATAGTTTGTGTGTTTGAGAGTCTGGAGCAAATGATTTCACCTGAATTATGGAATATAATCTGCAAAGACTTTCTTGAATGACCTGGTTGACTGGGAAATAAAGGGTTTTTTATTTGTAGGAACTGTCATTCTCTAGATTTCTTAAGTAGAGAGATAGAGTGTAGCAGATAACTTTTTCTTAAATGTCACCATTGTTAATCTTGATGTTGTTTCTCTTCTGTTTGAGAGCTTTTTGGTATTTTAAGTTAGGTTTCTAATTAGAGAGCAATGTGCAATGAGTTCCAGGAATACTTAAACTGTTTAAAATGCGTTGGCTTTTTTTTTCTGGAGAGGAGTTTAGTTTGAAAAGCATAAACTATCTACCTGATGTTTAGAACTTCATATTCTGGATTTGAGGCACTTTTCAGTAAGAAACATGTGAGTGGAAGAAACTGAAATAGTGCAAGTTGTTAGTAGTCTTACGCTCTCAGGCTGGTAGCTTGTACTAGCAGTCAAGCAACAGCTTTGCTTATGAATCAACATGGTGGTGTTGTACAACACTGTCATTACAGCCTGTTGTCAGCTCCTGTTCTGGGGCAAGGTTGCTGTTTCTCTCTGTACAGTGACTGTCTCCTGCATGTAAAAACTTCTCCAAAACAGAAAGGATGTTTTTTGTGAAACATTTTATAACTTGAATGGGGGAGGAGGTGACAGGCTGTAGCTCATAAGCAAAATGTAAATTCTTTGCCAGGACTTTATCACATTACTGACAGTGTTTTGATGCTAACAGAGTTTGAGTGCGTTTAAATTTTTGGATGTGGAAGACAGTTTTGGTAGTTACGGAAGAAATATTGTTAGGTCTCCCTAGCGTGCAGCAGCTTTACCAATATAAAATAGAAAAGTGGAGCCCCTGTGGGATTAATATTTAACTTCTAACTATTTATGAGTTAATTTCCTTCCTCTTTGATCTCTGAGCCAGGTTAAGATTTGAGTTTATGGTGTCCAGGAGGGCTCGGCCTTGGAAGACTATTCCTTTCTTACATTCATAGTTTCTTGCAAGAAAGAGGAGGGAATTTGAGTGCATGGAAATAGAAGGTTTGTAACACAGTTCAAGTGCGGGTGTTTTGGTCCTGCGTGCTTCCTAGTCTATGAAGCTGCTCTTCCGTCTTTGTTTCTTCATATCGTCATGATACTCCCTTATTGGACATGGCTACTTGAGTTCCTACCAGTCCAGGTGAAAAGGCCACCACATTTCAGTTAAATTGCCCATCACATCTTGTTTTAATGGTGAAATAAGGTGTGGCAGTGGAACATTTCCTTCAGCAGAAGTGAAAGGAATCTGTTTGCCCATTTTCCACTTTTTGCTCTTCTTGTAGTTTCTGCTCTACTGATAGTTTTGCCTTTCCCTTAACTGTTTTCTATCAAATTCTTACTGCTTCCCTTAATATATCATGTCTTTTGCTGAATCTGCTTTGGGTTTAATCGACTCAGCTTTTCTCCTTCTTACTTTATTTCTCTATAAAAAGGAAAATCACTGAAATAGGTTGTTTGTTGGTAAAGTATTTGACTAAGATAGCTCATCATTTAGTTTACTCGTTTAAGATATTGCTGATTTAAGACACTGCACATTTCATGCTGTATGTCTTGAAACACCAAAAAGTGAAGTATTCAAGAATTGCAATTTTATTTTCTTTGTATTATTTACCTTTTTGAAGTTTGTAATTTCAACTCATAGGAGATAATAAGCCAGGAGTATGGGCACACATTCAGACTTGATTGGATTAAGGTGTTAATATTTTACTGCTATTCAACAGAGTCAGTATACCACTGTGTATATGCTTTGCCCGTGCTGATTATGAAGAATAAAATGTTACCTGAAGCAACACTCACTGGTTGGCCTAGGTGCTCTCAGCTGTATGTACGTGAGTTGTACTTGGTAGTGACCTCCTTAACTTCACTGTACACGTTTTTGTTTGCCCATAGCTCTGTTAAACTTTAACTCTCTGTGCTCCACTTTTCCAAGAGAGGGTCAAAGCTGTTGTAAGAGTTTTGGCAATGGGCTTAGAACTGAAAATAGACTGCTAGTATTGTGATACTTCTTTTTAAAGGCATTGAGAAAGGTAATTTTCACATGCCTAAAGAGCTAGGTAAGTTTTCGTGGTGGGTAAAGAAGATATCTTTGCATTACTTCATTGTGAGGGATTGTGGTTAAAGTCTGTTGGCCTGTCTGTCCACAGGTGTCCCTTGTTTGTGGTAGAATCAGAAAAAAGATCCCTAGTTTTGGGTAATGTGATGGTGATGATGCCATATATGCTTTAGGAATATAGGTTATTAACACTTGAGGTAGCTAACAGGGACACAGAGACCAGTGAAATAATTTTGTATCTGTTAATGTGTCCTATGTGCTATGTGTCCTTTATGTGCTATAACATCCAGCTCATTCGTACGCAGTGACCAAACTAGCTATTTCTGGGGTTGATTCTGAAATACTCTTATTGAAAACCTCTAAATTTCTTCCTGTCCTATATCGCTGCCACCTCTCCCTTTATACATGTTGCATCTTTTTGCATGCTTTTGCCCTGCCTGCTTCTGTATGTGATTCATCAAGAATCAACTCAAGTGAGAATTCAGCTGTGGCATTTGAGATGTTACCTCCTCAGTTCCAGAGGTAACCACGTAAGATGTGTGCCAGTTTGGAGAAGGAAGAGTGTGTTATTTTTGCTAGAAGCTGTTGGCTTCAGACATATATTTAACTTGAACCATGACAGACAGTGAGTGCTGTCTGTCAGGATAGAAATGATAGAAAATGATAGAAATGTGAGCTGTCTGGGGAGCTGTCGGGAATTTTACTCCACTGGCACCAGTTAATTTTGTGTTCTTTTTTCCATATGTTTTAAGAAGTCTTACGAGTTTGATGCCTTAGAAAAATCTGTGGAGGATAATTGAAGGAGTTGCACAAATCCTGTTTGACAGACTTAGCAACAGGATACAAACCATTGCTATGTCAGTCATGTCTCAAGTACTTGAATAAACTTCTTTCGGAAGTGATGCTTGGATCAGTGTTAAGCTGTGTTCTTTGATTTCATCCCTGATTCATCCTTTCCTGTAGAGATAGCTGAATAAGTAATCTTGGTTTCAAAGATTTCCACCTTTTTGAAGATACTTCTACAAACTACTGGTTACATCACTCCTCTTTGCCTTTTGCAGGTGATTATTCCTTTAGTAGAAGGACTGTGCTGTTAACCGGTCTTGCATTTCTGATATTCTTACTCTGGTGTTCTAGTTCCCTCTAGATAGTGAATGTTATTATTGATTTGATACCTTTTAGTTCTGGTTTACTTTAAAGTTGTATTAAAAGAATGTTTAAGCATAAGATTCTCTCTCAAAAATAAGGAAAATATCAAAGTTAGATTGCCTCTGCATCCTTCATGTATTCTCCTAGAAGTCTGCAGCCTGCTTTCTTTCAGTCCCTTTCAATAGAAAGTGGACAAGCAGGAAAGGTGCTTCTGTATGAAATCTTATGATGGATTAGCAGAAACACAGAAAAGAGTGTCTTATGATGTGAAAAGGACGGTAAAGCAAGCACAGCTCCCAAGAGCATATCAGTGTATGGTAAACATCTGTTTGGGGGTTATTTTAGGCATGAATAGCTGTATTTTGACTTGGAGGAGCTGGTTGAGAGGCTGAAAGCAACTTGAGTGTGTGGTTAAAATATTGTATTCCTGATTCATGGTAAGGAAAAAGCCAAAAGCAGTTGTGGTATTGACTTAAGGTATGCATGTTTTAATATAGCGGGAGTGTTGAAGGGCTTTTAGAAAAAAATACTAGTGTATGGTATCAAGCTGTCTCAATATGGAAGAAAATAGGAATAATGGTAAAAGTCAATATGGCAACATGAGGGCCTATTCAGTGACATGAAGATTGAGGAGGCTTTGTATAGAACAGAAAAGTGAAATGAAGTAATTACTGTTAAAGGGACAAGCATAAAAGAGTGAAATCTACTCACAGTTCATTGTTTTAAATTGGTGTATTTGAAAAGCATTAAAAGATGTTTTTATAAATCATTAGAAAGATGAGGAAAGGGATGAGCCTGTAAATAGGAAAGGAAGGCAAAGCAAAGAATAGGTGACACCAATACTTGAATTGATGACAAAGCACATCAAACAAAAAGGGCAGATTCAATATCTTGTAGATACTGGATATTATGTCAGTCACTAAAATTTAGCTCTGTGGGTTGGTTTGCTTTTTAAAAGTGTTTAAAGAACTGAATCTGAGATTTTTTGACAATTCTTTTGAGTGAGTTTCCAGATGATAAATATTATTTTTGTTTTTCTACTATCTGTGAAAGTTTGACTTCTGGAAATCACTGGACCAAATAGTCTCTGATACCTATAGCATACAATAGACAATTAGCAAAGATAATTAGTCAAATGGATTTAAGAAAAAAAATCACATTGCATTAACATGATTTTCTCCTCATATTGGGCTGTAGCTGTTGTGGAAGGGGAGCAGTAGCTGTATTTTGACTGTGCAAAAATTTCCCATGTATGTTAGTGTGACATTTCAGTAAGCACAGAAGAAAAATCTAGTATCAGTCATGTGGACTCTGTTTTTTTCCGAAACCATAAAGACCACAGGTTATCAAAGTTGTAGTTGGTTGTTTAGGCTGGGTGTCTGATTGAGAGGGTGTGTTTGGTTCTGTTGAGCAGAGTGAACCTGCCAAAGGGTATTTTGAGGGCAGTCTGCATTGGCTTGAAAGTGTTTACTTGAGTAGAGATTGGGAAAGGTGAGATGTGAGTTGAAATAAATAAAAGAACGCTTTAGTGTCCATGAAGCCTAAGAGAAGTAATTTGACAATAATTTATTCAGCCCACCTAGATCTCTTACTGTAAAGAAAATCCTTCCAGTTACAAAAGCAAGAGATAAAGTGATGTGAAAAAATGTTAAAGGCTTTTAACATACCTTCCCTTGTGTTGGGAGGATGGAGAAGTAGCTTTAAGTCCTAAGTTTGTAAGATTCTACCAATGAGACTTAAAATTGTCTGAAAAGTGTTAATCTGTTATATTCTGTCCTTCTATGTATATTGCTGCTAGTTTTCTAGAATGTTTGTTTGTGAAAACAAAAATGATAATTCTGCCCTCATGGCTGTCAAATATAAGAAAGGCTTTTCCACTGCTGAAACTGCTCCTTTTCAAATGCTTAATTTGAGGAACTTGCGGTTGCAGTGTGCCTTTTGTAGCCAATGTATATGGGCTTGATATACCAGAGTCACATTTTTTTTAAAGTACATAAGTACATTTGAATCTTGAGTGTGTGTTTAGACTGTGTTGCTGTAAGAAAATGAATGTCCTTTGTAACCTTTTTGGTCAGCAAATACTATTCAACACTGAAAAGAAATTAATTTCAAGTTTTTGAATTTAAGCTTTAGATGTTTTCTGAATTACTGTGGTAACGAGGAACTCTGTTTCCTAAATACACTGTATGAATCTAGTCTTTAAGGGCTTCATTTAAGAGCTTTTTTTTTTTTTTTTTTTTTGGAAACTAGATCAGTCTCTTGATAATCCAGTTTCTGTATTAGTGAGACTCAGCAAGAGACAAATTATTGTAAGAAAGAGGAAGAAAAAAAATAGTCCCTCATATCTGTGGAAAATATCTTCAAGTTTTCTGACTATCTTTAGCTGCATATCGGGCTGTCTGTGCACGCGTGGAGCCAGCAGCTCAAGGAAAGTGATTCTTCCCCTCTCACTGGTACTTGAGACCACATCTGGAGTGCTATGTTTGGGGAGCTGCAGTACAGGGCACACACTGGGGTGCTGGAGTGAGTCCAGCAGATGCCAGGCAGGCGGGGTGGTGCTGAGCTGTGTGTCCTCCGAGGAGACTGAGTTTCTTCAGCTATAAGAAGAGAAGGCAGATGAGAGATCCTGCTGATGCCTACAACAACATAGTAGGAGGATATCAAGGGAAGACAGAGCCACAATGGGAAAACAAAGGGCAATAGATACAACTTGGAACATGAGGTATTTTGATAAGATACAAAGAAACATTTTATACCATGGATAGTGAAACACTGGAATGCATTGATCAGAGAAGTTGATTTAAAGATTATTTTCTAAATATTACTTAGTCTCTCTATTAAAACATTTTTTTTCACTGTTTGAATTAGTTCTGGTTAGTAGGCCATTTGTGCCCTCTACAGTTTTGTTCCAGTTGCTATAGAGCACTCTCATGTTCTGGAAAAGGTCTATAGGCGGTTCTTTGTTATTCTGTACAGAAATAATGGAGATGATGTTTGATAGGAAAAAAACCCCAAATTTTGAAAATGTGTGGTGAAAGCCTGTTAAAGATACCCAGATATGTTAATCTGATTAGGAATGATTACCTTATATGATGGAATATTCATATTATATTAATGGAATAGTCAAGCATTTTGAAATATAGAGTATATTTTAGTATTCCAGCTGAGGAAAAAAAAACCCCAACAAATAATGGGCTTAAATCACATCTTAAATGTGTGTCAGTTGGTCCAATAGAAGTAATTATCTTCATATATAGACTGCCTTACTTCTATCTGTAGTAGGCAAGATTAATACTTAGGAAATCTTTAAAAGTATTTTTTCCACTTGAACTGTTTAACACTTTCAGAATTCCTGTCATTGAGGAGTGGAGAAATCCAGGAATTTATTATGAGATACTTCTTTTGATCTTTAATATCAAGGCAAATTATCCAGATAGTCAGTATAGCTGGAGATAAGAAAAATGAAGAAGTTCTTTGTCATTTCTTATAGCAATTGTTGCTCTTCTGTCGTGATTGTCTGCATTTCTAGGGTGAGAGCCTCTTTATTTGGGAGGGAGCAGTGCTGAGGTACATAAAATCCATCAAGGTGTAGTATAATGGAGATAATGGAATACAGGTTCTTTAGGCAGACGTAGGGTTAGAGTGGTTACTGTATGGCAGAAGGAAGTAATGCCTGTTGCTGAAACTTGATTTTATTTGGGATATTGCTCTGAATCAAGAACAAATCCAGAAGAGGTGTATGTTGCTTCACCTCTACATCCCTTCCTTCCCTATCCAATGTGGAGCTGTGTCTGCGAACTTACCATTAATCAGAATTGCACTGGAGTTTCCTATTTTTGATAGATAATCACAGTCAGGGTCTTTGTGGATTCCCTTATTTCAATGTGATAAATTTATTTGCTATAAATTATTTTCATTATAACTCTGGCAATGTTACAGTCTTGCTTTTCTGGGTTATTGAGTTTCTGTAACTTAATAGATAACACATTCATTTTCTACTGAACGTGCTGTTTTCAGCTTTATATGGGAATGGCATAGATTTTTTTTCTTTTATCGATATTTCCACTGAGAGCTGCAAATAGAGGTCAGATGGAACTGATTATAGAATAGTTTGGATTTGAAGGAACTGTAAAGATCATCTCATTCCAACCCCCCTGGATGTGACTGTCCAACCAATTCCTTATTGACTCAACAGTCCACCCATCAAATCCGTCTCTCTCCAACTTAGAGAGAAGGATGTTGTGAAGGACCACGCCAAAGACTTACCAGAAGTCCAGATAAATGACATCTGTAGCCCTTCCCTTGTCCACTGATGCGGTCACTCCATTGTAGAAGGTCACTAGACGAACTTCCCAGGCAAGGAGGTGAGGCTGACAGGTCTCAGTGTCCTCCTTTTCACCCTTTTTCCTGTCAGCTGGCACTTCACCGACTGCCATGACTTCTCAAATATCAAGAATGGCTTGGCAACTAAATCCGCCAATTCTGCTCAGGACTCTGGAATGCAGCGCATTGCGTCTCAGACACTTGTTTATATTTGGGTTCCTCAAGTGGTCATGAACCTGACCTTTCTTTAAAGTGGGAGGGACTTCATTCCCTCCTGCTGTCCATCCACTTGAGTGGTGTGGGAAGAGAGGTTGCCTTTGAAGACTGAGACAAAAAAAAACCACCCAATTGTTGAGTGCTGTAGCCTTTTCCTCATCAGTTTTTTCCAGCTGTTCAGGATTTTTTATGGGCAGAGGGGTTATTCCTTCTTTGACTTTCCTTTTCTGGCTTACGTTGATATTTATTTGAATTGGCTAACTGGGAAATAATAATTTCTTTTTTGTCTTTAAAAATATGATTTTTTTTTGATGCGACACTTTTGACCCAAGGTGTAAATAGTATTTCCTGCTATTTCTCTGGGATATGTTTTTTGAATATTGTTTTGAATTGCAAATGATGAGAAGCAGTATGTTGTCTGTATGTATTATTTATGCTGAATGGACAGGCCCTCGTCCCAGCGTCAGCAAACGTTTTAGGATCAGAGGAACAGAGCACTTCAGTGGTACTCTGTTGTTCAAGCATACATTTTAATTATTTTTTTCCTTTTGCTACTGACTTTTTTGTTTAGAAAGGACCATAAACGTAGTATATGAGAACCAAAAACCTGTGAAACAGAGGATATTTTTGCACTAGTGAGATGGGTAAAAGAATGACTGAGTCTGTGTTAGACTGAAAAGATCATTGCTGGAGAAAGGGCCAAAGGTACAAACTTGAAATTAGGTAATATTTTAAGTGTTGGTAATTTGAAATTTTAGTTAGGATATGGAACAGACAAAATTTTCTCTCTTCTAATTACTGTCAGACACTGATAGCTTAATATTTCTGATTTTAATTGAATTCTAAAATGTATTTTAGGCTCCTTTTTATAAAGACAAACTTGTATAACTGGTCTACGTGTATAAGTAAATGGATCTACTGAATTATTTGCTGTTCTTCTATATATATGTTCTTTGCTATTTTTTAACCAGTGTTTCCAAATCTCCCCTTTAGGGGAGTTTGAATTTCCATTGTCATATAAGGTTCTAATCTCTGAACTTTTGAAATATTTCTATACATGCCAAAGCATACAAGGGTTGACTCCCTTTGAGGTTTATTTGGTGGTGGTCTGGAGAAGTGCCAGAAAGTGAACTGACTTCAAAACATCTCTGCCATTCAAATTAAGGATTAATAAAATGGTTTTGTAACTTTGCTCCTTTGCATTTTAATTCATAATAGTGGTGTTGGAAACGATGTTACTGTTTTTTTAATCTGGGCAGAAAGCAAAAGGTGAACACTAGGAGTCTAACCTGTTTTTCAGTGCGTGAGCAATGTATATAGCTTACGAAAATGCTGGCATTGGATTTTCAGTTTGTTTATATTATATCTCAGTGCAAGGCAGGAACTTTCAATATAGAAGCCCAGGGAAGTTTTCAAGGCTGCTTGATAGAGACAGAAAGTTATTTCAGTGTTTTCAGAATGTAAATTGTGAATGTATAAGGGCCTTTTCTTTATGAGTTGTGTGGTTGAATTTATTGTAGTCCAATTTCAAATATATTTGATGGGATACTGAATCATTTCTGTGTTGACAAATCAACACTTTATTTTCCCCTGGGAATTTTTTTTAAGTTCTGCTGAGCACTGGAAAACAGCTACAAATGTGTGATAAACCTGTGGTTTAAAGAATTGGATATCGAATGGAAATGAGGTACTAAATCCCCAAACCATATGTTTTTATTCCTTTGGAGTATAAGGTCATTTTGACTAGTAGTGTAGTTTTAGTGAACTTGTAGGTGGTAACCTTAAAATTATTGGCAGGAAAAAGAACAGTAGAAATGAGAAAGCCTTGAACTTTTTGTCATCTAGATGGCTTAGAAATGACAAAACATGTTATGTAACTGTTTATTTGGAGAAAATAGACTCTGAGAGCAGTGCCAATGACAGCACTTCACAGAGGTTGCATGTCCCTTGCTCAGTAGATTGTAAGAAACAGTTCTGGTAGTTGTTATAGAAACAGCTGGTTGCAGTGGCCAATTTATCTTTGTCAGAATAGGCAAGAATTACTTGAGCTACTAGGATAACACTTCAATAAGTGCTATGACTCTGTAGGTTCTAAGATGCAGTGAGTATAAAGTTTTTACTTTGTGTTATGCAATCCAAATAGTCTTGTTTTAGTTTTCTGTTCTGTCCTCTGGGATGACTTAGAACAAGGCAAAGGCTTACACAAATGCCAAATGGAAGTGTCTTAGATTACTTAGAGGAGGAAGTTGTGCTGTTAAAGTCTTGTAGATTTAATTATAAATCTGATGCTGTTGTGTAAATAAGAAATGTTTGCTGCTAGGGGTAGAGCTCTCATAGATGTTTTTGTAATATGACAGAATCATTTGTACCTCTGTGTAGTTTGTAACACAACAGCTCTTCTTCGCAGTGTTGCAAATGTAAGTGCCATTGCATTTTACCCAAAGAGTAGGTTTAAAGCCTGCAACTTATTTTGCCTGTGTCTTTTCAGTTACATTTCTAGGAGAGGAGTCACCCTTTTTTTCTCACCTTTCAATTTCACTTTGTTTTTAAATTGTCAAATAAAACTCCTTTTACCTTTCAATAATTGATGAAATGTACATAAGTGTGTGTGTTTATTGTTGAGCTTTATTTAGTATTTCAAATATTCCATACAATTTCTTTATAGAAACGATTACAAAAAGAACTATTGGCATTTCAAAATGATCCGCCTCCGGGAATGACTCTAGATGAAAAGAGTGTACAAAATTCAATTACACAGTAAGTATATATACTGCTTTATTTCTGCTGTCATGCTGAAAAGACTAAGTTATGAGAAGTTCTCTTCACAGTTTCACCACTTACTCCAAGTAACATTGTGAATTTTTGCTTTTAGTCTAGGCAATGAAACATTGTTCTCCTTAATAAGCATATTGTGGTAATGTGTTGGACTCTTTCAGGAACAGGATAGTGAATTTAATAAATTTTTATTAGGCATTTTCCTGTCTAACAAACTGTCAATTGGTAAAAGCTTCTGCATATTTTAGAATAAAATAATTTAACAATCTTTCATAGCTACTAACCTCTGAAACCCTTCTAGATTTATTGAAACAATGAAATAGCTGATTTAGGGTGCTGTGATACTTGAATAGAATGTATGTCATAGCAGTTAATTTCCATTACCTTCTTTCTCTAAAGCAAGTGGAGAAAACATCTTAAAAAGCAAAGTTGTCTGGGTACACTTGTTTGCACTTTTTTCCCTGCCTTGGCTTTCTCGGTAATTCATGAAACGGGAAGAGAAACACGGTAAAATATTCTGTGTCCATTGAAATGGACAGGGGTTGTTCTTGGTATTAATCTATTTTTTAATTGACTGAAATTCAAAAGATTCAGATTGTGTTGACATTTTTTTCTCATAAGTTTTTAGTTTCCTTTTAGGGAAATGTTAAACATTTAGCACATGTAAACATCGATGAGCGTATGATCTCAGGCTATATGTTCTGTATTATGTTATTGATTGATGGAGCAGCTTAAACATAGAGCTGACTTCTGATGTTTTCACATCTGCATTTTGGGTGATGGCACTCAGGCCATGTTACTTGAGGCTTTTCTGAGACTCATATATGCTGAGTTAAACACTCACTGCTTTTTAAGTGATGCTGGCCTTTGTGATACTTCGTGCAGATGATTATGACTAAAACAAACGGAAATAGCACTTTCCAGTTTTCCGCAAAAATGAGTCAATCTAATATTGCAAGTGGTATTCACTTATTTCAACAAAAAACTATTAAATCAAAGTTTAAAGCAGATGGAAAAGGATATCTCTGTTTACAGAGTACTACCTCATTATAATTTCTGCCCTGTACAACTTTTACACCTTTCAATACCTTGCACATAAAAACTTCCTATTCACTGTCATGCTAGATTTTGAAATTGTCACTGTTTTAGAAGCTTCCTGTCACAATTAAAATGATATTTTTTTCTCTTTGAGGGTTTTTGATGTCAAGTAGCATGTTTTGAGTTCATTAATCAAGTTACACTTTGAATTGATTGCGTTAAAAATTTGTGTAGCAATACCTGCTTGGCTTTTAAAGATGTTGAATAAAATAATTGGATCCCATGATGTAACTGGGTCATTTAAAACATTGAGCAATCTTTTATTTTAGATATACAAGAATTAGAAATTTGAGAAGGCTAAACTGTAAAGCACACAGGAAATACGGGTTCTAGTGATTCCTTGACCATAAAAGGAGGAATGTCCAGGCAAATTTATCTTCTACTTAGTAAAGTAAACTATTTCAAAGACTTGAAAGTGAAAGGTCTTGATCACAAGAACCAATAAATCTAAAGAGTATTGGTGCACTGTGTGTATAAAGGTAAAAGCAGAAGGCATAAGAAGAGATCAGTGATCTGGAGTGCAGATAGAGTAAATTGAAGGCATCTTCACAAAGTTAAAGTATGAAACATACTTCATCAGCCTTCACTGTACAGCCATCACTGTGCTACTGTTGAAGACACATTCCTCTTGAAGGATATGAGAGCTAGCCGTTTATTAAATACGCAGTTTTTCTCAAAAAAGCCAAAAACCAAAACAAACAAAAACAACAGAACCAGCAAAAAAACCCCTAAGAGTGTTAGAGGGGAAAATAAAAAATGTGCATGGCTTGAATACAGAGGGAGAGTATATATGACAGGATGATGGAGAGGTTGAGAGTAGGATCATCAGACCTGCCAGCTGGAGGTGTCAGCTTTTCTGAGTACACTGCTGTTCTGCAAAATCTCAGCTGCCTTCCTTGAGTTGATGTAGTCTCTTTACCTTATTGTGTTGCTTAGATATGTAAAACTCAATCAAAGGTGAAAAACCGAAAACGGAAAAGTGATGCTGCAAAGGATCAACAAGTGGTCAACAGTAGAACTCTAAAATCGTAGAAGTTAGATAGCAGAGTGTTGCTGTATGTGTTGAACAATATGCAAAGCATCTGGTTTTAGCTGTGTTAAACAAACCACAACGCAAACCCAACAACCATAAAGCCCCCACAGGCAGCACCATCACCCTCTTCCCCAGCAACTCCTCATGTCAGTTACTTTAATTTTATTATGGTGGAAGGAGCAGAAGAAGAGGAAAAGGCATACTGAAATGTTGAGATGTTATCTTCACTACGGATTCAAATTACCCTTTTTTTGGTTTTGTTTTAATTTGCTGGGACCTTTTAATTTTTACACTAGTAACTTTTCCAGTTTTGGTTCCATTACCTGCAAGATACCATTTAATTTCTGAGTTTTTCACAGGTATAAGTACAAGATGAGCTTTGCACTTTTCCCTTGGTTACAGATTTTATTTTAATGAACTGTATCGATGCTTTCCTTGACAGAAAACAACACAAAAGAGAATGTGTACTAGTTTGTTCCCTTCCAAACCTGTTAAGTTTTTGAGCAGGTTTTTTATTTCAGCTTTGTTGTTTCACATTAACAGCCATTTCTTGGGAACTGATGTGTCTATGTATAGTTCAAGTCATGATTACATTTATAATTTGCATCACTGTGTCAGTGCCTGTGTGCAAAACACCAAGCTTGTTTCTTTCTGTCATGTATTGCTCACTTTTGTGATTGTTACAGTGTTAGGAGAGAAGTTAGACCATCTGGCTGTGATTGATATTTGATTTGATTAGTCCTGTGCTCCAGGAGTAAAAGTATTAATTTGTCAGTCCACAATGCTAACAGCTTTTTCCCCTATTCCTTAGGTGGATTGTAGACATGGAAGGTGCTCCAGGAACACTCTATGAAGGGGAAAAATTTCAGCTTTTATTTAAGTTTAGTAGTCGGTATCCTTTTGATTCGCCTCAGGTAACTGCTGCCTTCTTTCTCTCTTACTGCTGCCTTCGGGTGACAGCTGTATGACTTGTGCTGAATGTTATATCATCCACATAGCATAATGTCAGCTTCACTTACTTTAATTTGTATTAAACACGTTGTGCAGATGCCTTTTCTTTACAAGTGATTCTGCAGTGAAGTATAGGGCTCTGATGTGTGCTTGGACAGATGAAAGTAGTGTAAACTGGAGGGTTCTTTGATGTTGATATTCATGTCATATGAAATACAGGATAAAGTAGGAAGATGCCCTTTATTGTGATGCAGGAGCCAAGTAAACAAGAAACTGCTGCTTCATCCCTTCTTACTTTCGTATATTTTTCTGGTCGATTTTTAAAACTCTTGCATCTTCTCTTGGCATTGTTAATACAGCTGAAGAAATACTGTGCTTGTATTAGGGATTCTCGTAGATACATGACACGTTTGAGAGGTCTGCAAATAGTGTTATAACTGAGGTATGAGATACTGTGTTGCTTTCATGACAACTTAGAGAACTGAAGGGACAGCAGTACTTGGAGACTGCAAAATGTGCTGTGTACATCTGTTCCTCCATTACCTGAGAGAAACGTTTCAAAGCATGGTTGATAAGAGTAGTGGTCAGCTGTCACCCCTGCTTTTCTGAAACAGGAAGGAGAAAAGCAAGAGTGCCTTAGTTCTTGTCCTGTCTGTTCCAGCTCAGAGTTCTAGAAGTGATCTCTTCAGCTTCTCTCATTGGTGTTAAAACTGAAGCATGGAGCTGTGAGAGACTCTTAAGCTGTAAAAATTAACATATTTTTAGGTACCGTGATAAACACTAGAATGCTGACTTTAAGTCTTTTAAAGAACAAACCGGCCACCTGTGCTTCTGCACCTCATCAGGTTTGCAAGGTACTACTTATGGGTGATCCACAAGAGAGTAGCCAGTTTAATTTGTTTCCAAGTTGTTTGTCTTCATTACCCAACCCGTGTGTGTGGCTCTGTGCAATTTATTGTTAAGCCGCAAATTAGATCCATACATCTACACTGAATTTTATCACAGAAAACAATTAAAAATTTATATACTGGATACTTGATTGTTTTAGATGGCTAGAATTTCAGTTTTTCAAACATTGCTGTGCAGTAGGGTCATTCTGTACTAGAAACTTCTTGGTCATAATTACCTCTCCTGCAAAGCTAGTTACTGTGAATTGACAGCTTTCACTTCTGCTGCTTTAATCACTTGGTTGTTTTCTGCCTTTAAATGTGTGTTGTCTGTCATGGTGTGCATGGTTTTACTTACCTGGTCTGCCTAGTCCAGGTTGTCATGTGAAAGTAGGATATTAGTTACGAGTGAAATACATTACAGAATTATGAAGGTAAGCCCTTCAATGCTTAAGAAATACCAGTTTAAAGACCTATGAAAGATCATTCTGCATCCAGTTTCTCTTATGCCTGAGAAACCTGTCTGCCGTTTTGCAGATAAATTAAGGTCTCTAATTTCAGCTTCCTACATGATGAAGGTGTTGCTTCTTGTTGTCAGTGATGAGGTGGGTGTGTTGTATACATGTTTACATATTTCTATGCATACCTACATAACTTAAGAAACACTTAAGAAACTGCTGCATATTATAGTCACTAGTGGTAGAGATTTATGTTTTTATTGCATTAAAGGAGTTCAGGAGTATAATACTGATATGATGATTTCACTTTTACTCTCTTTCCATTGGTTCTGAACCAATGATGTGTTTGGCAAAAACTTGATGTAGGAGCCGTAGTTGTTAAAATTGCTTTTCTAGCCTTTTTTTGACGGTGATAGTACCTTTTAATAGAGAGGAGTTAAGGTTCTAAATGCTTTTCTTCCATATACATCCATGTCAAATAAAAGTTTTTCCATTTGAAGTAATGTTTTAAAAATACTTCCTATTTGGTAACATACTTTGGTTTCACAAGTCCTTTATTTATAATTAATAAGATTGATGCATTTTAATTTTATTCTTCATGCTGGAACCTGGATGAGTTGTCGAGAACTTTATTTCTGTTATGTCCAGGGTTATACAAATACTCATTTGTGGATCTTGTTGTGCTTCTTGGTATATAACAGTGTGGATAATAAAATCATTAAAATCCAGTATTTTGTCTAGACGGCTGTATTCCTTAGGAGATGGAAGACTGAGGCTGCAGGATATTGCCCTGTCTTTACATTATTACCTTTGCATTTTTCTATGCTGTATAAGTATTAATAGGAAATCCCCTATATTTAACCATTTGTTTAACCCCATCTTCACTAGCTATTTAGGCTTCCATTGTTTATTTTGCATTTCACTTAATAGTTTCCACAATTGAATTAACCCAACGTGGTAAAGTGTGTTATTTAGTGTAAGTGAAAATGGCAGGCCTGCTTCTTAAATAAGATTATACTGTTTTCCCAAACCAATACAGTTTTATTTAAAACATGGACAATAAATTAGTTATTTTTGTTCTTTTTTTTTAGGTCATGTTTACTGGAGACAATATCCCTGTTCATCCTCATGTTTATAGCAATGGTCATATCTGTTTATCCATTCTAACGGAAGACTGGTCTCCAGCCCTCTCAGTGCAATCTGTTTGTCTTAGCATTATTAGCATGCTTTCCAGCTGCAAAGAAAAGGTATGGGCTTATTTAGCACTGTTGAAGTAGAATAAGTAAAAGTTAGTAATTTTCTACTTTACAAAGTGAAATTTTCATCTCTCAAATTCTGAAATAGGCAAAACTACTGTATCTACATTTCTACCTCTGAGAAAATACTAAGCTAGAACTGCAAAATAAGCAGTGCAGTAAGTACTTTGCCACTGTTTTCAAGGTAACCTGCTTATGGACCATTATTGGAAAAGGGTAGTGGATGGAACCCTTCCAGTTGTCCTAACTGTGAAGTTCAGTCATGCTTTAGGACAATTCTTTGTAAAATTACCCTTCAAAGGCAGTGCAGAATGACTAGTGAAATATCTTTAGTGCAGATGTTTCTAAGACTTTGCATCTGTGCTATTTCAGTGAACTTGATAATTTTCATTTTGGGGAAGTAAATGCTGCTAAGCTGCTTTTTTGGCACTAATACCTTAGACCTTCTTGTAAAGAGATTGCCCTTTCACTTTTGACCATTTCTTTTGCAGAGGGCTGTCTGTGGAAGTTAGATGTGGTCAGAGCTTGTCCATATGTGCTATCCAAACGTGCCTCTTATTTTGCATCCCAATCAGTCCTAATGATATGTGTAGTCAAAAAAACACCCCAAAATGGCTTTGTATTGTATTCTATCCTATGAGTTTTGTATAATGATGACACTTAGGAACAAAACGGAAGACTATGTAGTATTGATCAGATATAGATATTTAAATTCATTTTTTCACCTACTCTGAGCTGAGATGTAGAATGGGAATTGGATGTAATGCATAAGAATTAGATTCCAAATTGCAAAGGAATTTAATTTTGGGGTTTTTTTTGAACAACAGCTGTTTCTTTTGGGTTTCTTTTGTTTGTTTGTTGGTTTTTTTTTTTTTCTTTTTCATTTTTTTCTCTCCCTATTTATCACCAAACTGTTTGATATTTTTTACTAATTTTTTTCTTGGAGTATCTCAAGTAAGAATTTACCTGGATCTTTAAGAGATTTTTCTTGACAAAAAAGGTCTAGTCCTGCCTGTTACCTCATTTCCACTGCATTCACATGGTAACCTTTCATAAGCTTATTAAATAGTTCATGTATTACAATATGAGGATTGTTTGATTATTTGTAGGTCTTTTCTTCTGTTGCAGAGGCGACCTCCAGATAACTCATTTTATGTAAGAACATGTAACAAGAATCCAAAGAAAACAAAATGGTGGTATCATGGTAAGTATCATGGTAACTAGGACCAGAAATCTTGAACTTCTTTTCCAGCTGAAGGCAATTAAAATGTAGGAAAGTAGGATGAATGTGTTCAAAGCATTAAACTATTTTTTTATTAATTCAAAAAGTTATTTAAATCCTGTTTGTGAGATACTCTGCTGTGATTTTTTTTTTAAAATCACATTTGAATAATTTCTGGTGGAAATTTAAACATGTTTTAAATTGTAGGATTGACTTTGAATGAAAGTTCTTGTAAAGTGTATTAATCCATGACAGGTTTAAAGTTTGGGATTGGGGAAAGTCCATGATGAAACTAGGTTTTGCTCTAAACCATTTTTTTTTGTTATTGTTATTAGCACTTTACAAACTTTTATGTTGTTGAAAAGATACCTATATATTTGTAAACAGCTATGTGTTTTGATAGATTTCCACTCTTAATCAGAATTTCCAGTATGGGACAGCTGACTGACTTTAAAAGCTCACAAGAACTGATACTGAATAATATAGTAATAAGATTCTCCGTGAGCACGATAAAGAAGAAAAAAACCATATTAAAATTGCTAGTGTCTGCAGTGCTAGTGTCGCGTTGGGGTTTTTTTCTTTGTTTGGTTTTGGTTAGGGGTTCGCTTTGCTTTTGTGCTTTTTTTCTTTCCATGTGTTCTCTGTCTTGCTTTATACTGTGTGATTTCTTTCTTCTGCCTCAGCATTTGTCATCCTCTACCCAGAGCTGCAGTTGATTGTATGTGCTTGTATTATCCACTCCATTGGTGAGGAAAGAGAGGAGAAGGGGGTAGAGATGGGCCATGCTTTGTTTCTCTCATCTCTTTTTAGCAATGCTTTCGTTGCTGTCTGTAGGAAAATTCTGTACAAACAGTAGTTATTGGAAGCACAAAGTACTTTGGGAAGGGATGTGTCAGAGCAGGTAATACTGTATGCTAGTGTAGTGCAGGACAGTTGATTCCATCACTGCCTCTTGTTGAAGGTTCCACTATAAGGCATCCTCTGTTTTTCATGGCCTCCCCACTCCAGGATATGTTCTGTCCCTGAAGTGAAACAAGAGAAAGTATTTTGAGGCAGTGAGAGTTCATGACTGGAGAGGCAAATTCCAAAGTCTTCACCCTTAAAATTCTTAAGATTCTTAAAAGCCCATGGATGGCCTAACAAGAAAAACTTGATAAGTTTCATAATACTTGCTGAGAGACCCATGAGGTTTTGACATATGGTAATTAAAATAATGTAATTAGAATTAAGTAACAGAATGAAACTCTGTTTCTCATAATACAGTAATAGTATCTCCAAAACAAGGTGGCTTTAGGTACAGTAAGAGAAGTGCTGTATGTCACGAAATTAAGATAGATTTAAGAAACTTGAGACCATCACGTGGTTGTTTTTTAAGTTGACTCCAAAAATAATAATCACATTGCACACAAGGATGGATTTTTCATCCTCACCAGATAATTCAGCAGTCACTTTCTCTTCTCTTCTCTCTCTGTTTTCATGCTCTTGTAATGTTTTTGGTGCTTCTCCATTTCTAGTTTTGGTTTCTCTTAAATGGCAGTTTTGGGAGAGTTTTTGTTAACTTTCTATTTTCACTTGCTAATTATTTTTAAAGAGAAACAGGTCAAGTTCCTTTTATTGGCTTTATCTTGTGATTAAAGTATGTTCTGTCTACTTTTAATTTGTACTAGTCTCATTTTGATTTAGAATAGAAATCTGTAAGAGGAGAACAGACTGCAGATAATACTTTTATTTCTTAATCATGAAATTCAATTTGTGTTAAACAAGCAAAGCAGCAACTTAGTATGGAAAGAAATCTGAGTTACTGATTCTGAAGGCTGCTGTATTATTATGGCTCAAAACCATCAAGGTGGTTACAGTTCACTGAACGAGTATTTTAGTTACTATGAAGTAACTAGGCAGTGTTTTTTTCTGGTAGTCGGAAAACCTTACCCCTCCTCAAATTCAGAGCAACTTAAAAACCAACCTGAGGCAAGAGAAAGAAAGTCAGTTCATTTCAATAACTCAGACTGTCTTGCTTCTTGATTAAAAGTTCATTTGGCTCCTCACTGCCTTAAATTCTTACATTAAAAAATAAAACATACCTGATGTCCACTGGACAAAAATTTCATAAATGATAGAGTGCTTTCCCTTCCAGTTTTGTGTGTGTGTGATTTGCTTCTTTGTACAGTAAATTTTGTTTCTCCTCTGAGGACATAGAACAAAATTGCCAAGGCATGATCTTTAAATTGTCAGTGTTTTCTAAACAGGTTTAAAGAAATGGTATGTTACAGTAAAATGGGAAGTGTGAAAGATGCTTCTGTAGTGTTTATTTTCTGCTCATGCTTCAAGTGAAGTGTCATGTATCTAAGCTTGTGGTTAAACCACATTTGACTGAATAAGTGAGGGAAGAAAAAACAATCCCACCCAGGAAAGAAAACCAGCTGTCCAAGGGTAACTGCTGGGTGAAATTAAATGCCAGTGCTAATATGACAGCGTGTGGAGGGAGATGCAGAATGGTTCTGCCACTTCTGCTGTCAGCTGCCCATTGGACTGGTTTAGCTTCAGTGTGACATTGGAGCTCTGTGTTTTGAAGAGATAGGAAGAAGTCTGTCATATGTATTGATACATGCATTTGAAGGAAAATATTTTTTTCCATTATGTGTCTGGAATTTATTTACCTGGGAGCAAAATAGCCCATGGTTGGGAGCTGATGTAAAGCAAACCCATATGAGCACAGAGTGATAAAGTGGCACTTTGAGACATATTCTGACATATAAATATGTGTCTGCATTTAACTTAATACAGAGTTTTTAATCTCTCGTATCATCCCTGCCCCAACACAGCAGCTTATTCCACAAGCAGAGTTATGGAGCTTTGTTGGCTACAAAATTATGTCCTCACAAGCCCTGTTTTAAAGCTCCTGATCTTTGAAAATATTTCTGGATTGTCTGCCCTACCCAATGTCTGTTTCAACTGTACACTGACTTTCCTGCTGCATTTCAATCCGAGAGTTGCTCATGTTATGTTAAAGACAGGAGGATCCTCCAGATACGGTTTACTTGGGCATCCAAACTGAAATTGGTTTCATAAAGCTGTTGCCTTCTTTTGTTGTTCTCAGGAGGTAGATTTTTTTTGAGGTGGGGGGAAGGGTGGGAGGGGACAGAGAGGAAGGGAAAAGCAGTGGTGTTTGTTTTCATCCAGTGCTTCCTTGCTGCTTTTGGGTTTGAAGGTTGGTTTGGTTTTGGTTTTATTTTTTTCTTAAGTAGGAAGTGTTTTCTCTGATATTTGGCCTAAAATTTTAGTACACCATTTAAATATCTCTTCTCTCTCTCTTCTGCATCCTTGTTCGTTTTTTCACGTGTACATTAGCCTACTATAAAATTAAAAAGTTTTTGTACAAGTAATAGCATTGATATAATGTTTTCCCTTGAGAATGTAGAATGTTTATGAGGCTACATTTTTTAGGTGTGGGAGGTTATAAGTAAGTCTTCTAAAAATAAACAGACAGTAAGTTTGCTTTCTGTTAACAACTCAATATTTACTGCTAGCAGGTGCAAATATACTGCAGGTTGATGTGTGAAGGAGAATGTTTAAAAGGGAGAGCATTAATGTGGCGCATAATGCAGAAAAGATAGGCATAGAACATGCATTTTTATAGTACGTTCTGTCTAATCACAGTATCTAAAATTTAGTGTATGTAATTTGCTTTCAGGTTTAAGATTTTAGGATTATAGTAGTAACCTATTATTTTTGCATAATGCTGTCAGCTATAGTTTTGTGTTGAGTCTTGAGAAATAAATGAGTATACATATATGTGTATATATATATATATATATATATGTATATATATATATATATACATATAAATGGATTAAGGGTTGAGAATGCATCAGCAGCAGCCCACTCAGCCAGGTCCTATCACTGTATATTCCTTATAAAAGGATGTCTTTGTTCAATAACTGTTGTGGATCTGCTGTACTTCAGGGGTGCAAAATGTTAAACATATTTGATTTTTCATTGTCCTGGCTAGTGGCTTTTTAAATATCAAGCATGGAAATGACTGTCGTTTTAATGGAGTATTTGCTAATACTGTCTTTGGGGTTGTATGTGTATTTTGAAAGTTTAATTTTTGATACTGTCTTTTCTCCCTGAGTCGTTATTGAACAAAACAACAGAATTATTCAATCAGGCTATTTTCTCTGCATGTTACTGTCTATGCTAGGAATTGTTTCTGCCTATAGCACCTTGCTAATTTGGAATTAGAATGTTAATATGTTTTCCATAAATGCTCTTCTTTTATTTTAAAGATGACACATGTTGATGCCACCATTTTGTGATCCTCGTAGCAGAAGATAGTCCTACTGAGAAAATGAGCACTTTGATCATTCAGTCTTTGAACTTTAACCTTTGACTGGAAGTGACCTATAGGCAATGAAGACTACTTCCTTTGACTGCATTTTTACTAGTGTGCATTCTGGGCGCATGTTGATCGCTGGTTCAGTCCATGCAACTGACATGCTTTTATTAGTCATACAGTATTAATGCAGGTGTCCAGAAATGTCAGAATAATTCCATTATTTTTATTTTAAGCTTTTGGAAGAATTCCAGGTCTTCATATATTGTGCAATAACACTGAGCTCCTTGACGGTTTTGGTGCATCCATTGCCGGCAATGGACATTGTACCAGGGAAAGGTTTTGCTCCTGCCACAAAAAAGATTGACAGAGTTTATGAAAGTTTTGGATATATTTGGATTATAAGCAAGGGATTGACAATTACCTTAAATCCAGCCCATTTTTTTGTATTTGGATTCTATGCACTGTGACCACAAAACTAGCAGCATGAGTTAACATGCCTAGCTGAAGGACTGTAATAAGATCATTACGTATTTATTAAATTGTTTATCTGCTGTCAAATTGTTTTGACATGGGCGGTTTTCCAAGTGACATTGGCAGAGAGGTACAATGTTATCCCTATGGTGAAATAAAACTACTTTTTGTATATAGTTATTCATATCTCTGAAGCAAAGGTATGAGTAATTTAGGGTATGAGTGATTTAAACAAGAATTTATTTTGGAGATAGAGGATGGCAGTGATATAACTGAACTTGCTGCAGTCCGTAATTGGGCTTGTAATTTGTACTTTAGAGCTTTTTCCAAATAGATTGCACACTGTTATTTCCTGCTAGCCATCAGCATGAGCCCTACTGCCTACACCAATATTTCATTTATTTATGTGTTCAAAAGCAATCCATATAACATTTTTTGTTTGCATTCACTGTTTCTTTTGTGTTGTATGTCATGTTTGAATGTTACAAAACAATATTTTGATTGAAAAGCTTTGTCAGAAGATATTTTCATGTAAATTATTTCTTTATCTTGTAAGCATCATCTTGTCTTTTAATCCTGTATTATAAAAAGAAAAAAAAAATACATTTTTGACAGAGGCTTAAAGTTTTCACAAAAAAGTGTGGACCTTCTTATTTAAGTTTAGATTAAAGTATATTTTCTTAACTTGCTTGTCAAACGTAGCCATGCCCATTTTTCCAGGCTTTTCTTCACCAAAAAAAAGGAGAAAAAGCCTAAAATCAGACATTTTTCTGTGGAGCAACATTTATTGAAATGATAGTTGTTCTCAGCACTCTGTAATATTTTGATACTGCAATTAGGTTGTCTTTTTAGGGAGCACTTTTATAAACTTAGTACCTTTACACATATGCAAAATTTCTATAATTTTTTTTACTGTTGCCTTATTGTTGCACTCAAAAAAAATTCAAGCAATTAATGCATGAATGTCTCAATCAAGTAATAGCTTGATGTAAAAACAAACAAAAGCAAAAAATATGCCTAAACCCAATCCAGAATGAATAACTACAATAACAAACAGAAAATTGGCTGACAAGACTGATTTTTTTTTTTTAATCTGCTGTATGATAACTGACGTTTTATAGCCTTGTACATACTTCTCTGTTACCTATTGTTTAAAACATTTTTAAAAAAGTATAGATGCTTAACTCAGGGTGGATAGAGTTTAGATGGATTTGCTTCAGAGAAGTATTTTGTACAGCATCAGAACTGTAGATACTGGCAGCAGTGAAGTGAGGCTACAATGTACTTCAGGAACTGCTTTTTTTTTTTTCTACTGTACTGAAAATATCTCTTGGCCTTTAAAACTCAATGGTAAAATCTAGCTTTGGATATAAATTTGATGTGTGTATATATTTTCACAATGAGCCTTTGAAACATAGAATTAATTTTAAGAGCCAAAACAAAAAAAAACTCATTTTAAACAAAAGAAATACTTATGCTCTAAACTTTTTGTTTAGCAAAATTTTATTATTGTGAGATCATCAAACTGGTTATTTTTGGAAATGGTTCATATGAAAGAGCAGTAATCTGATACTTAATCTGTATAGTCTTGTTAACTACTCTATATTGATTGAAACAATTGAGAAGTTTACGTATGAATGGTTCACATAATGGATCCTATCAAAATAGTCCACAGGAAAGAGACCTTAATGTGAGCAGGCAATGTCTGAAGAAATGGCTTAAGGACATCTCAGATTCTGTTATCTTTTCATATAGTGGCTCGTGAAACTATAGTACATGGTTTCAGAGAAGCTTTATGACATACCATATGTATTTTGTTGAAGATGGGTGTTGTAGTGCAAGGCATTATACATTTTATTGACCTGTGCTGTCACATGGACTATATTGAAGTTAAGTAACCAAATTTATGCTGCTCTTTAATAACCCCCCACCCCCTATAATATACTTAGATCAAGAAAATGCAAGGTAGATTAGAAGAGAATGTACCTCAGGTCTTATAGTTTACAGTAGAAATGCCTCTTTGATTCTCTTGTTCTCTTGTGGGTAAGTTCACCTATATAGAGGGGGCCAAGACAAAGCTTATATACCACTCAAGCCCTCAAAATAATGCAACTATTCTGACAATGCTATGATGCCCTGAAAAAGGGCTTGAATTGGATGAAGGTGGTGCCATCCTTTCCCTAGGGTGACCCTGTGTATGTAACTTTATTTCACTTGAAATTTCTCACATGGAATGGTTACAGAATTGGCTTGAAACGATCTTGCTTTTATTTTGTGTCAATATTCATGTTGTTAAACACTTTGTTTTGTGTTTAGTGTCTTTATACTATAACACAATAAATTCTGGTTTTAAAATAGATTACTGCCCTTGAACGGAAATACGTGTGGACCTTTTCATGGTGGAGTGCAGAAGCACGGTTCCTTACGTTCAGCCACTCTTGAGACAAAGCTGCCAGTAATTCTGAAATGTTGTGATGCATACCAGAGGAGGAATTTGCATAAAAGCAAGATGTTTCCTCTTTCTCCAGGGGGTATCTGTTGTAACAGCTGAAAGAAATAGCTTATTTTAAAAAAAAATCACTAAGATGTAATGCTTTCATTTCTCACAGATGATCAAATAGTTCTTTACCATGGTTTTTTTTTTTTGCCATTTGACAAGCACTTAAAATAATGAGGAGTTTCAGATACAGGATTCTTGTTTGCCTGCAGTGGTGGGAAGAGAGTTACTATTATTTTGTCAGCATATATCAGGATGATTTAATTAAATCTCTGCCTCATACCAATAACTGCTTTCAGTTTTGTACAATTTTTTTGTTTAAGAGGTCTCTTCTGCTTTGTAAAAGGCAAGGCACTGCTTACCTAAAACATGTATTTTTATGAAAAATTCACTTTTTAAAATTCATATATTTTCTGTTGTGAAGATTATTCTGAATGTTCAATTTTTATTTACTACTTTTTTTTTGGAAGTCTGACAAAAACCTAAGATGTGAACTGTATTTAAAGGTATGATTTAAGGAGACCATAATGTTTCCAGGTCAGTAATTAATGATGTTTTAAAAAGAGAGAGGAAAAAACCCTAATTGAACCCTAATTAAATTAAAAGATTTGCAAAAGTGCAGCTATGGAGTTTCAAGGTGTGGAGGAAGTCATTATAGTTTTTGCCTCCTCTGGTAGAGCAGTTGAGCATTACCTTGTGTTTGCATGCTCACAAATCCTGGTCATTCTAAAGAATAGGTTTGAATGAATTTTCTTTTAAAACCAGTTACTTTTAATCCATATCACCCAATCCAGTCTGGATTTGCTCTAATACACAGTGGTACCTGAATAGTTGGGTGTTGAACTGAGTAAGGGGAGTTAAGCTTAGTGATATTCCATCTTCAGCTGCAGTCACACAGCAGCATGGGAAGAGAGACTTTGTATTTGGTTTGTGTGCCAGGTACTTGTTGGCCTGTTGTTTCTAGGACTAATACTAAATTTCCAAACCTCCAGGCTTTAAAATACCTTTATAAAATTGGAAGAGTAGAAATATCATGAGCTGCCTTTCACTATAAAATATAATTCAGAAATACAAATTTGAAAATACTTAGTCTCTGTTTTTAGTTCATTTTACTGATAATAGCATTATGGGAAGATCTGTTCACTCTCCATTTCTTGTGGATTTTATGAACTTTTAAAAATAGTGTTTAAAGAGTTTTGATCAGCTGATTCAATGTAGCAAATTATCTCTGGAGCTCCTTAAAGTGAGTTTTTTTTAAATTACAAAGTAAGAGCATTTCGGTAACATTGTAGTTCCAAAGTAATTTCTATTGTGAAGTATGTAGGCAAAACCATGTAGGTTTCATTCAGATAATTATTTTGTATTTAAAAACCAAAAATTAAATGCAAAATCAATTGACTGTGCTGTGTATATCAGTGTAGAGGTTGGATTTATAAGCCTGTGTCCGTAGTCTCTAATACAATACTTTGTAGGAGCTTGTGATGAGTCAGTGGTAGTAGGTTAGAGTGTGTTTAACTACCTCTACTTTGCATACATGCTATGTGCAGTGTAACTTTGTCTTTTGAAGTGAGATTTTTCTCTTGACCTCTGCTGGTGGAGGAGCTGCTTACAAGAGACTCTTCTGAATAGTAATCCAGTGAAGAATTGAAAACCATAATGATGGCCTCAAAGAAAGATGTTACAATCTGAAATCCTGTAACACTGATCACAGGTCTTCCCTCATGCTGGCCTTTTTTTTGTTATTTAAAATCTCCATGATAAGACCTTAAAACTTTTGTCTTGCCTTCAGCAATTAGGAACCTGTTTTCTTCAAGCCCTTTGAAGTGCTTTGTGCCAAGTAGGTCAGGGTTAAATCTGTTCAGGGCGTTCTGGGCCCTTTCTCTTCCCAGGACTACAATATTATCTGGATGCTGCTAATGCAGTTCTCCAGGGCATTTAATCCTTAAAGATAAAATCAAGTACAGTTCCTGCTATTACCAGACAGCAAGGAATTTGTACCCCTTCCTTTCCAGTCTAATGATTTATATTCCTGCCTTGCATCTAACTTTATTCTTGAGTCTGCTTTGAGATGATTTAACATGGTAAACCAGTAGGAAACCGACATAAGAAAAAATGAAAATCTGTCTTCTCAATTAGCAAATTAGATCAGCTTACTGCATAAGCAATAGTTTCAGAGCTAGTGCAAGAAATGGTGGAAAGCATTGTGTAGCTGGGGTTTGGAAGGTGAGGGCCAAAACATCATTTGTATCTTTAGAATTTTCTGCATAATGTAAAGTATTAGCAACCTTGTTGCAGAAGCTGAGTGGTGTGCTATAAGAAACCTGAGAGCTGGAAGTCTGGACTGCCTATAACAGTCTATGGCAGGAGACTCTCCTATCTTTTTAAACTCTGTTTTCTAGTAAAAATATCTGAAGTTGTTTCAAAACCTTCAAGTGATCTGTTACCTCTCCACTTAGATGCCTTGTTTTAGTGCCCAGGAACAGGTTGGCTTTTTGTGTTTTGGTTGTTTTTTTTTTTTAAGTAGCAAGTCTGTAGTCATTGTTCTGTGAGGATATTTTTAGTTAACTTTTTATCAGATCAATGTTGTCAAACCTTAAATAGTTACAGATGCAGTGAAACTGTTAAGAAAATGCCAGTTATTTTCCAGAAGGAAGGCAATAATCAAATCAAATGTTCTTGAGATTAGATGAAAAGCCAGATGTGTTTACAGTAAGTCATCTAGCACAGAAAACACTCGTGTCCCAAGTCTCAGAGTTCTCATTTGTCTATTGTATACTTCAAGAACAGGACTATTGCACTCTGGTAGGAGGTTTTCAAGACAAAACCACACTGGTCGCCATCTCATCCCTTCCTCTGAAGGTCTTGTTCAAGGAATGGATGAAACCTGGTGGTTTTGGTCTGTATTTATTTGTGCTGGGTCAGTGCAGAGTGTGTGACAGCTGTTACACTGAGTGGAAGTGCGAATAGCTCTTGAGTCTCTCATTCTCTAAACTGTCCATATGTCTGCAGAAAACATTGTTAGCTATGTTTCACATACACAGAATAAAGTACATCTTTATTTACTTGGTGTAGACAATTTATTGAAGATCGGACCTCTGGAAGATGCAGTATAGGATGTATACATAAATAAGTAAACAAGTGACAAAGATAAGTCATCAAATCTCCAGATGACTTAAAGTATATGAAGCCTAAAGTCTTGATTTGCATAAGGTTTTAAATTTGTAGGGGTTGAAGTGAGGGGAGAAATTGGGGGCACCATCTTGCACTGATATCTTCTGTGTCACACTTGGTTTTCGACTACAGCTCTTTTAATCTCTTAGATATCTGTATGTTGTCATCTACCCCAATCAGTAACTACTGTCTTAAGCATTATGCTGGAGTAACCAGGTGACTTTGTGTTCCTTAAATAATAATAATCCAGACAGTCCTGTATTGGGACTGATTTTTCAAGTGTTCCTTCAAATTGCATTGACCAACACAATGAGGATACCACATGGAGATAGGCTATGCTCACAAAGTAGGGTGGGAGGGAAAACAACCAGTTCTTGAAGTTTTAGGTTTGATAGCATCCTGAAGAGTGTCTAAAAATCAGTGGCTGGTGGCATGGTATTTTGGGTTTCTGTGTTTTTGGGATTTTGGGTTTGGCTTTGTTTTTTTGGTGGTTTTTTGTGTTTTGTGGTTTTTTGGGTTGGTTTTTTTTTGGTTTTTTTCTTGTTTTGTTTTGTTTTTTTGTTTTTTGTTTGTTTTGTTTTTTTTTTAAGAGGGCATCAGTAATTGCACCAATCTATAATTCTTATGTTACAAAGTTCTTCAAAACTGGAAAAGGGTAAATGCAATGCATCTATGGTCATGATGCAACTGAAGGATCAAGGTCCTTTATGAAAACCAGTAGCAGTTTGTTGAGATGTGCTGTATTAGGAAAAGAGAATGGGTAGCCCTCTCCATGGACTGAGGTAATAGGTTTCTTTTTGCCTTTGCAATAGTTTTTCCAGAAAAATAATAAACTGGGCAAAGTAGATTTCATGCTGTGCCTGACAAGAGATTTTGAGGTCTTGCAGGTGGAAAATAGACTGGATACAGTAATTTGCTATGTGTTTTTTAATTCTGAAAATTTCTTCTGTTAGCTTCCTTTCTTTGGTATGTAGGAATAGACTAAATCATACTCAGGCACTACTTATGTCTTCCTGGTATTTTGGGTACTGTTGGGGAATGCTGTATAGAAAAGCCTGCAATTCTTTTCCCTAAAAGCTTCTCTGGATTGTTACACTCAATTAAATACATCATCTACTTCTATATGTTGCCCATCAGCTACTTTGTAATGTTGAGGGTTTTTTAACTCATTTCTGTGCAACACTTTTTGAAAGTGATTATAAAGGCTTACCACCTGGATATTGGTATAAATGGTCATTTCATCCAGAAGGCAAGTTTCCTTACATTAGTAACTGTAGCATGCAATATAGTAAGGCTTAGGTCGTCCAGAATCATATCTGAAATGTACATCCCTCTGAACTTTTTATTCAGTATTGGATGTATCTGGGTAAGTATAACAAGAATTGTCTTGTGGCAGCCAGCTCAGTCTGGAGCATCCCTGCACACCAAGTTTAATGTCTCAGGGTTTTCTTTGGAGTAAACCAAAGATCTAATTGGAAAATTTGTAGTCATCTGCATAAGTTGATTCCATACTGTTTTGTGGTGATATGGTTTTCTGTGTATTTCAAGGCAGCTATTCATGCACCAGTGCTTTATTTTGAGAATGGGTCCTGTCACTATTGAGAGTTTGTCACATGGTAAAGCGTTTACTTAATTCTTTCTTTCTTATATTTGCAAAGTATTATGGCAGGATTTGGCCTCTGGAAGGGAATCCTGCTGCATGGTCTGGACCAGAATGCTGTTTCTGCCTGTCTAGAGCTTTATTTCTCAGGTTTGGTCTCAACGGTAGTTATATGTGTGGGTACATGCTAAAGGTGGGTGCTGATCTTGCTTAGGCCATGCATTAATTGAGTTGATTTTAGTGTATATCAATCTTTATATATTTTACCTTAATTTATATAGTATCAAATACCTTATTAATTGCAGCTTTTCATTTAAAAGAGCAAGATTCCATCAACATTTACATTTTCATTCTTTTTTTTTTTTTAAAGCAAAGATACTGCATTAAAAATAGTGTGGATAAAAGGAACTGAGAACTTGCTAGCTTTCGTCTGGAAGTTAAAACTTACAAATTCATACAAAATACTCCTTTCAAATTTTGATTATTTAATCTAAGGTATTTTTTCTCTTGACTTTGTTTATATTTTATCAAATGTGTATATAAATCAGTAATGCACTGAGTTCCATTGTGAATTTAAAGTGTAGGAAGGAAACAGACAAAACTGCCCCAAGATTTTCAAACGAGTCTGTGAAGATGCAGTGCCTTGTAGTTTGTTTATGCTTTGTCTTAATATGGCTTTGAAGAATTAAAACATTGTCAGACATGGGGATGTTTCTCTAACTTCTGTGAAGGCATGTGGGCACTGTTCTTGTTTAAACTTTCAAAGAAATTGAGACATGTACAGATCTGCCATAGACCTTGCCTTTTAAAGCATTTTTATTTATTGTTCCAGGTAATAGATTGGTCCTATTCTCTCATTAAATGAACACTGAACTTCTCAAATTACGTGGGGGTTTACTCTTGCTTAAATTGTCAAATTCAGCAACATTCAACCATCACAAAACTAGTGCTTTTGGTGAATCATTGGATGGGTGGGAAAGGTCTGGCTCGATGTGTTATAAAGCAGCATTTTAGTAAAAATATCCAGTTAGTGCATTTGTGTCAATTCTCAAAATATCAGAGAGCTCCCAAACTCCCATTGTCCTGGCATAGCTAGCGCATAATGGCAAACTGATGATATGGTGATGGTGCAGGATAAGGTGGGAGAGTTTTTTTTTATCATTAATGGGAGAATGTTGCACTGACAGCTCATTTTATAAAAATTACGAAGTTAGAACTGCTGCAAACCTTACTATCTACTATATTACACCTTCATATAGCACTAGAATTTTAGTCCAGCTATTTTTGTCAGTTTATGTACATGACAAAGTTTGTGCTTCGTTACAGCCAGTAATTTATAATTTTGTCATCAGACCCAAAAAAAACCTTACTAAGAGGTGGGGTCCTAATTTTGGCAGGATTGTGAAATGATGGGAAGCCAAACAACTTTAACCAGCTTCATCTAATATTGATATGATTTGTCTCACTCAAATACATTGTTATGCTATTTGTTCATTGCTGTCCTCTGAGAAAGTTACAGCGCTTGTTGCTATAGCATGCATAATATACAGCAAATTTCTTGCACAGTAAACTCTCTTGGAAATGGGTATTTTGCAAGTGAAACTGAGGACTTCAGTTGCATTTGATGTAGGTGTAACATGCACTGATTCTGAATTTTCAGCTAATATAATACCTGCTGCTTACTCAATTAGACTCCACCTGTTTTGAAGCTGCGTGTTGTTACAGTCCCTAGAAGTAGCAGGAATCTTGTTGCTCTAAGAGCTGTCACTTAAACAATTGGGCAAGCTGAGAATGAAGCTTGTGTGTGCTGGCAGGAGATAGTACTAACAGCAGATTGGAAGCATTGGTAATCCTCTAAAAATAAACATCATTTGAGTGACAATGCTGCCAGTTGCCCTTACTTTTAGTGTTTCCATTCATGCGATTCTATACTTAGAAGAATGTGTGGGCAATGTTTTATTACCATTCCTATTGACCATGATAAGCCCTTTATGTCGTGTACTGAGTCATGTTTGCAGTACTGGTAACTTCTGAACCTTTTTTTTTCTGGAGCTGGGAGAGGGGGAACTCTTTTCTCTGTATGAATGCTGGGTAAAGACAATTTCTCTTTCCTGGTCTTGCAGTTTGGCTTCATGTAAGTCTAAGGTAGTTCTTGTTCCAAGAGAACAATAATTTAAGAAATTACTGATTTAATACAGGTTTAATTTACTGTATAAATTTATAAGCTTGCCCAATTTCCTTAAGCAATTTTTTTACTTCTACAAAATGGTAGAAATACAGGTACTTTTCAACTTTTTGCAGAATTGTTCCACTGTCCCGCAATGAAAGGTAGTTAGCAGTGTAGCTTAGTAGAGATGGATGGGAAGCAAACTATGCAGAATGGAAAGCATCTGATTGAATTTTTTGGACTAGTTTTGTCCTTTGATCTCTCTATCTGTATCAGGTAAATTTAATTTCATTACAAGAATGTGTTTAGTGATGAGTGAAATACTTAATTTTCATGTCCAACACTGGCCTTAACTTCAAGATGTAAAAGGCCCAATCTCTGCTTTCTCTGGGATCTAGTCTGTTACAGTATGCTACTTGTAAGTGTGGCAATAGGTATGAATTAGGTACGTTTTCTCATGAGCATGACTGCAAATAAATGTAACTCGTATGGATACTGATGTACAAACTGGTCACATTACTGGTGTCACTTTGGTTATGTTTGAAGTGTTGCTCTAGTCTGTGCCTGCACTGAGAGGCACTAATGAGAATCCAAAGCATTTCAAGATGAGCGTGATCCTCTCATACAACACTGTCGGTGGAAATAGCATCATGTTTGGGCTTGTTTGAAGGCCTTCTTATGTAGTCAGAATGCTATCAGTAAAGCAAAACCCCCCAGAACCCTGGGCATTTAAACAAGAATTTAATCTTACGGAATCTATTGCTTCCTTGGCCTGTAATTACACTTTGACTTTCCCCTACTTCTCTCCTGAGCAAAGCCAGTGTAGTCTCATCAGGTAGCAATGCCTGCTAATGCAGAAATGGGTCATTTCTAAATGTGTGTGTGCTTTGTAATGGAAAACCAATACACCATGATCTTCAGGTTGCTAGTTCTGTTATTATTCTTGCTGATTTATCAAACTGTAGTTACATTTGTCTTCATTGCTGTAATCATGAGATGTGAATCCCTGGCTGACATGAATTATCTTGGTTTTCTTCTACCATTCTATGCTCTGTGCTTTATAGAAGTAATCCAAATCTTGTTGGTTTTTGGTTTGTTGGTTTTTTTTTTAATCTGGAAAACACATAGGATATTTGAGAAGTTTCCAGTGTTCATAATGGGTGATGAACTTGTATTAAGTATCTGTTCATATACATACACAGAGTTTATGCAGTTACTATACATATTAACTAGATAGGCATAAATATGCAACGTCACATTTTCTGTAGTTGTAAGAAGGTGGGCTGGCTGTATAGAAAGTTTTTATGGTACTTTGTGTCAAAAATAAACAGAAAATTACGGAAATAGCTGTTACAAATTAAATGTGCAAATTAAAACTAGAGGCTTGGGGCTACCTTTTGGGCAGTTTTGGATACATGAACTATGATAATGAGTGGTTTTCTGAATGTGCAGTACAACTCCTAATACTTACTGTAAAGTAATTTACCAGTATAATTTTAAAGTTTCACTGGCATTATTAGAAGGGTAAAGCATTAATTTACACATGGCTTTACTATTCCCAGCACTAATGTATGAAAGAAATGGCAGCAAGTGATTGCTAGGAAATACAATGCTACCTGCAAAGCAATCTAAATTTGGGGCAGTGGGTCAACTAATAAAGAAATAGCGTTGATACCTTCATGTTAGGAGACCTAGATGTAGGCTGGTAATTGCAAAATCAGCACATCTTTTTGATTGGGTTCACTTTGTGTTCTAAAAAAAATTATACTTGTTAAAGGAGATGAGGACCTAGAGGTTTCTCAGTGTCCTTATACCAACAGTGATGGAATTCAATATATGCTGACAAGTGCAAATTCTAGTTCACTTAATTTAGATTCTTGAAGTGATTGTGTGATTCATCTGGTTTAGGGAACTCACATTTTAGACATGAATCATCACAGATAGTATGTTAGTGTGAGTTGTTAAAATTCACTGCTTGTGAGTCCTTGCTGGAGCATAAAGAGTAAATGGTTTCCATTACCTGAGAAAACTCTTCACAGTATTTATTTGTAGTTTGTTTTGTCTTGGTTTGTTCATGCCTCTCATTCCATGTACTACCTAGTGATAAATCGGTTTAGTCATTTGTCTGTCATGCATTGTAGTCAAAAATCTACTTTTATAGTCACAGTTCTGCACCTGTAATTGGGGAGAGCAGTGGTCTGACTAGACTTAGGTTCATTAATAATACTGGGTTTTAATCAAATATAATCTCAAACTCCTGGGTTTTGCTTTTAATGATTGGGAAAATATTATTTAAAAAATTAAGTGACCCATTCTTCTGGTACTAAGCTATTAGAGGCTTTTATTCAGTTGAATGACTGACTAATGTAAATAATGCATTATTCACTTCTTATTGGTATTTTATGAGCACTCTATTAGCTTCATTATGCTTTTGACTTTAGTATCAAATATCATCCAAGTTGTTTAATAAATAAATAGTACAGCTACAAAGAAACTGTATAAAAGTCTGAAACAGAATTCTGGAAGAGGCTGTAAAATACCCACTCTTGGAAATTTTCAAAAGGAAACCAAGCAACCTGCTAACTCCAAAGTCAGATCCAGCTTTAAAGTTGGTCCTACTTTGAGGAGGCAGGGAGGGTGGCGGAGTGGACCTTCAGAACTCCGTTCCAACCAGCTCTGTCAATCTCCTACTTCTTAAATACATCATTGGGCATTTTCTTTGGGGATTCATTTTTGGTTTGGTTTGTTACACCAAAGTGTATTGAGGGGTGGAAACTAATTTCTTGATGATTTCTTTAAAAATCACAATTCTAATAATGAAATACATTAGTAAAAATTAAAATATTTTGATTTTTTGCAAGTCAGTGTGAAAGTGCTGATTTATTTTTTTCTGAATCTGAGGTTAAAAATGACAAGGCCAAGTATCTTCAAGTGTCCTGCACTCGTGTACAGACCAAATAGAATGACTCTATCCTTTCCTCCACTTAGGTATTTATGTGGGCATTTAGGCATTATTGTGGCTTTTTCTAATTTTCAAACTGCATACTGAATTAATCCCTCCTGTTAACAACTTGCATACTGAAACTAGATGGTTGGGCAAGTAATGACACTCCTGTTGTTTAATAATGGAGTAGAGTGAAAGAGTATGTACAAACCATGCATCTTGTTATCAAAACCTGAGAAGTTTCTTGGTTGTATTAATCTGCTTTTACTGGAGGTACTTATCCTGTGTCTCAGCAGCAGCAGGAAAAAAACCCCTCAAACATAAGGGTGCAGTAAATCTAAAGAAGTGACTCGTAATGCAGTTTAGTTGTTCATATATGTAAAGCTCCAATCATATAGGAACATTTAAAAAGCAAAATACACCCGTGGACTTAAAATGATTATAAAATATATTAACCTTTGTTTTATAAATTATGTATATAGATATGTATGGTAAGTTTTGGGATAAAATCTGCTCTTTTGTATTCAGTTTTCTTCCAACTACGTTCCATTTGCACCACTAAATGTATATCAAGATACAAGATTTCTGAGTTGATACATGTATCTCAAGATAAGTTTTTAAACTAAGCTTTTAGATGTTTAGTAATAGCAATGTTATAAAAATGTTAGGTATAGAAATAATAGCAGAGATTGGAGATTTTAGAGGCTTGTTGGAATTACATCTGTCTATTGCAGAAAGTTCACAAAACCTCCCTCGTAATCTGATGCTGACATTCATTGGATGCATTTTTCTCTGAGCACACCAGTGCTAAGTATGTGCTATACTGTAGGGTTGTTCTTCAAACTACTAATAGTAAGTAAAGCAAAAATGACATGACAAAATCATGAAGAAAGAAAATGAAGAACAAACAAATGAAAAAAGCCCCACGAACTGTGTACAGCACCATCATGATTCAGCATCTGACTGAGCTTTACTCACACAAAAATTTGTAGTAGCCTAATGAAAAGTACTTGCATTATTATCCATTGCTACGTTATATCAGAAGACTACAGAAGAAATTGTGTTATACTGTGTATTTCTGTCCTGAGTTCTTAAATTAAGGGGTAAGGAATCTCAGAATCAGAAAACAAAACAATGGAGGAATGAGAAGGGGAGGATTAACAAGCTACCATGGCTGAATACAGGGTATGTATAAACCTCTCATAACAAATGCTGAGTTCCCGACATGTGTTTAAACAAGTTGTAAATGTCATATTAGTGTTCTGTTAGTATGAATAAAATTTTGCTATCACTTGGATACTCACAGTACAGTCTGCCACTAGGTGTCATGACCTGTATTTGGTGTGTAAATTATCTACACTATGCAAGCTTACTATCAAAATTCACCTGGCGTCTGTGCTTTTAGAGTGTTCCTCCACCCTGCTTGGGAATCATGTCAGGCTACATAATTTTTCTTTTTTGCTCAGTACTGATCCATGTCTTGGTATCAAGCAATAATTTAAAAAAAAAGAAATTCTCATGGAATAGCAGATACTGCAGACAGTATGAACTCTGGATTAATTCTGATCCTGACTTATCTGTTGTTTTTTTAAATTACATTTGCTATGACTAATATTATAACTCTAAAACCTATCATTAAAACTTAGGGGTGTAGCAAAAATATACGGATCTTTGCCCCCTCAAAAAATCTAGTTTTGTTTCTAAGCCTGAGGAATTTTGTTACTGGTGTCTTGCAAATCAGATAGGAAGATGATTGCTTCAAGTTCTGATGCTTCTACCTAGCTTTTGCATAGATTTTAAAATTCTTGGTTTGTTTTACTTGAGCCAATCAAGAAAACAGATCTTTACAAAATAAATTAGATTGTGGATTAAACTCAGAAATCTTTTATTAATGAACAATAAACTTTTGATTACTTGGAGATAAAGATTTGAATGTTATCTTTTCCATACTAGAGAAATTAATTTCTTTAATTCCCCCCCTTTTATTCATCTATTAATTTCTAATTTAAAGGAAGAAACACTCTAGGCTTTAATCTCAATTCCACATAAACAAAGAAAATTCTTCTGCCTTTTTTTTTTTATTTTTCTGTCTAGTTCTGCTTTCTGTAATGCGATGTGCAAACCTGAAACATGACAACAAGATAAATATTCTTATGGTGGCAAAACCAAAGACGGTTGGTTTTGGTTGGAAAGGCACAGAAACAGCAACTTCTCCAGCGCTTTATGTGGCTGAGCCCTGGCCCAGTGTAAGGAGGGAGGGTTTGTGCCCACCTGCGGAAGGAGGAGGTTTCAGTGATGCACCGTGGAACGTCCATGGCTGAACCTCTATCGCTGCACTCCCTGGCCCTCGTTCCTGCAGCCTCTCTCCAGGCAGCGCCCAGCAACTGCATCAGTTATCTGCCCTAATTCGAGACAGAAGAAAATTTTAACATAAATCATGTTTATGAGTTTTTACCTTTCCCTGAAACCAGCTCTCTCGGAGGGGAAAGGTAAGAGGAGAAGCACGTTGGAGAGTTAGTGGTCCAAGCTGGAGTGCGATGAGTAACACCAGCTCGGGGGAAAAAAATCAAGCCTCTTCTCTGGTGTGCTGGGGGGCTGCCCCCCTCTCCCTGTATTTCTGCCAGCCCTTATTTTCTTTTTCCTTGCCTGAAGTCTCTGTGCCCGCAGCCCGCTCTCTCCAGGCGCGCAAGGAGCGGTGCAGACAGCGGCGCTCGGGAGCAGCCGAGAGGGGGCAGAGCACAGCGCCAGGCCCATCTCAACCCTACTCACGGACCGGCACAGCCCCCGCGCCGCTGCTCTCCGCGCTCTCCGGCTCGGGGTTTCCTCCTCCGCGGTGCCGAGGTCTCGCCGTGTGGCGAAGCCGGGCCCCGGCCCTGGCCCCGAACCGGCAGGGAGAAGGTGAGCGGGAGGCGCCG
>VZTF01004030.1:4223718-4269135 GCA_013397755.1 Cnemophilus loriae
GGCCGTGCGGCGGGGCCGAGCTTGGCTGGGACCGCGCCGGGCCTTCCCTGCTCGAAACCCCGGGAAGGAGTTGTGTGCGACCCGAACTTGCTCCTCGTCCTATGTCCCGCCCGGCCCTGTCGCGGTGCGCGGCCTCGGGGGCGCACAGGGGCCGCTCCGCCGCCGGCGGGGCGAGGGGCGCCCGGCACTGCTCGCCCGGTCAGCGGCGCGGACCTCCCAGCTCAGCCGCCGTGTGTTTGTACGTGTGTGTTAGTCAACCCTCTGTGTGCACGTCTTGCGCTGCCCCCAAACTTCGGACAGGGCCCCAGACTTTGCCATCAGTGCTGGGCTCTCCCACTCCCAAAATGGATGTCGGCATCTCTTCCAGCGATGGGCAGCGGAGCCGTTTACCGGCCTTCGCCCAGCACGGGGGGTTGAGGGCCGTCGTTGAGGTGGGACCCAGAGAGACACTGCTATAACGTTGTCTAGTCCAGGCTTCTCATGGGCTGGGTGGCATTTTCCCAGTGTTTAGGTGTCTGGTGGGAAAAAGTTCATCTTGATCACAGCCAGGCCTGGAAGTCACAGCCATGACCTCCTGGGGAAGTGTGGGCAGCTTGGGGTTAGCTGTGAGGGTGAATCCTGCAGCAAAGCTGTTTGCCTTAGAGTGCTCAGGGTCCCACCTGATAAGTCAGTGATACCCAAGCAAAAAATTTCTCTGCAGTGTGTCTGGCTGGTGTTGCCTTACGGCCAGCAAGCTGTTTCTGTGAATACCAAGACGTAAGCTTCTCAAGCCATGCTTGGAATGCTCCCTGTGCAACTACTGTGGTACTAAAAAAAAGTTTATGCTGTACAAAAGAGTAGATAAAGTGCTGCTGTTGTAACCTCTCTCTTTGCATGAAATACTGTCTTGAACAGTACTGAGGGATGTGTATGAGTAACTGCAGTGTTGCAAGGCACAAGTAAGGCTGTTTGCTCTGCCATAGCTCGGGGTGGTTGAACTGTGCTTCTGTCAGGGAGCATACATTTCTGTATCTCACGTTTACCAGTGGCATCAAGCTGCACAGGAGTAAGGTCTTCCTGGGTTGTGTGGTAATTCCAGGTTAGCAGTCTAAACCAGTGAAGTAATACTAATGCATTTAAGCCATTTGCTAACTACAAGGAGGTTCTGTATAGGCTTTGTTGTAACATTGCTGCTTATATAAACAGTGACAGGCTGACAGATTTCTGAATGAAATCTTTCTTTTTTCTAGAAAGTCAGCAACAGTGTAAGATTGCCAGTACTGATTTCCAGCACTGATTTCCAGCTGCTGAACCTTAGCTTTGACCTAGAAAACCTCAGAGAGAGGGATTTCTGCTCCTGCCAGTCTTTGAGAAGATTCCTACTGCTGCCAGCTAGGAACAGGATTGAGGCTGCCTGTTTGTTCGTAGTGTTTGAGGGAAAGAGACAGTTCAGATTTTCTTTTCTTTGCAGGCAGCTTTTCAACAATGTTGTTTGGCTTGGGTTCTGCTCAGTCTGGAGGCCAAAGTCTTAATGTATCTTGTTGCCAGCTCAACCTACCTTGTTGCCCAAGAATTACATCAAAATAATAATAAATCTGACTAATCTCAAATTCTGAATTAAGGTAGTAGATTGTAAAGAAACTTTCTAATTTTACTTGCAGAAGAACCGAATCAGAGGTGTTTTAATGACTGGACCAAGTTTAAATAAGCATTTAACACCATCAGCCACTGCTCTGGGGGCAAGGATCAGGTTTGATTTTCCTCCACAGCTTTGTAAACTTAACTTCACTCTAACTCTGGTTTACATTGGTGTGAATGTGGGAAGTGAATCGAATACTATGTGTTTTATTTGCAAAGTGTCGTGAAAAATGACCTTGGGAACATTAGGCAACAAGCCATGGTGAAGTGGATCCTCCGATTCCAAGACTGGGTCTCTAGCCATTAGGAAAGATGCACCTGTCATGCTCTATCTAGACAGTTTGTTTTGACCTACCCAAAATACATGGCTATTGACTTGTAAGTCTTCGAAGACACTGAAAAACTCCCATCAATTACATGCAGTCCTTCACCCCAAAATACATCTTATGATATCATTCCATTGGAGACTTGGCCTTATAAAGGAAGTGTGTAGGTTTTAGTGCCATTTTTGGGTGCATATTTGATAGATATGGGCACAGATTTATTCTGATCGGAGTGCGAAGTGTCTATTTCCTCGTGCGGGTATCACTGATGTGGTGGGGAAGGACCTAACACTGCATTTTTTCAGGATAACCGAAACAACGTAACTTCTGTTAATGAGCCACCAGAGCTTCACTTTTCCTTCCACTGCTTACATTTATTTCCTATCACCAAGAGCAAAATCTGTAGGCAAAGAGGCCTGTCTTTTGCCAGAACCAATTATTTTGCATTTCTAATCTTTGGATCACATGTAGCCTGCATTTTTCACAATAGTTCTTGAATTCTCTCTCCTCTGAAAGGAAGAGAAAGAAAGACAGGGCGTTCCATTTGGTTGAGGGGCATAAAGAGCACAGGGCAGGAGTCCTGTGGAGACAGGTCAGGGAACTGGGCTGGAAGTTTTGCTCAGGAAGGAAAGGATAGTAAAAGAGGGGGAATTGAATTGGTGGGAATGCATGACAAACTGTGAAGAGAGGAAATGGAACCTGTGTGTAGTGTAGTTAACACACATATATAGTTCATATATACATATATAAAAAGTCAAGGGCTCTGCATTTAGAGGGTCTGCTAATTGTCAGCACTGAGTCACGATCACCATTATCCAAAGTATGTTTGCATTAAAGATCAAGAGTTCAGTAAGAATCTGAGAGATGTCTTCTGAGGCATTGTTCTGGAAAATATTCAGAATAAAAAAATTGCTTGTCACAACTCCTAATGTAAAAATGAATTTTGAAAAGCCATCTGTGGTAGTGTAACACTAAAGTCACATCTATGTCTGTAACTGCTAAAGTTTGTTCATACTTCATCTGAAAAGCAAGTGTTTTGTGGTTTGGATTTTCTTTTGTGGGTCTTTTTTGTTAAACTGGTAGTTTTTGGAGTGTTTCCCAGTAATGAAATGTGTCATACTGTGTCATACTCCATCTTTACATTTGCTTTAGTCAACTATACAGCTATACAGTACGTCAGTAGAATGTTACAAATTTATTTATATTTAACCAAATAAAATCAAATTATGAAATTTAATTTTTTCCTGGTAAATACCACTTTTTTCATATTTAATTACTAATATTGTGGCTCCACTATACTTCTGTATCCCCATAATCTTCTGATTTAGTCACCATTAAAATGATGGGAGGGGGCACTTTTTAGACTGGTTAGAACTCAGGCTGTGAGCTCAGATCCCTGTTGGTGTTTCTGGTGGTCCCTGGTTATAGCCAGTAGCCAATTATTATGTCAAGTATGGGTTAACCTCCTATCCTTAGATTCTGGGAGAAGTTAGCTTACTAAGATTTTTACCATAGCACATGCTCGCTTGAAGGGTATATTTACAGTCTCATTTTCTGAAAACTTCCAAACAATCACAGTGGCCCCACTTTCAGTTTCGCTGCTTGCCAGCTTTGAGGAGGCTGTTTTTGCCTCCCGGCTGAAGGAAACATTTTTGAGCACAGGAGACCAGATTTTCTTGAAAAGTTTCTTGCAATGAAGATGGTCACCTGTTGGAACAAGAAGAGATGAGTAGCTTATTTTTTATTGCTATAGCTAGTCTTAGTTTCTTGGTTTTTGCACCTGTTAGGTATTTGCGGTTCCCAGTTTCTCCTACAATGACCCCAGTTTAAAAAAGCAGTATTAAATGAACATAGGGAAATATCAGTATACTAAATGTGCAGATTGATATCAGTAACTGGAATTATCTGGATAAGTAACTGTCTGCAAGTAATAGAGAAGTTTTTCCATGTCACCCAGATTACACATCCATGCAACTGATACATTTTGAAGGATTAAATCAAGATAACGTTGTTCCCAAGGTGGAAATGCAGGCCTGGTAGAGAGCAATGTTGGGTTACTTAGAAGCATACCCAGTTGTTCTGATACAAACAAAATAATAATGAAATAACACTCTGTAGTAGCTTTGGCTTTGTTAGACAAGGTAAGAACAAGAAACGATCTAAAATTTCTTGTTAACTGTTTGTTCGTTTGTTTGTTTTACTTTTTTCCCCTTCTGCTGCTACTTCTTCAGTCCTGGATACTATGTTGCTTTTTTCTTTCCAGACTGTGGAAAATATTTTCTCTGCTTTTTGTTTCAAGCTTGTGTCTGATAGTATTAAAACCTGCCTGCTTTGAATTGTGTTTCATCTGTGATGGCAATGTCCACTCAAGGGGGTATTTTGCTTAAGAGTGTATACCCAAGAGACATTCCTTTTGTACCCGTGTAGGGCCTGGGAATTGTAATGAATGACTCCAGAGAGATTTTCTTGAGAACCCGTCCGACCCTCTGCTAATTCAGTACAAGACACTTACTAGTGTTGTATTAAATGAGTGTTCTCTATTAATGAGTGTCTTCTGCATGGCAGCTAAGGCTGTCTGATCTTTGTGAAAGGGAATGAGAAGCTTGTCCTGAATCAGGAGGCAGGTAAAGCTCTCCCTGTTTTTTCAGAGGCATCTCTCAACATTCTCTTGTAGCTGGGTTGTAGCATTCTGTAGCATTCTCTTGAATCTGCTGGGTTAGATAAGGGATTTGACCTCTTCAGAAGGGAGAGTGGCCTACGTAATCTTTTCTTCACCTCTCTTCAACTGGCCAATTTTTATTACTTAGGGCCTTAAGCATGTGAAAACTCACTGAAGATGCCAGGACTGGATCCTTTTTCCTTGAACTTGATGGAGTTGCTATTCATGAGGTCATTCTGGATCTGGAATTCCAGGCAACCATAAGTATTTGCCAAGTCCCAGGAGAAGAATTTAGTATTTAATTAAATTCTTCAGCTGTTACATTACAAGGTTCTTCTGAAACTGGCCATTCCACAAATTACTGTCAGTGACAGTTCACCAGAGGAGGTGGCTTTGGAGGCCTTTTCTCATGCAACCATTAAGCTACCTGTAAAACTTTATCTCGTTTTCTGGTTCTCCTCAAATCTCACTGCAGAGCCCCTTGATACTTTGTAACATTCACAGGTTACAGATAGGCATGGGAGCAAACGGCTGCTGTAGCTGGTGGAACTTAAATTATTAAACGTATGTAAAGTGTTTTAAAAGAAATGTAAACAGCAACTTGCCCATCCTGAATTGAAATTGTTTCTTTTCTTGGACACAACAGTAATTGGAATCTTTTCAAGGTTTTTAAACCTCGTGCTCACTAGGAATTTTGACATTAGCACCAAAAAGAAGTGGTTTTATTTGCTGTCATTGCAAATACTGGTACTGCTTACCTTTGCTCAGGTATTTCATAGGTGACAGGAGCATGGGAGAGGTAGGTACTGTCAGACAAATATACCTAATATATCCCCAAGATAGGGCAGGACAGAGCACTGCAGGTGATCAGGGTTAGCTGAGGCAGTTCTAGTTCCAGGGCCTATTCTGTTTTTTGAACGTGGTGTCTTTGCTCTTGTGCTGGGTTGCAGATCTGCTCCACAGCTCTGGAGTCTGCACTTCTACCTCAGCTTCTGCTATGTGTCATTGCAACCTAGATAGACTTTTGATGACCTTTGGGCTAAGAGCATGACCCTTCATTAACAAAGAATATCCATTTTTGCAGAGGGTTAGACTGTATTAGGCATATGTTTGTAGCCTAATAGCACATGTTCTTTTGGAGATCCTAGAAAATGGGATCCTGTTTCCCTTTTGAAGTATCTTTTGTTTATTTGGTTTTGATTTGGAAGGTAAAGAGCAGGAATCTTAGTAGTGAACAGAAGTGTTAGCTCCCTGCAAGTTCAAAAGCAAGTTTGTTCTTTTATGCTAGTTTAGGGTGGTTCCAGAGTCACAAAAGCTAACTTTAGCCTGCTGAGTCTAATGGCTCTGGAGTCCTGAAAGTACAGTAAGTGGTAAGAAAGACATTCCTTTGGAGGGCAGCTCGAAGCATCATCCACTCATCCATTCTCTAGGTGGTCGTGAGTCTATGATGTTACAGCGTTGCCATTCCTAATAATTACAAACTTCCTTTTAGCTTTTGCTCAATTCCAAGTACTTTTTCCTAGTATTTTGAATTGTTTCATGTCACCAGTGCATCAGCTTGCACTTCTAGCCAGAGTTATCCTTTGTTTTATTTCTGACTTTATCTGCGTAAAAATACTTGAGAGAATTCCAAATTTTAATTCACTTTGTTTACATTTTTTTTCCTTTAGTAGTTATGCTTATAACTTCCTTTGGTCTGAGGAAACAAGTTATTCTGAATCATCAGCTGTATAGATGAAGATCTCTTATTTGCTGTTTTACAATGTATCCTACTTAGTACTCCTAATCACTAGTACGTAAGTTGGAGGAAAAAGCCTGGTTTTGTTATGCTGGTTCTGTGCCCTCACAGTGTGCTCAGTTTGAACCAAATGTCTTTTTACCAGCACTCTTCCTTTCTGTTGTTAGTTCTTATTTTAGTATCCTCGTTGCTGATTCAACTCCAGCAATAACCTTTTGCCATCCTGCCAGTTGTGCTGAGCCTCTGTGCTGCAGCTGAATGTGTGGCAAGTTTGTAGTGTTCAGCTAATGTTTAGCAGTGATCACGTATCCAGTTTTTCTTCAGTGTTTCCTGCCTTTGCTAACTCTGAGAGGATCTGTTAAGTATGCCACTAGGAATTTTTTTGCCGCTAGGATTTTCTTCCTCTTTCTGGATTGTCAAAATCTTGTATAATCTGTAGTTTCTTCCAAGGATAAGTAATTTATTTGACTATGCTTCATTGTGCAGCTTGATAATTTCTGTCCAAAGCAAGGGTTTGGACAAGGAGTCAATAGACTATTACTGTCCTGGTGAACTTTGCTAGGTTGTTGATGATTCTTTTCATTCTCAGGATGTTTGAGGAGTCTTTGATAGCTGCTTAGCTGGACAGACTGGATCTGTTAACTCCTTTGGTTTTCCCTTAAACTCTTCCAGACACGTCTCTTCCCATCTTGTTTGTTGGAGTTCAATGTTAGTTGCCCCATGTTACCATAGGCTGTGTATGATCTGTCCACTTCCTTAATTTTTGGACTCTGTTTCCACTGTTATACAGCCAGGCCTGTGTCATAAATTTTGCAACTTTTCTAGACCTTCCCCCCCAAACACAGCACCTTTAAACTTAATTTTCTCCAGTTGAAAACTTAGATTTTGTGCTTATCTTCAGTCAGAGCACTTGGTAGGCCCAATCCAATACTCAGTAATTATTTTACATTTATTTGTTGACTGAGGAGGGCTGCTCTTAAAACAGGGAGGAGGCTCTGTCAAATCAATGGGGAACTCCTGATGTCACAAGGTACTGTGTGCCTGTGAGCAGAGACCCAGTCCTGTCCCCCAGTGAGCAGGGAGCTAGTCTCTGTATGAACTGCATGTCAACATTATCTTATATCCTAGCAATTCAAAAACTGTCTATGGAAGAGTTGAGAGAAGGGGGAGCTCCAGGAATGCTTCATGAACAGAAGGTGGCAATTTGACCCCAGCTGTTTGTGGGAGCTGCAACTTCTTGGAAGCTGTATGAGATTTCAGAGTGGGCATTCATCACTTTAGCTGTGAGATACAGTGTTTTTGTTTAAATACACCCATGGAGAACAAAAAGAGGCACACAAACCAGAATTTTATCTACTTCTAACAATAGAGTGCAACACCTGTTGCTTTGTCCACTGAAACGGTCTTCTCTGAGGGTCTTGTAGCTGTTAATTACAGGGAGCTGACTTCAGTATGAGGAGGACTAGTAGCAGGAGCTGTAACTTCTCTTCAAAGAAAAAGGCATGTTTCTTCTACTTCACCAAATTTGCTACTTCAAATTATATGAGAAGTAGTTTGTCACTGTTAGTCAAGGAAAACTGAGATGATTTTCTGAATTCTATTAATAAAATGCAATTTCTAGTTAGGGATTGAAGTTAAGAAGTAATTTTTGCCTGCTTCAGAACAAAATAACAGTTGGAGGGATGTTTTACCTAGAGTAAGAGTATTTTGTAATTTAAAATCAGTCAAAGCTTATTGGAGATCTTAGGAATGTAACTACTACTTGTTAGCACAAATTGGGGAAAAAGTGCAGCTTTTAGAAATAGATATGAGAGAAATTTCAAAATACTAATTAAATCAGAAACTAGATTCTTGGAAGCACCTCAGATTAGACTCCAGTATCACAGATAAGGAACCAATTACAGCTTTGATGCAAACAAGTCTGTAGCATCTGTCAAGTTTGAGTCATGTTTTTTTTCATTTACTTACTTAATCCCCTTCTCCACTTTTAAGCTGATGATTGTTAAACTAGGGGCTAAGGCTTCCCATCTTTTCAGCTGTTTTTCTTCAGGAAAGCTGACTAACTCATTTTTGTTTAACCTAAGGCAAATGTGAGTTACCTGTACTCCTGTATCTGGAGTAAGATGGTATGATGACCTCTTAGGCTTTTAAAAAGTGTTACAGATATGACTACGTGTCTGGGTGAGATACAAGTTTCCAGTTTTCAAGAAGTCATAAGAGGTTTATAGCCATGGTAGGGGAGAGAGCTGAAGAGTTGCAATACTGGACAGCCAGCTCTTGTGCTTTGGGTTAGTGCTTGCTCTCAGGTGCAGTAAGCAAATAGAAAAAGGATATTACCTCTAGTGTTGGGTAGTGTGTGTGGCCTGCCTCTGATCTGTAAGGCATTATAGCCTCCTATAAGCTAATTTTTGGGATCTACCTCAAACTATGATGAATTTTAGATGAGGAAGGCCTCCCACAGAGAAGGCTCTGAAGATCACCTTGCTGTTTCATGAAGGAGTTTCACATTTTCTTCTCTGTAGTAATTCAGGGTATCCTGGCTGGGTCAAACTGATGGCTGTGTCTGAACCAGTATTCTGTCTGGATCTTTTCTGGGCTTAGAATTTGTGGCACTGTGAGAACTGGGTTAGCTTGTATTGGCTGTCAGAAATTTCTGTGGCTTTTATGCCATCTTCTCTGTTTTCTGGACAGGAGCAATAAATTGAGAAAGACTTTCTGATGAGATAATCTTTGTAAGGTAGCAAACATTGCTATAAACCAGACTGATTTTCCCCCTTGGGCTTTGAGTTATAAACAGGTTGAAATGTTTTGAGATGCCAAACTGTCTCAGTTTCTGGTGCAAAAGACTGGCTTTCTTTATCTTTTTCTTTTCTTCTGGCATTGAAATCTTCAAACTGATAATCTGATCACCCTTACCATTTAAATACAGAATAGCAATCCTTTTTACCATCTTGTTTCTAGATGAGTATTAGTAAAGTTTCTCTACTTAGGACCTCTGTTTCATGTCTGCCTATAAAGTCGCTACTTGAGTCTTCAAGTGGCTGTCTGGTATACACAGGATCTGACTGATTTCTCTGTTAGAAGAGAAAATTAGCCACATGTGCAGTCTAGGGTCGTTAGTTTTGCTGTACGCAGTAAGATGTGCTGTGGCCTGAGTTGCTCTTTTCTCAGCTTTTTCATGTCAGCCTCGCTGTTGCCAGGGAAGCAAGGGAAGAGTTGCATTCCTGCCTGTCAGTATGCTCCACTTTCTGTTAAGTTTCTCTTGTTACAAGTTTTTAGACTCTTGCTCATGCAAATGTGCACAGTTGCAGTCAGTGCCCTAACCCCTGCATTTCCCATCATTCCTTACAAAAAGACATGTCTTAGGAAGCTATTTTAGGTGAGGAATCTCTGCAAGGGAGCTTATTTACTTCTGTAATTGTGTCTCTTAGTTTTAGTAACATCCATGATCACTTACTTGTTGAAGACAAGTTTGGCAGTAGACTTTGGGTAGGATTCAGTTGCCTGTATTTTGGCATCTTACGCAGTTTGAGACACTAAGTCTCAGCTGCCACTCGGCTGTGTGGTTAGCTAATCCTAAATTAGAAGCCTACTTGTTGATCGCCTTGAATAACTCCCCGAGTCTGCTGGCTGTACTGACAAGTGGTGTAATACATTTCTTTAAACACATACATTATTGCCATTTCATCGCCTCTTCATGTCAGAGTTTCTCTAAACTGCATGTCACATGCAGTGTCAGATGTGGCATGGATCTTCAGAGAGGATGTCTGCTTCCTGAAGCAGCAGCTGATGGAATAGGCAGGTATCCAAATGTGGTATCTCAGGACATCTCAGCTGGCATTGTGCACTGGGTCTTTAAAAGACTGTAGTGAGTTGACCGTGGCCGGACACCAGGTACCTAACAACGCTGCTCTCTCACTCCCCTCCACAGCTGGACAGGGGAGACAAAGTTTAATGAAAGGTTCAAGGGTTGAGATAAAGACCAGGAGAGATCGCTCACCAAATACCATCATGGGCAAAACAGGCTCAAATTAGAGATATTAATTGAATTTATTACTAACAAGATCAGAGCAGGATAATGAGAAGTGAAATAAAACCTGAAAAACACCTTCTTCGTACCCCTCCCTCCTTCCCAGCTCTACCTCCTCCCCCTGCAGCAGAGGAAGACAGGGAATGGGAGTTACGGTCAGTTCATCACCTGCTTTTCCTGCTGCTGCTCAGGGAGAGGAGTCCTTCCCCTGCTGCACCGTGGGGTCTGTCCCACAGGACATAGTTCTCCATGAACTTCTCCAGCGTGAGTCCATCCCATGGTCAACAGTCCATCCCCAAACTGCTGCAGCATGGGTCACTCTTCCACGGGTGCAGTCCTTCAAGGACAGGCTGCTCCAGTATAGGAGCAGGGCCCATCTCTCCACAGGTCTCCCACGGGGTCACAGCCTCCTCTCAAGCACCCACCTGCTCTGATGTGGGCTCCTCCACAGGCTGCAGGTGGATCTCTGCATCTCCAGGGACCTTCATGGGCTGCAGGGGCACAGCTGCTTCACTATGGTCTGCACCACAGGCTGCAGAGGAATCCCAGCTCTGGTGCCTGGAGCGCCTCCTTCCCCTCCTTCTGCACTGACCTTGGTGTCTGCACAGTTACTCCTCTTACGTATTCCCATGCTGCTCTTCTCTGGCTGCAATTACAACTGCATAGGAACTTTTTTTTTTCTTCTTAAATATGTTGGAGGCGTTGCCACCATTTCTAATATGCCCAGCCGTGACCAGCAGCACATCCGTCTTTGGAGCTGCCGGGGGTTGGCTCTGCTGGACACAGAGGAAGCTTCTGGCAGGTTGTCACAGGAGCTACCCCTGTAACCCTCCACTGCCAAAGCTTGGCCATGCAAACCCGATATACTCTGGTAAACCATGGTAATCTCATGCTATATTTCCTTTGATTCCAGTGACAGTTTAGACACCTTGCTTATATTTGTAAACCTGAATTATAGATGTCTTTAATCCTTATCTGAATCCTCATATCTCGCTGTACAGCAGTGCCATAGGGTATGGGTGACTGCTGGTGTGAGAGGTACTGTGCATGTAGATGGCTTTGTAGATCACTGATTTTTCATATTAGTTACTTGACTTTTGCTGTAGTGGTTTAAGCAATTTACTTCATGCTAAATGTTTGCTTATTATATTTACTCTGTGACATATTCTGTGTATTTCAAGTTGTATAAATCCAATCTTGATTGCAGGGTAAGACTTCTGTTCTAGCCCTCTTGCTAACACATCGTAATTAAATGGCAGCAAAAGTCCCCACCTTTGGCCATTTTGTTGATTGAGAAAATCTTTAGATTTAGTCTTTGATTCCATAATTAGCTGCCTTATTTGTCTGGTTTGTTTTTTTACTTTTCTTTTCAAATTTACGTGAAGCAATTTTAAAGTGAGTTGCTAGAGAAGGATTGAATCAGTGACAGATATAAATAATATGTACTCCTACATAGTATGATTCTGTGATAATGGTGATGTGGTCATTGATTTAGAGACTTGCATGCTTTTTGTAGCAAATTGGATCAACATTATACTGGAAATTAGGGAACTGATACGGTTTCGTGATGAAAGAAGTGTGCAAGATGAAGTAGTTTCTACCTCGGTTTTTTAAGTCCTTTTATGTTTTAATATGCCGGTTCTGTGTAGTAATTCAAAAGGGAAGTTGAGCTGACTGCTATTTGGAGCAGTGGTTGAAAAATATGACTGCAGATTTTTGATCTATTTCCTACTTGATTTATTCTTCCAAAAATACCTTCCTTCCTTTCCCCAGAAAGGTTCTTGCATACTGTACATGAGAGTTGGCAAAGGACAGTCCTCCATGGGTGATAATATCCGAAAGTGTGATGGGATTTGATGTTGTGATCTGGTGTTCACTGCAGCTGTTTGGCCCTTCCTTCCCTTCCTGGGGCTTTATTTACAACCCTTTTCTGCTCCAGTCCAAGATCAGAGGAAACAAATTGTAGGAAACTGTAGTATTTAGTCTTCAGGGGCTGGATTTAACACTGAGCAAGAAGGAGAACTTTTCTGTAAGCCTTGCAGCTCCTTAAATTTTGAGTATTAGTCCCTAATATTCTGTGTCACTTCCCTTGCTTGTAAAATATCTTACCAAAACAATGAAAATTAATGAGTTAGTGATTTCTCCCCCACCCATCTTATACTTCTGCAAAGTAAAATGCTTTTAAGGCATCGCTTCACTTGCTGTCGTGTATTACTTAGTTGTTAATTAGCTGGTAGCTATGTTCATATATCCATTGAAACTAAGATTCTCTACTGTAAGGCACAGTAAAAAAGAGAGAAACCAGACCACAGGTTTCTGAAGATGTAGTCATCAGGGATGAGATCACAGGCTTTGTGAGGAGCAGTGTGAAGGAGATGAACTTCAGTGTATGGCTTGACAGCAAAGCTAAGCTGATTAGCAGGAGTTGAAAGGGCTAATTCCTGGCACCCACTCCAGGTCAGGGGTTTGTGGCCCTCCTTGTACAGACACAGATGCTCCTCTGATCTTTCTCCTTACCTGCCACGTGAACTGGTTCAGTGAGGTAAAAGGACAGAAGGGGCTGGCTTTTTGCTGCAGGGAAGAGAGGACATGGGATTGTTCCTTGCTATGGCAGCAAGTCATTAGATCAGTTTGGCTGTTGGCAAACCAGTCCTCGTAAGGCAAAAAACAACGAAATTGATGGAGGAGCAAATGGGAAGGACAAACAGTGGGGATCAGCAGTAATATAGAAAAATATATATGTTTTAAAAAACAGAGAAACTCTGTGTGATTTCATGCCTAGTGTTCTAATTTTTGCTATTTAAAATGTGTAAATAAGATAAATTTTGCTAATAAGTCTGGATAACCATCTGCTGATTTTTGCTCTAAGTTATACTCTTGCTAAACTGCTACTGTGTGGCCATCTCATTACTCGGTTTTAGAAGACATAAGAGTTCAAATTAAGCTGCTCTGAAGGTAATGCAGAGCTGTGTGGTTTTTGTCAACCCCAAATAAACTGCTGGATATAACGCAGTAAAAAGAAATTATGTAAGGCTTAGGACTTCTGTAGTACTTTTTATAATAATGTCCACAAATGTCTAGATATTCACTGTAAATGTGAGAAATGGCACACCAGAAATATGTTTTACCTTTAGGCAGTTTTGTATGCTTTTGTGTAACTGAACAAGTGAATTAATATCAGGAGAATATCAGGAGAACAGAGCATTTAATGGAATTTTAAGGCTCAAACTAAAACCAAACCCTTCTTAGTTAGGAAGCTCTTAACTATTAGAGTTCTGTGACTTGGGACTTTCACAGAAGAATCACATTAACAGGCTTCTAACCAAAATGGGGGGATGGTCTGAAAAAAACTCTTGAGATGCTGCCTGCTTAGACACTGCCCCCAGTCTATTGGATTGCTGTTCCTGTACCTTTCAATATTTTCATTAATGATGTGAATGAAACAGTACACTTACTAAATTTGTAGATGTTATAAAGCAGGCTTAGAGGAGACTTGCAAACATTTTAGAATTAGAATTAAAATTCAATGTGATCTTGAAAAAATTAAATTATTGTCTTTTTCTCTTTTTTTTCCTGTTTTGTTGGGGTTTTCTTAATAAGAAAATTCAAGGAAGACGAGAACAAAGTCTCATTAGCTAGAGAATGGTCAGATTCACAAAGAGAGCACAGGCTAGAACTTGCTGGGTAGCAGTTCTGCAGAAGAGGATCTGGGATCATTAATGTAATACTGTTGTGAAAAATGGACACTGATTAGAAGTTATAAGCAGAACTCTTCGTTATATAAAATACAAGATATGTCAAGTAATTTTTCCTGCTCAGCAGTGGCTGGCCCTCAGTTGTTCTCTTTGCAAAGCCCTTCACAAGTATGTAGTATGTGCCACTCATTACGTACTTGAGCACAGATAATATTTGGTACTCTGGGTTGTATGACAGAGCAGTGTGAAAATGTGGTAACTCTACTGCATTATGTGCATTTTCACTTTCTGCACAGATGAAGTCCAGCCTTCTGTTTTGACTGTTCAGGTCGTTAGTTTCTCTATCTGTTGGTTGTTCATACAACTTGTCTTTCTAATACCGTTTTTTCAATTTTCCCACATTGTACAAGTGTGTTTGGTTTGAAAACTCATTGTCCATGCTTTCTGCCTTTTATGGTGTTTTATCTACTTCATCTATCTTTATTTGTTCAATTACTGTGACGTAGTCTAAGAATCATTTCACCTGAGCATTTAATTCATATTTTATGTCACAAGATCTAGGGCTGTAAAGTGATGCCAGAAAAATATAAAAGGTAATAATAATAATCAGAAAAAGTGTTAACTAATTCTTTATGCTGCATGGTGCTTTTAGCATGATACAAGTGTATTCACAGTTTTTAAAAGTATTCTACATCTGTAAATGTAACTAAATATTTGTAGTGGGTTTGCATGGCCAGGTTTTGGTAACAGGGGGGCTACAGGGGTGGCTTCTGTGAGAAGTTGCCAGAAGTTTCACTTGTGTCCGATGGAGCCAGTGCCAGCTGGCTCCGAGCTGAACCTGTTGCTGGCCAAGGCCGAGCCCGTCAGTGTTGTTGGTAATGTCTCTGGGATAACAGATTTAAGAAGCAGGAAAAGTTGCTGCACAACGGAAAGTGCAGTGAGAGAGGAGTGAGAATATGTGAGAGAGACAGCTCTGCAGAAACCAAGGTCAGTGCAGAAGGAGGGGGAGGAGGTGCTCCAGGTGCCAGAGCAGAGACTCCTCTGCTGCCCGTGGTGCAGCGCATGGTGAAACAGCTGTGCCCCTGCAGCCCGTGAAGGTCCATGGTGGAGCAGAGATCCACCTGCAGCCCATGGAGGAGACCCACAGGATCTGTGGCCCCGTGGAGAGAGGAGTTCACGCCAGAGCAGATTTACTGGCATGACTTGTGACCCTGTGGGAGGCCCATACTGGAGCATTCTGTTCCTGAAGGATGCCACCCTGTGGAAGGGATCCACGCTGGAACCGTTCATGAAGAACTGCAGCTTGTGTGAAGGACTTGTGTTGAAGGAGTTTGTGGAGGACTGTCACCTGTGGGAGGGATCCCACACTGGAGCAGGGGAAGAATATGAGGAATCTTCCCCTTAGCAGGATGGAGTGGCAGAGACAACGTGTGATGAACTGGCTGTAACCCCCGTTCGCCATCCCTCTGAGTCACTTTCTGGGGAAGAGGTGGAGAATTCAGGAGTGAACTTAAGCCTGAGAGGAAAGGATGGGTGAGAGGAAGGTGTTCTTAAGATTTAGTTTTTATTTCTTGTTTTCCTACTCTGATTTGATTGATAATAAATTCATTGAATCTCCCGAAGTTGAGTTTGTTCTGCATGTGACAGTAACTGGTGAGTGATCTTTTCATGCACTTGTCTTGACCCACAAGTCTTTCATTATATTTTCTTTCCCCTGTCCAGCTGAGGTGGTGAGTGATAGAGCAGCTTTTGTGGTCACCTGGTATACAGACATGGTAAACCCACAACGATGTTGTGTTTCCTGATATATAAAAAAAATGAATGGAGTATTATATGGCAATATTTTCACTTTAAAATGTGAGGAGTTTTGTTTTGTTGTTTTCGTGTGAATTTGTTTTGGTTTAGTCATTTGTCAGGAAAATTCACAGCTTGTACATAGTTTAATAAGAAAGTCAATACCAACTGTTCAATGAAACCTGTGTAGCTGCCTATGTACTAAGTGCTCAAAAGGGGAAGTGACATAAAATGCAATTCTAGTATATTGCCATCCCTTTATGTGTTTGCTGTTGCATTTCTACTGCATCTGTGTGGGTGAGACTACGAGGAGAAACCATTGCAGCATCTTACAAGGCACCCTAAGCCCTGGAGTGTAGCCTTACAAAAACGGCAGCACTGCAACTTGCAGACTTTGACTGGATAGATGTGTGTGATTAAAACATAAAGAAATATCATTTCTCTTGTGTCTTGATGTGGTGGCTGAGTAAAGGCACAAAGCTGGGAGGCATAGCTGTGCAGTCCAGCTTTCTCTGAGAGATGCAAGTGTCCATAACCACTGCTGAACCTGAGGTGAAGCTTCTCTGGAGACACTTGGGTGTAGGAATTTCCTAGATATGAGTTGAGTTAGCCGCCTCAAATGTGGTGTGAGGACTTTCCTAATTATAATCTTAGTATCCTAAATGAACCATCCCTTTTGTATATGCCAGATTTTTCAAAAATATCCACATAGATTTAAAAATATTTTGATTATATAACTGCATTTCATCTCTGACCAGCTTAGTGAAATCTTTCTCCCCCAAGTCCTACATTTTATGTAGCAGTGTATTTTATTATGTTTGTGCTTGTGGCTGGAAGGCCCCAGAATGTTTTTGCTGACTGTTTATAAAATAGTACAGCACTGGTGTATATATGTAAAAAATATAAAGAAAAGGTGGAACATAGAGTTTTTGTCACCTTTTGTCATGACATCGAAGATTGGCTGCCTGGTAGTGTGAAAATGACATGCCATCACTATATCAACTGTATTCTTTCTGTTGTCTCTCTCTACTACTGGATTTTTAGAACTGATTACAAATTTATTATCTCCATATCTCATCTGCTTTAAGAGTGTGTTACTATGATTATATTACCGCCTGGGCATCTTTGCTTATACAGATTAATGTACAAAATAGTTACAGTTTCTTGTAAAAGTTCTGCAGCTTTAGATATATAAAAAAAACCCAGCACCCAATATGTTATGATAAATTCTGGTTTCAGAATTGAATTTTCTATGTACTTTACTTTTAGTGTCTTCTTTTGCCCCTAAACCTTATCTTGTTCATTTTTACAGTTCCTCGATACTATTCTTAAACTGATTTTTCTTTTTTTATCCTTAATAGGAAAGGATCCATCCCACACTTTCTCCCTTTAGAACATCAGTACTGTAGAACACAATATTTTATTTGGTTATTAGTAAGTTCTGCTTTCGTGAAGAATAAACTTTTAAAATACTGGAAGCTGAAGTGGTAATTCACAACTGGCAGGGCTCAAGACCAGGTGTTCAGTAGTATTTTATGCAGTACCATATGAGTGATGCCTTTCTCATACTCATCTTTGTAAGCTAAAATGCTGTAAATACTGTGAGTTTCTTAAACTTCAATTATTGTGATGATATTTCATGTTATGTTGGTTTCATTTAACATATATTTAAAACATATGGCCTGATTCTGCCATCATTGACTTTGATGTTTACAATTAAGAAACTTTTTCAATTAATTTCTGTTTATACTAATGTATTTAAAATTAGAAGTGGACATATTGTATACCAAATACTTCTATAATTCTATACCTTCTCAGTCTTTAAGTTAGGCCTTTCTAACAATTCTGCTGTATTGTATGGCATTTGCTGTGAAGCGATAGTAGGACTTTTATAATATGAATTTAGTACATTTTTTTTGAACACATGAGGTATTTGAATATATCTCAGCTAACTGCGTATGTATATTTTAAATGTCACTATAGTATTTTACTGATGACACTTATGAAAAGGGCAGGTGATTGCATCTCAATTTTTAATTTTTTTCTACTTTTGCCTTTCCAGAGATTTAAATCAGTTATCTGTCTTTGCTCAGTAATAAAAATGGCATTCCAGTCTGAACCTCTTCTCCAAAGCACAGAGCCACAGTAATAAGATTTATTATTTTCATTATACTAGTGCCTCTGTGTTAAAGTACATGTACTCCATGGTGTAATGAGTGATTTGGGATCTTAATCCAACAATACTGTCCCTCTGAGTAAAGATAGTTGGATACTTTTTAATGGTTGGTGGGGGGGAGGGGCAAAAATACTGATGGTAATCAAAAATTTTTATATAGTTTTATTTGTATCAATAAGCCCTTCATTAGAAAGTTTTTCAGGTGTTGGATGGGTTTTTCTTTGGATAGGGAGAGAGAATTACCCCAGCAGAAGGAGCAAAGAGCTTAGCGGTAAGTCCTGTGATGGATGAGAGCTGAACTCCTGCTCTGCCTTAGCCAGCAGGACCAGAGCTACTGCTGGGAGAAGTCCCAGTTCCCCAGGCCACTTGTTGGCCCTTGCAGGTTTTGTCTCTCTATCCACTCTGTACAGATCATCTCACATGTATGGACCCTAAATAATACAGTCTATGTCCATGCTGATGAGTAAAATATATCATCCTGCTCCTTAATGGGACAGGAGAAGCCCAAACCTTTTTCCCAGATGACTGACAACGACTGGTTTCTCTCTTACTTGAGTGGATTACGTGGGATGCCTGCAGGCCTCTCAAATGCTCCTGTGTGGTTTTTGCAGCAGCAGGAGTTTTCAGTCAGTAGTCCAAATTTTGCCAAAGAGCATACTCTCAGTGAGTAGTATGAAGGAGTGGTGCCCTGACCCTGGTTTGTTTATGTACGTAGACCTAGCCTGAGAACAGGTATTGGCAATAAAGAAACTAATTTGGGCAGATGAAAAGAGATAATTAGTACCTGACATATTCCAGGTAAATGTTTTAGCCATTGGGTTAAAGGCTAGTTTAGGAATCCTGGTACCTCTGCCAGTAATTTATACAAAGACTGAAGTACTCCACCTGTTGACTGAATAAGCAGTGATTTTTTTAAAAACTTGCATCTTTGGTGGGTTTTTTTTTTGTTGTTTGTTTGTTTGTTTGTATTTTGTTACTTCCCCCCCCTCTTTTCTAGTTTGGTAACAGGCCAAAAAAAATAGGGATTTTCTCTTGTGGCCTTATTTGGTACTTTAGGTGCACTTTACTGGAAAAACAATGGCAAAAGTTTGCAAGTTTGCTGTGGCAGTTGGTTGTATAGAGATCCTCTCTTGAAGATATTGGCAGGTGCTTATCTCAGCTGCAGAATAACTGTGTAGAATTTTATTCTAGAATAGTAATTGTTCCGGCTGTATTTCAGGCAGGGTGACCCCACCATTGAAAAACAGAACCTGGAGCCAGGGTATGCAGGTTGTTCTCCAGTGATGTTCTTTGGCTCTGAGCTCTGTTTCTGTGTGCATCCATTTGGAAGTAATGTTTGCAGAGGCATGACTTCTGTGGATGGTTTTGTGACCCAGATCCAGAAGCAAAAAAGGAGTGTTGCTAATACCACTGTCGTCACTCGACATTCAAAATTCAAAGTGCTCTGCTGATAATAATGTGTTTATTGCAGTGACAGGCAATGGCACAAGTTAAAATGCAGACTACAGCAAACCTGTCTGGACCCACCATGGCCCCTATGGTGCTACCCCTGCCAGTTACAGCTACAAATACACTGAGTCTGCCATCCTCAATGAATGGATCCATTTCGGAATCGGCTGCCAGCTGTAGCAGTCCTACTGCCAGCCTTGTGGATCCCGCGTCTTTGAACAACTCACCAGGTAAGTTGGTCCAGATATATTTTCTTTGGTGTTCAAATTAATCTTTTTGATGACTTGTTAATTTAGAAAGATAATAATTAGGTCTTAAAGAGGATTAAAATATATGAGAAAACACACGTAGAAAAGTGTTTTGGCTAAATAAACTGTTTACTGAGTTTAGTTCCTTTAATTGAGCTCAGATTTGCAGTGAAGTTTTGATCAATGGTATAAAAGCTTAGAAAAGAACACGTCTATTTTGTCAAATTCTGAGTGTATCTTTTATAGAGAAGTTTTAGTGGGGCAGGAAGGTCTCCAAGTTTATTTCTCTTCCCTAGAACAGAATGTCTTCTGGCTGCTTGGCAGTATTTGGTGTTTCCTTTGTGGCCTAATAAATGCTGCAGTTCCTGTGCTGAACGGGGTATAAAATGCAGAAGTGTTGTCCTAACAATTTAAGCAAGAAATGACAATGTGTGTGTGTTAGGGAATAAATACAAATAAATTGCAAAAAACCCACAGAAAGTGAAATAGTCTAAATAAAGCAGAACAAAATCCTTAAAGGGAGAGGTGTTCTATGGGAGTGCTCTGAGAGTGACTTCGTTATTGTGAGAAAAGTCTGAAACACTGGGAAGAAGCTGGCGGAAACAAGTGGGGACCACGGGGTTTCATCTACTGTATTTGCCTCATAACTCTTATGCTATCCACTTCTGCTTCAAAGTGTGAAAAAACCATTCTCAAAGAGTAGTCAATTCCAGGAACCAGTGTGCTCCTGGCAGTAAACTTTGGTGACACAAAAAATATAGAATATGCGTATGCTCCCCTGCACTGTCTTCTTTCATAAAGACATTTTGGAAAGAAATAGTTTTGGGGCTTTTTTAATTGCATGTAATCAAAATTGTTATTGTAAAATACATATGTGATTAATATATAAATGGTATTTAAACTTTGTATTTAGCATATATGCAAGAATTGTGTTTTAGCCAAAGTATTTTCTTTTCTAAGCATGCTGCTTTTGCAAAGCTTTGTGAAGTTGTGAAGAATACATTTCTCCACAAAAACTTTACAGACTCTTTATTTACAGCTCCTCTCCAAGATAACATGGCAAACCCCAAAGAGAAAACTCCAATGTGTCTGGTAAATGAGTTAGCCCGTTTCAATAGAATTCAACCCCAGTATAAGCTTCTGAATGAAAGAGGGCCTGCTCATGCCAAGGTAAGGTCACAGTTCCAGGTGATGAGCCATACCTTACATGCTGAAAAGATAATGTCATGGTTTGGACAAGTGTGCTTGTCAAACCCAGCTACATTTCTAGTGTAAGGGCTTTCTTTCTGTTCCTTATTTTGCTGCTTTTTTTACCACACTTTCGGAAAGTATGCCTGTATTTCTGTTGAAGCCGTGTAGATCATTTTGTACCTTACTTTGTCTCTCATCTTTGAGTTTATATTTGCTGATCTTTATATAGACATTGTGAAGGTCTTTTCAGGGTATCACCACCCTTCCTTAATCTTTCTGCAGCACTTGCTTTTTAGGCTGCATGAATCTTTCTCCGCAGTCAGCATGCCTCTGATAACTACCTCTGCATTTGTTTCATGGTAATGCAGGTGATGACAAATTTGTGACACTTTTTAAAGTGCTTATTGATGTAATTCTTTGTCCATGAAGTTGATACTCTATCTTTGAATCTTGCATTCTAGGGCACAAACTATATTACTGTGCAACTTTACAATGTAGGGTTATACTAAGACTCCTAATATGATTATAGCATAGAATTGACAGCTAATTCTGGCCAGTTCATGTAACAATTTAGAGGTCCAACTTAATAAGTGAAAATTAGGATGCTTTCAGATGATGGGGAATACAGAGGAATATCCTCATGGTAATTTTCAGATATAATTTTGAATTTCCTCCCTAGTTAGGAGCAAACTGGGGGAGGAAAAAAATCCTGGAAAAGTCTGAGTGAGGCACTGGCTTAATTAGTAGCTGCTTTGTATTTAGTATTTCTGGAGTGGCCAAATCTCATGAGGCAGTGGGTTCAGGGTGTAGGTTAGTAACAGTTTCAGCTCCTCATGGGCTGTCTCTGCGCTTGCCCCTTGTTTCTGTGTTGCATGTTATGTTGCCAGCTAGTGCAAAACTGATGCAAATCACTGACCTGGTCCGGCTGGCGTTGCTGAACCCGTTGTAGTGGTGAAAATGATGTCAGCAGGTGCAGGGCTGCTTTTAGCATCCCTCATCACAAATGGAAATTGAAGTGCTCTTCCTCTTCCTGGAGGTGTTTGGCACCACAGGGTACACTGGCTGGTTGGTTTTAGGTTGCAGCATTTTAAATTTGTTGGGCTTTCTGTAACTTCTCGTTATTGTGTTTATTTTGTTACCTTTTTTTTCATTTCTGCGAAAAAATAATTGCTTTGGTTGGGGTGTGGTTTTGGCTGTTAACATTTCTCAGCAGTAAAGAGATTTGAGTTATATTACAATCATATTATACTTACAATTTTAGTAGGATAAGAAATTGTTCACATGGAAGGGAGAGCCCTTCTCCCAAGCAATTGGCAACAGAATAAGAGGACATAACCTCAAGCTGTGCCAGGGGAGGTTCAGTTTGCACATAATGAAAAATTTTTTGACTGAGAGGGTGGTTAAGCATTGGAATGGACTGCCCAGGGAAATGATGGAATAGCCATCCCTGGAAGTTTTCAAGAAATGACTGGACATGGCACTTAATGCTATGGTTTGTGTGGTGTGCTGGTGTTTGGTCAAAGTTTGGACTCAATAATCTTAGAGGTCTTTTCCAACTTTAATGATTCTATGATATATTTGTTATTACTTTTAAAGGAACTGATATCAGTGAAATGACTTAAGTCTCTATTACCTACACTTCTGAGAGCCAGATTTTCAATGGATTTCTTAATTTTCGGTTTTTCAATTTACCTCATTATTTTAGTTGCGCTCATAGCGGTAAAAAAAATACAGTTATGTGCTCTAAAGATTCAGAAGGATATTAAGTCTAATTTTGATCTGTGCAGTGAGATAAACAAAAGAGAAATGGATGAAGAACAAGGGTGATATTAATAAGATTATGCAGGTTTTGACCTGTGAAAAGCGAAGAAAGAAACAGAATTTATCCTGACTCTATTAGCAGTTTAGTATAATGTCTTGCTAGTAATATGATGATATACCTGACAGAATATGTGAAACAGACCTCAGTTTGTCCTGGGAAGCATAACCTGAAGGATGTAATTCTGCTGTTGCTCTTTGCCATTCAAGTAGCTTCTCACATTGCTTTGCTCGTACACATACTCTGTTCCTGACCACTGGTGGTTTTCACAGTTTTCAGACATGCTGTACAAGATAGCTGTCTGTGTCGTGACCACAAGTGCTAGTAAATTTTTATACCCTTTTTTCTAGCTGTCTCTGGAGAATAAGTTTTGACAATTGCAGTGAAATGGGAAACTAGAAACAGTGCAGTTGGAAGAGAAGTGGCTCTTCCTGGCAGCGCAGTTAGGATTTCTAGGAGTCTGCCCTCCAGGTGGATTCTTCATCATAAGAAAAATCAGAAAATCTTTGTTAGCATAAATGATGTTTTGGAGTACGTTAGATTGATCATGTCTTCTGTCCTTCTACGTCAGTGTCATTTCAGGACACAAATTTAAAAGGAACAGTGGCAAAAGAAAGTGGATGGTGTTACAGAGAAGAGGGAAAGGGTTAAGGGATGTAGCACTTCAAAAGCTGGGAAGGAGGAGGGAAAGTTTTACACAGAAGAAGTGAGGAGTAAAGAGTTGTCAGAGCTTAGAGAGACTGACCTTACAAACACAACAGAGTGAAAACAAGCACAAGCATGGTGGCCTTTGCATTTCTGCTCTCTGGACATCAGGTAAATTGTGCTGGGTGTAAGGAATAGAAATTTCCTCAGGTGAGAAATGTCTCTCAGTCAATAGGAGAACTGTTAGCTCTGGTATTCCAGGGCTTGAATGTTCCATTGGCTGCTCCGGAGTTTGGATTTAGGCAGGTTTATTCCTTTAACGAAGAAATAAACCTGCTACTATGTGTGGGTTTTTTCAGGAGTTTTTTTGGCAGATATGTTAAGTGAGAAGGTGCTCTGACTGGCGGAAGTTTACTGAGCAAGCCCTTTCTCATCCTGAATTCCTATTTATTGCTCTAAGCACTAAGAATTATAGGTAGATAAGTAGCTGTTATTAATCATATTTTAATTTAAATTCAGGATTTTCCTCCTCCTATAAAAATACTACACTGATACTTTCTTGCAAAATATAAAATATATAAATTCCAGATCCAGATATCAAATTTCAACTCTTAGTAATAAGGATGTATGTTTGTAGGTAATTTATATAATTATGGGTGTTTAGCTCTAATACCTAGCTTAGCTTTCAGGTGGGGATAGGGTTTGGCAGAGTGTAAAATTAAGAGACTATTTCTCTCTTTCTTCCATGAGGAAATTGTTGTGACTGCTGTGGAAAAAACATGGCAATAGGAGCTGTGATACAGGGACTTGCATTGTGCTTCTGAAAATTACAGTAGGCCAAAACTCAAGGCTGTAATTAAGACATGAGTATGTATTTATAGCATTCAGTTTGAATGCAGTGTGTGCACGGGCACAGGGCTGAATTGGGAGGCACATAGATACTTGTGTTCAAATGCTTGTTTGCAAGTACATGCTAAATGAATGTATATGTAAAGGCAGATTTAAAGGCTGCCCACCATATTCATCTCCAAAAACCTGGTCCTGGATCTAGCAAGTTTAAATAATTAAAAAAAATTAGACAGCTGTCAAAATGAAAATTTTACTTTATATACTGATCATGCTAATATGTAGATTTTTTTTTCTGTTAACTCAAGTAAGTTAGTCTGTTTTCTGAGGTAAATGTATCTTAGTTTACCGTGTGTACCTGACTATTAAGTCCTGCCTTTTATCTAGGGATTAGATGGCAAATATATTGAGTTCCTAGCCTTTCTCCCCTTGTTCTCAGACACGCAAATTTAAACAGAACGTTTATGTTCATACAAAAGATAGACTCTATCTGATATCTTAAACATGCATTGAGTTTTATCTGCACAGTTTGCACAGTGTGGATACTACTTGAAATAGCCCTCTAGCACAGATTTTGAAATATATAGTTTTTATCAGTTAGTCCATTTCTGAGCTCTGGATGTTTACAGTTCCTGTCCTCACTATAGATTTTACATTAAGAACTGCAGTTTCATTAAAAAAGATAATATTTCATTTTTTTCTTACTTTATCTTTTTGAACACATTTGAGTTGTGACTCTGCTCTAACAAAAGGCATTATTTTTAGAAATCTGGGTATGTGAGAAATTAATTCACTATGTAAAACTCTGGCCCAGATTCTCTGCTGCCTTGAGAAGTGTGTAGTCATTTATGTTCATTCATAATTATTGCAAAATTAATTTTTTTTCTCAGTAGCATGTTTAGTATTTGTTTTCTACAAGTAAAGTGACTAAACACATTCAAATATATGAAGAAATGTGTTCTTAGCTGACCTGTATATAGTCTTCCAAGAGCAGAGGGTCAGCTTGAAGTTATTCTTACTTGGTTTAAATATTATTCTGTTCTTTGATAATTGACATTACCATTACACTAATTTACTTTGTGATTTGAAAGGCCAAATGTTGCCCACTGATAAGGTCTCACTGATCTCTGGAAGAATCAGATGCGTTATCTGGGAGGTGAATACAATGAAAAGAGAGCACAGTTTCTCTTCAGCCCTGGAAGATTTTATACAGATTATTCTAATCCACAGTGATAATCTTGCCAGTGTTTACCTGTTCTTTGTCTTTGAAGATGTTCACAGTGCAGCTGACTCTTGGAGAACAGACATGGGAAGCTGAAGGAAGCAGTATTAAAAAGGCCCAACATGCTGCTGCTAGCAAAGCATTGAATGAAACTACCCTTCCCAAACCAACTCCTAGACCACCCAAAAACAATGTGAACAATAATCCAGGTATGACATTTTCCTGTGTGTTAGATCTTGTTGAAGTGTTGGCATATTATAGCACTAAATAAGTAATTTAACAAGATACTTAAGTTTGTAGGATGAAAATCAACATAGCTATAGTAAGATTGGATAATGCAGAACCGCTGGTGAACTTTCACAGAAGAATTTTTAATGCACATACCTAAAATGGTTGAACTGTAAGGAGACATATTATTTAGGTAATGCTTAGATGTGTACAAAGTGATGATATGTGATCAACAGTAAGCAGACAGGGGAAAACCAGACTGAATTAACTAAAATACATTTCCCAAAGAGTTATTTTAGCTAACTTTCCAATGAAATTGGAAATTTTATCCAGTCCAATCCTGTGAAATTGCATCTCTGGCATAAACAAAGGGCTGGGATTTGGCATGAGAACTTTGACAGGTAATTTCCTGCATGCTGAATTTTCCTTCAGAGCAACCTATGCTTTCAAAAAGCTTTCAGGTGGCTTTAGAAACTTGTTTCAATAATAGAAAGAATGTATACTGGTGTCTTGGATCCTTCATTTTGAGCTGTTACCCATGAGTTGCCTTCAGTGCATGCAAAACCTTCTGAGGTACACATCTCATGCACATGCTTAGTGATCTGTTCTGTCTTGATAGATAAAGAAAAAGAATCATAACTTAATTTCAGACTAATGTAAACGAAATCAAGTGGTGAAAATCTTTTCTCTTTTTTATTTTTTAACAGTCCTTTCTACCCTGCCTCTTTCCTGTTTTCGCCTTTTCCCTTTTAATTTCCGTCTGCCCCTCCCCCTCTTTTAAAAATGTATTCTTCAGCCACTTTCTTAAAAGGAAGTGATTTTTCAGTTAATCATCTCTGTGTTGGAAAGAGAAAAGCAGGAGTAAATTTCCTTTAGAACTTGTGAGTATTATCCTGAGCATTAGCCACGAAGGATTGTTTGAGGGTGGTGTGGTAGTGTTTTCCCACTCCTTTGGACATCAGTACATTGCCTCTCCAGACCCAGGATGCTGGTTTTGCCCTGTTTCCTTCACAGTCACTGTGACTTTGGCTGCTTGGAAAGCAGGAGGCTCAGGCCTCTATAAAAAGTGATCCTACGTGTGGTTCTTGACATTGCAAAGTATTACTGAGTTTCTAGAGTTTTTTGGCTTTGAGCATATTCTTAGTAGGAAAATCTGATAACAAGAGAAATAGGCTTTAAGAGAATGAATTAAAGATTGTATCACTTAACACTGTAATTTTGCTCCAAGAAAGGTGCATTGTATATGCATAGGTATCTTCTCATCAAAAGGACATTTTGTATTTCTATAAAAAAATTTGAATTCATGGTAGAGTCTTGCTCTGGAAATTACAAGAATTGTTGTTGATATAAGTTTTTGAGTAAGTGTTGCATAAACATTTTCATCATTTGGCATATAAGACTTCAATGTCAGACTGGTAAATTAATCATAGCTGTTTTAAGGGTAAATTTATTTGAATCTCTCATGAAAATATTTTCAGAGTATATTAACTACTTTTTATTGGAATGCACATTTAGCTCATTTAAGATTCTCTTACAACAGTGTCAGTGGGGATTACTGTAGCTGAACTTTTTATCTAAGTAGAAAAAAGGAAAGAAATTGGATGTAGCTTATTTGGCGTTTTTGAAACCATGCAAGTGGGCAAGTACTGGCTGCCTTCTATTTTTGCATTCTGTCACCAGTAGATGGCTGTAGTTGCACTGATTTGCAGGAGCTGTATGTTCCGTCTGTTAGATCACTCTTGTGAGACCATTAGTTCTTAGACATAGTCTTAAGTTTTCAAGTCTTGCAAATAAAAGATTTTTTTTTAACTTGTTGTAAGATTCCAGAATGATTGCAGTAATGCCTTCATGCTTTTTTCAATGACTCTTTGCTCTATTTATGGTTTTATTTAATGGTCTTCAGCAGAAAGACACATTATTCTATTATCTTTTTAGTTCTTTCAGAAAGTATCATAATGTATTATAAGTACTTTGGAAAGATGAATAACCAGCTTGATTATTACACTGACTTTCTCATTCATATGTGAAGATTAATGCACTGAAACTGCATGGAGAATGCACTGATAGAGATTTTTAAGTGCTCTTTTTCATTGCTTGTGATTAAGTTGGCATCTATATTCCCATCTTTTAAAGAAACTGAAATGTCTTTTTAGTTGCATTTTTTTAAATTAATATTAAAAAAATATCGTGTAGGTCTCTCTTTGCAGCTCAGTCCTGCTTGTGTGTTTTACAGCATTTCTGGTTTAAGCGCCTTACTTACATTGTTTGTTTTTTGCAGGCAGTATAACACCAACTGTGGAGCTGAATGGTCTGGCGATGAAAAGAGGAGAGCCTGCCATCTACAGGCCATTAGATCCAAAGCCAATTCCCAATTACAGAGCAAATTATAATTTCCGGGGCATGTACAATCAGAGGTTTGTACTCTTACTGTTATTTTATTTTTTTATCCTTATGTTCTAAGTCTTCATTAACTTTCTAGGTTATTTCAGAGTAGAAGAAAACTAAAAATTTTGTTAAAGGAGAGTCTGTGGTCTTATTTAGAAACATGCATTCCTAATTACCTCCTGAAAGAGACAGGTGCCCTAAGCATATCACAAGGAATAAAGATGTGTAAAACCCACTGCTTTTATTTTTTTAATATGCATTGAAAAGCACATTATACAGCCATGGTAGTGAGAAGGCAGAGCATTAACTTCAGAGAGATGTTTTGCTTTTCTTTGCTGTCGTACCATGTGATTAGAATCTGTGTCATCAAAAATGAAGTACTCTTTTCTTAGAAACTGGATATAAAATTGGAAGGACTGCATTTGGAAAACTAGCTTGAAACCATTCTCAGGTTTCTGGTTTTTTAACCATTCTTCTTGGTCAGCTATCTCAGTCCCTTAATCTTCAAAGTTTAGTTAGGAAAAACCCTTTATTTCACAATTTAGAAACCTATATTCAGAGCTATGTCAATTTGTAATCTGAAGAACTTCTTTTTCTGAGATAGGTTTTTCTCTCATTTTTCCGTATTTGTCCCCAGAGGAACTGTATTAGATCAGGTCTTTTGAAGCTCCAAAAGTGAGACCTATTATGATCTGTGATATGAGAAAAAAACCAAACCAAAACAGGTCAGAAAGTTCTAATCACATGTTTTATCAGGGAAAATGTTACCTTTTTTATAAAGCTTTGCTTGATGGATTTCATGTTCATTTTTATGCATCTCATAATTGTCAAAAAGATTGAGGGTATGAACTCTGAAGGAGTTTTTTGGTTCAAAATTACTCGTTATTAGAAATTGAATTTATTGCAATCTTGAAAAATTAAGGGGTTTAAAAAAAAGCAGCATTCCAGAATTGCCTAAGGAAAATATTTTAATTGACTTAATTCTATTTTACTTTTCCCCAGACTTTTAAATCATGATAACTTGGTGAGTGTAGGGTTTTAATGCTTCATTCTGAGTTGGTTTTTTTGTTGGGTTTTTTTTTTTATTTATTTAATTGGCTTGTCAGTTGTGTTTTATTATAGCAGTAATACCTAGAATTATAGAAGACAAAAAACCCCCAAAATAACCCTGGAAGAACAGTGACTGATTTTTGAATCATTTGTGTTATATTTCTAGCCACTGCTGATCTGGGTCTCTGCTTACATACATCAGGGTTTGAAAAGCTAATTATGGTGCTTGAAATGAGTTTAGTTAATATTTAGAAATCTTTCATTTATTTGAAATGCTTTTATAGTGAGATTAGTTTGACTAGCAGATATCATGCTATACTGGAAAAAATGAAAGCTAATTAAAGGCATAAAATGTGGAATTCTGGAATCTGAACTTAATTATGGAAAGGTATTGGTGGAAATAGAAAGTCAAAACACTCAGCAGTTACTAACTCTTAGTATTTTATTTCTTTTCATAGAAAATGATTAGTATGTCTAGTTCAATCTATAAGTTTGCTTCTTTGGAAACTTTCTTTCGTGAGAGCCATGTTTCGATGTTAGGGGAAAATGATGCATGAACATTATTTTTCTGGGTATGTTAGGTAGCCAAGGCCGCTTGATTTTTCTGATCATGAAACAAACAGGCTGGGTGGGACAGAAGGCCAGAATCTGTGCTTGCTTTTTCATTGTGCTTATTTGAGTGCAGTTACCCATGCAGAGTAGCTAATAATACTAGCTATATACTAGTGGCTAGTAAACTGAATAAAAACTAGAACTAAGTAGTAAATAGCTGGACATACCTGTCTATCTGCATAAACACATACCTGCTGTGCACATGCTATGTATACACATGAATGCCAGAGTAAAGAGGAAGCAGAAAAATGATCTGTATAGTACTGTTGATGGTCTACTGTGTTAAAAATAATTGTTCATTGCCCTGTTCTGCATTGGGAGGTGCTGTCCCTTTATGATCACAGTAAGAAAGGCACTTAAACTTTGTAAGGCATCATTGAAATGCTGTTTTTTAGATCTGCCAGTTTAAGAAGAGAATATTGCAGATAATTTTCCATACCTTCAGCTACTGTGAGCCCTGAGTGGTGTGGCATTGAACAGGACTGCTCCCCACAGGCACCACACCATGCAGACCTCAGCCACAGCGAAGATTAACTCCTCTTGGTCATTCACACTCTTACAGGATTTGCTTACAAGGAGACAGCCCTGTCAAGAATAGTCAGGAATGATGGTCATGTGAGAACGTCACGCTGTGCTGTCAGATAAAGGCAGGGCCACGCAGGTGGTACCGAGGGGGAGCTGCCCAGGGGCCCATCTCTCGCCACAAGCCTGTCCTGTGGCCGAGGGGTTTGAGCGGCCCAGCCCCGTCCTGTGAGCCGTGCTGGGCGCGGGCCCTGCTGCCCGGCACAGCCCACGCAGCTCAGCCTGGCTGCAGTGTGGGGCACTGGCTGGGATGGGCATGATCCTGCACCTCGTCCAGTCAGCACCGCTCAGCACCTCCTACTCATCCTCACCACAGGCAAGCCTGGAGACAGAGTCTGGATCTGTTACAATAGCCAGTGAAGTTTGAAATATGAAGCATATGATGCAGCACTGTACTATGTTCCTGTGGTATAATATGTTACATTTATTTTCTTCTACTGCCACATTGTATTTAGCATTAGTTTGCTGATTTTTGGAAATTGGGTAGTAGAATAGAAGTATTGCTGTAGTACCCAAATAAATGCAAACTATACAGACAGTTAAAAACAAGATTTGAGAATTCATGTAGATAATATGCTGCAAGAAGTATTTTTTCATTTTCATCAGTTTCTGACTGCAGATTTTTTTCTGTTATTAAAACAGATACAAAATATGTTAAATAAATTAGAAGCTTTGTCTTTTATACTGTGTCTGCATTCCCTTTACTGATCTCTGTTTAAAAAAATGTGCTTTTCAAATAGGTGAAGATACAGATTAAGATTAGGAGATTGCATTAGGGAAACTTTGATACTGGCAAGACTAATGTCTTGAGGAAAAAATAGAGTATTAAGTTCATTCCAGGGCATGTCTTTACATCAGTTAAGTCTAGTGTTTCAAGTGGCACAAAAGATCCTTTTCAGTATCTCATGGAAATGTGATACGAGAGCTGCAATTCGTATGCAAAGTTGACAGCTAAATTCCATGTCAGGCTAAGATGGTTTATGTCAAAGTGGCAGTGATTCATCCTCCTTCATTTGTCCCCAGCCTTTGTGTCCCTGGATATTTCCTGGCTCCAGCACTGGAAGTTGAACTGCTCAGAAATTAATCAATTTTTGGGGGCAGAGGAAAGAAGAAGTTACTCCTCGACTTACAGCCGTACTTAGACACCTTCTTTTCTAGTCACACAGAAGCTTGTGCTTTCACCAGAGAGGGGCAGTGTGTATTTGGAATGTAAGGGGAACTTAGGTTGATTTAAGTGTGTGAAGGACTACTCTCTCACATGCAGTGGAACACATTTATGTGGGCAGTGTGAGTGAAGAGTCAGGATGAAAACATCCATACCTCATCCAGTTCCAAGCTGGACTGTATTTTATACAGGTGCAGGGCAAGTCAGCTCCCCTCTTAGGGTAGTGAAGTAGATAAAATACAGTCCAGCTTGGAACTGGATGAGGTATGGATGTTTTCATCCTCACTCTTCACTCAAGATAGTGAATGCAGTACTGTTAATAGCATTGGATCATTGCCATTATACTGCATATCATGGCAGGCTGATGAAGTCTGTGTGCTGCTGAGCTGAATCATGTGAAGTTACCAGCTTAGGTTTCTGGTAGGTTGAATATCTGAATGCTGCAGTTCATTTCACAGTGTAGATAAGAACTTAGAGTCCTCTCTGGATTTTCATTATTGACATAAAATCCATGCAAGTTTGGTAGAAGAAAGTTTGATGGCCTCTGATGAGACAGAGCTTTTAAAAAAGTTGTCAACCCTAAATCCAGCCATGTTAGACAACTTCCTATTTAACAAAGGTTTCTGTATTCCTAACAGAGATTATAGTAGAGGAAAATACTCTTTTGGCACTCAAAATTTACCGGTTATATACAACCAATTTAAAGGCTCACAGGCTGGAGTTTCAAGCAGTTTTGCAACAAAGGCATGTGAAGACCTTTCAGTTCAAACACTATATGTTACAGAAAAGCTAAAAATGGTGAACATTTCATTTTTTATGGCTACTTTAATCTAAGAGTTTTACAGGCCGACTCTGGGGAAGGAGGTGCTGATGCTTTCAGGGCCGGGTTGCTAACCGATGTAGCTTGTGTGTTTGTCAGCACAGCATTTGGCATGAGCCAGGAGAGCTGGCACGCTGCTCAGCACAGGCCAAGCCTTGAGACGGTGGGTCAGGTTTGAGAAGTATTGGCAGAGCTGAGTACAAAACATGTGCATACTCTCATATCTGTAGCCAATGCTAGAACCCATACTCCCTCGCATCTCTGGCTTAAATGCAATTGGCTTAAACCACGTAAAAAAGAATTTAAAACGTGACTGTTTAAATTAGAGCAGTTAAACAATAAAATAAGGTGTCAGTTTTGACTACAGGGTTGTCCAGCTTGCCTCATTACCACTGAATGCTGCTTCATTTTATTTTATTTTTTTAAATTCAGTTAGAATTGAAGAGAGTCATTCCTGAAGTTTAATTGTCCTGCAGTACTTTCAGTTATAGAATGTCTGTAAGTGACAGAACAAATCATATCTTACAGACTTACTTAAACTAAGAGTTTTCAGCCGAGAAATAAAACCAGTAGAAACTGAACAGCAGCTTTTGATGTTTTAGTTTGGAAAGTAGTATTAAAGAGATCATAAAACCCAACCCTTGTGTTTTGGGAGAATTCAGAAGTTGTTTTCCTAATATATAAAATTCCTAAATATGTGCCTCACCACAATCTAGACAGCTTGAAAAATCTATATTGAAAAAAAAGAGGTTTCAAAATTAAAGACACTTGTGAAATATAGGAACAAAGGGAATACAAAACAATGACAAGCTAAAGAATGGAAATCAAGTAATTAAAGCAGTTTCTTTCTTGGTTTTAAGGAATTTGGATGGTGTGATAGCTCTGCAAGCATGTCACGCAAAGTGGTGGTGTCCCTAGGATAAACTACAGCTTCTGTGCACTTGGGCAGTTTCTGCTGCACTAAGCCTTCATCTAAGTCTTGTGTATGGTTGCTTCTTCCTGCATATATGTTGTATATGACAGACTAAGGAGAAGACTACCCCCTTTCTCCTCAGGGCATGGGGGAGTGCACAAACCATTCCTCCTTTTCTCTTTTTGCATAGCTCCGCCGTTCTGAGCACATTTTTCTTTGATGTTAATGAATGCTTCTTTGCAGTGCCGTTTGCAAGACCAAACTCAGATGAATAAAACAGCAGCATGTTCTTGCCTCTTGTGGAGCCAGCTACGCTGCCTGGCCACAAAGCACAGGGCATCACCCTACCTGGGCATGTAGTTCCTACCTGCCAGGTAGCCTGCTCCCGTGCTGGGTACTCAGTTGCTGCATGGAACTGCTTGCTTAGACTTCTCTGCTCCTGAAGTGATATATATCAGCCCTGTGGACCAGTGCTAAATACTGAACAAGCACTTTAAAAATGAGGGATAATAAAAGAAAGCTTGAGGGCTGGTCTTTGGCCAACTACATCTGCAGCTGCTAGCTTCATAGCGGACTAACATGTTATCCAATCTAATGATCAAAGAGAGAATAGACTGTGTGATTATTGGATAAATTACTAAAATTGTCAAGTCATATTAATAAAAGATTGTATGGTGAAAGAATGGAATAAAATGAAAAGTTTGTTTCTTTTATGAATGCTGACTTAAAGATTTAATATGTGCATCAAAGGGAAAAGATTTGAGGGAAGTGTTACTTGACATGAGTGCTTAGTAATGCAATCTAAATCCTCACCCAACTTCATTTGTTTCACAGAAGTTACATAGTCCTATGAGGGGAAAAAAAGGAAAATCTAGCCAGAGGAACAGCTGTAGAAGCCAAATTTTGAAGTGCGTGGGTTGCAGTGCAGGAGACAATGTAAAAATCTATTGATTACCATCTCCAAAACTACACCTACAGTTATACAACCCAGTTATCTAATTTACAGAAAGAGAATGAAGTCTGAAATTTTCCTGACCTTTAGATGTTCTTCCGTGCTGCTTGAGCACCCTGTTTACCTTCTAGCAGAAGACTGCTCTCTGCATGGAGAGCCTTATCTGTTTGAGGCACAAATATTCCAGTGCGTAATATGAAAGGTTGTTGGGTCTGAAGGACTTCAATCTCTTACTGATTAGATCGGCCAGCAGCCTGGATAATGTAAAATTCAGATTACTCTATGGAGTCTTTTTGTTACTCTAGGCACATGATTAGCCTAATGTCTGTTGCTGAATTCCCATTATTGAGGCTTTATGTTGGGGCTTGCTGCAACAGAGGAGGATTTTATGCACAGCTGTGTGTAAAGCAGATTTTTTCCCAAGCATATATACTGTGGCAGATGTGGGACACTAAGTTGCCTAAACATAGGCCTCTAGTGCCACTTGAGACATTGTAGGGTGTGTGAGACATCCACGTGGGACCAGTGGATTTGGCAGAAGACCTAGAGGAGACCTTTACTAGAGTGGCAGCGGAAGGTCAGGCAAGATACCCTAGAGCATTTCAAATGGCCCTGCATAGCTAAGTTTAGGCAATTGAAGGAATCCCTAAAAGCGACGTTCAGTCATCATACCATTTTATAGAATCCTCTAGGACTCCAGCTATTTGTGAGAAACTTGTCTGTTTCATGGATCAGTCTTGTGTCACATCATGTGGATGTTTTAGGTACATGACTGCATCTCAAATTGTACTGTGTGCTTGTGTTTAGGCAGCTAGGTGCGGTTCTTTACAGTGCTGGTGGGATTCAGATCCAAGCTCAGATGCCTTTCGAATAGTATTTGCCTGTGCATTAGAAACTCTGTCTCCCTTTATAACCGGTGGAAGGATTAGTCAGAGCAATTCCTAGTCTAGAATGCTGTTTGTCATGCCTTAAACTAGGCTGTCTGTGTTTTGTATGCATTTCTCCAGAGCTTCACATTTATAGCAACTTAGTTTCTACACATTAACTAAATACCTAAATTTAGGCATCTGAATCTAGAGCTGAATCCTGCTCTGAGAAATAATCCTAAGAATGTTGATTTGCAGTAATTTTATGAGTGCTATAGTGGGAGTCATTCGAGTGTCGCAGTGGAAGGACTGAAAAAAAGACAAAAATCTCTCCCCAGAGAGAAGCGAGAGAGAAAAGTATTAAAAGAACAAATTCTTTAGGGACATATCTGGGTAACAGCAGTTTTGAGGAGAGGCAGGCATGTAAGTACTGAAATGCTTTTGATTGAATAAAGTACAGTTTTGCTGCGAGAAGCTGTTTGGCTGTGGAGACCAGTGCCCTTGCTCCCCAAGTGAAGTGAACCCTCAGTTCTGGAGCCTGTTGTGTTGAACTGATTACAGCAGACAAACCCCTTGGTTTGTGGGGGAGCAGTGTGGGGTGCCACTGGGATTTTTACTTTGCTACAGTTGTCAGCTTCAGACCTTAGCCATAGAGTACAACATTCCTCCCCTAAAAAGGCCAGAGTCAGAGGTGCTTTGTCTGCATTTCCAGTCAGTGTTGCAACATTCTGTGCTTAAAATTTGCATTTTAAGGATTGAGAGGTGTGATGATAAAAATGTTTACTGGCTGACTTTGCAAAAGCTCATTTCTGCATTCGTCATACTGCTCCCAGTAGTTTGGGAAAAGAAACTTGGAAGAAATATTAAAAACTACTTGGAAATACAAATTAAGAGTTTGGTTAGAATAGGTTATATCTCCTTAAATATGCTATTATTTCATTCAGAACAACAGGTATCAATTCCAAAGAATTAAAACTTAGGGAAATAAAGAATAGTCCAAAGAATGATGCACGTGATTGTTCAGATTAACAATTTAATTGTTCAGCTGGAAATGGCTGATTTAAACCATTAGATGGCAGCATGAATTTGTGCATGAATTTCTCAGCAAAAGCAGTCTCAAAAAAAGTCTCCTTTTTCTATTCTGAAGCTTTTCAGGACTTCAAAATGTCGTAATTCCAGCATAAATCAATTAAAACCAGGTTTTCTGCAAGGCTTTGTCTCATCATTTTCTTAGAGTTTTCTTCTCCTGTAATAATTGAGGCTCTAATGCAGTAGCTTCAATGGCAATTTTCCTTTTTTATGTAAATCTAGTGCGAGTAAAGGATGTCAGTTTGCCAGCAGTGACAATTAAGTGTTTAGTTTATTTGCACAAAGCATGAATTCTGCATTTCATCATTTTAATTCATTCTTCAGGCCTGACCTAAAGACATTTCCTTAGAGATAAGGCTGCAGCTTGGCCACTAAACCTGCAGTCTATTTGTACTAATGAAGCTTTCCGATGATTTGAACATCTATTTGCTTGGAAGGGACTGACATTGCCAGCTGATACTTAATTCAGTTGTGTACATTACCAGTTGAGATAGGATTCAGATCATATCTTAAAGCAAAGTCTTATATACCACCCTTTTATTTCCCCTGCCAGTGTATTGGCATTATGGTGTAATAATCCAGTCACAGACTTCTAAATTAATTCTTTGTGTTCATCTTCCGCATGCTACATTTCACTTCCCCTGACCTGTTTGTTCCCACTAGTTGCCTGCCTCCCACACAGACATATTGTTACAAGAAAAGTGTTGAGTACAGCTGTGCTAAGATTTTTCTTTGCTAGTATCTGTTTCTAGGAAAGGAAAAGGGAGAAAGTCAGTCCATTTCCTGTTGGTTTGAAACAGCAGAAACATCTGTTTGTCTTAAGATAGTTTTCCCAAAAGAACAGTGGCAAGGGAGCTTGCAGGTGATGAGCTTTGCCATTGCCAGTAGCTATCAGTTTAGACAATAGTGATTATATGGCTGGCTTAAAACAAAATAAGATTCCTTAAATGGCAGAGGATATTTATTCCTGCAGTAAATTTTTTGACAGCTAATGTTTAATTTCTACAGTGTTTTAAATCTTAAAAATACATAGAATATCTGGGATCAGAAAACCCAGATTCTGCTATGGAATCTGTAGTTTCCACTAAATTCTGTTCAAGATTGATTTTTCTGCGGTCTCCTCACCCTGTTATCACGAATTTGCACAATGCACACAAAATGGTGTTGGGTGACGTGTCCTGGCACAGTGTGCATATAATCCTTCCCACAAATGCGTCCTGTCACTACCATCCACTGCATTAATGGGTACATTTAACCTGTGAGGAATCAATAACATATATACTCTTAAGTGTATTTACAATATTACACTGACAGCTGTTAAAATAATGTTATGTAGGCTAAAAATCAAGCTGACAGAATAGAGAGCAAGGTTTGAGGTTCATATTTCAAGTACAGCGTCTCTTCGTTCTCCAAGTCGGTGCACTTACCTGGTATTATTAAAATCTTTTTAGCCTTAATTGTAGAGCATCCAAATGCTTCATCACTCTTCATGCCTAAAATGCGTTGCATCAGGTGTGACATTTTACAGTATTGCAGCATTCTAAACAGTCTTTGCTCAAGATGAAGTAGTTTTGTCAGTGACCTCCTGGCCCTATTTGTAGAGGAGCTCCTAAGCCCTAATGCGTCCGTCTTTTCTTAATTAATATTTTTATTAGTTTTCTTTCAGGATATAGTGACCTTCCCAGACCACTTGCTTTCTTGCTTTATCTGCTAAGAGGACTACCCTTGCTTTCTGTGGTCCTTGGCTCGTGTTTTGACTATTTCTCCTGAAGCTTCTTCAGTGGACATTGGTCTTTACTTTGGGTTTTTAACTTTCTCAGATCTTTCTCTGCTCTGGAGGAAGTGCATCTGGCTCCAGATGTGTCTCTCCAAGTTTCAGATGTGATTTTTTGTGTTCTCACAGAGGCTGAAAACATAAAGAGATGTAATACAACCCTTATCTTTGGTTTCCTAATGTCTATCTTTCAACGCTGCCCTTCCACTTGAGAGACTTCCTGTAAACCTTCTGATCCAAAGATCTTCAGAGCCAACAGCCTGCCCCAGCACCTTGTGAATCGCTTCAGTCTGTTGGCTTTGCAACTCAGTGGGTGTTCTTTCTCTAGCCCTGCCTTTAATACAGCCAGCTTTACTTCCAGGATATGGACAGAAGACTAGTCTTGTTGATATGTATGAAAACAAGCACTGATTCAGAATGCTCCTCCAGGAGCAGGAATATTTTGGGTGTGTTTTGTTCTTTCTACACAGCTTTTTATTCACCCTTATCTTTTTCCTGTACTTCTGCTGACCTAAGGGTATTTCAGCTGGGACACCTGTGAGATAGTGGGTTCAATGGAAATCAGCCTGTGTGGCCTCCTTTCTTGTTATGGCCTTTCTGCTGTGTCCAGAACCTGAATGTTGGTTACCAGTAAATATGTTCTCTTTCCTTTGCCTGCTTGTTTTGGGAATGACAGGGATGAACTGCTGTTAGAGCTCAAACTTTACTTTGAGAGGTTGCCATAATTTTTGTGAGGGAAGCAAGCAGAAAGGTTAGTGGCTAATTTTTGTAACAGCTTATAACTCTGTAAGATCTGTCTGGAATTGTACTATATCCTTACTAGGTCTTTGTCCCTTACAAACTGAAAGTTCTGCCACAGAATGAAAAGGTATTAAATACTCTGAAGAAATGTTTTCGAGATTCTTTTGTAACAGAATATATGAAGTCTGAATGCAGAACTTCTCACCAGCAACCACTGTGTTTTAGTTTCTCTTCACATCTTGTCTATAATATTGATTTTGGTGGGTGCTTGTGTTCTGTGGAAGAAAGTACAGTTAATATCTCTTCTGAAATGCAAATTCACAGGGTCTTCCAAAGATCTGCTTGTCTTTATAGGATATTTTGAAGAGGAACGCCAGTTTAAGTTGTTTTTTACTGTCACAGAAAGGATAGCTGCACTCACAGGTACTCGTCAGGTACTTTGGCACCATAATTTGTTTGGATTATATGTTTTACTAAAACGGGGCTGAATCCATCAGTGTTGTGATTAAAAGGGAAATCATATCTGGACAAAAACCAGCCCAAAACTCTTAGCTTTGAGGTTCTGTTCCATGACAGAAGAGAACGTGGAGTCTAATCACCTTATTGATTTAGATTCAAATCTGACACTAGTGTCAGGGAAGCAGAAATGAGAATTCTTAAGGAGGTGGACATCACCCCTTCAGTAAAGGTAATCTCTATGTTGACCTTGTTTACTAAGTCAAAGGTTGTAATAACCATTTCACATATTAGGAAGAATTTCTTTACAACAAGAGTTGTCAAGCAATAGAACAAGCTGTCCAGGGAAGTGCTTCAGTCACCACTGCAGTAGGTATTTAAAAGACACATAAATGTGGCACTTAATTATGTGGTTTAGTGGTGGACTTGTTAGTGCTGGGTTAATGGTTGGAGTCGATTTTCTTAGAGGTCTTTTCCAACCTAAATAATTCTGTGATTCCATTTTAACAGTCCTTAGTATCTCTGTCCTTCAAGGCTTTTTTTGAGTCCCTGTTTTCTAGAATACAGTTCCACCCTATCTTATATATGTTTCTTACATTTCCTACCTTTTAGGAAGTCTGCAACCTTGTATTTTAGTGTACCTGATCTAACGTGATCTAAAACTTTTTTCTTTGTTAATATTCAGTACTAAATTGTATTCACTGGACCAACTGAGATCAGTCACTGTGCTTTGGTGACCACTACTATGGCAGTCTCATTGCATTACTTATGCATTTTTAATAGCAATGAATTGCTATTTACTTGCCAGTTATTGGTGTAAATCCATTATGCCCATTAAAGTCTGAAAAAGAATATTAAAGAATATTATGTCTGCTTCCCTATGGCATCTTCTCTTTTTATACTTTTAAGTAGAAAGGAATCAAAGCACTGAAAGGCTTCACCAATCATTTTTGGTTTCTGTTGGCCCTTTACAATCTTCGCTACGGTAGATTAACAGACATCTTCCTTTCCCCTTCCAGGTGTAGATAAAGCTTCCTTCTTAAGGCCATCCATTTTTTTGTCAGCATCCTGATACGATGTGCAGGGCAACATAAAATGCTCCCCCTTTGCAATTGACCAAGCTCTCTCTCTCTCACACATTTCTTTTCTTTGCAAGTCTGATGGCACAGATGGGAAAATTTCTGGATAGAAGCTTTAGCTGGCCATTTTTAGAGGTTGCAGAGCTGATAACTAGTGAGGTAGGGGAATGTGCATCCTCAATTAACTGCACTCATCTGCTGAGGGGTGGCTTATTAAGTCAGAATTAAGTGTGACTTTTCAGTTTGTTCATAGTTTCAATCCTTTAATTGCCAATTTTAAAGTGATAGGTTAAATTTCTTACTCATGATAATGCAATTTAATGCCTGTATGTTTACATTCCTCAAAGTGGGAAAAGAATGTAGGCCAGTACACACTAATTATTTGAATTTAAGTTAGTTTGGATGGTGAGAATCACTCCGTGAGCTTTCTTGGGCCTTCTTCCTCTGTGGACTTTCAGGTTAATTAATTCCTGTGAAGTCCTAGACTTGAGATGATTTTGTTAGTAACACTTTTATTAGTATTATATTACTGGTATAAATATATGATAAAATGAAATAAGTTAGATACTTCATTCTCTCATTTACTTAGTGTCTAGGCTGGCAAGTGACATGATTTTTTTTTTTTTTCACATGAGTTTCTTATGAAAAAAACAATGATACTGCAGTCAGATATGCAGCATTGTTTATGTTCTTTTACTGTAATTGCTATTTGAACAGCATTCTTAGTAACCACTCTGCATGCTTGTAAAGATTAGTGAGTAATACAGTTCATGGGAAATTTTATGAGCTGAAGTAGATAAGAGTATGAGATGTTTGTCTTCTGGATGTCTGCTTTAACCTCTAAAGTATACAGTGTACATCACAGCTTCATTATGTTTTTCCCTTTTGTTCTTATTGTACTTGGTTTTGTGTCACAGAAAAGAACTTTTTCTTTTTTCTTGTATTTATCTTTTCCTTCCCCTGGCCTCCATCTCCATTTCAGCACTGTCCACTTGACATTTTCCAATGTCTTTAACTCTGGAGGCAGTATTCTTGTTATGTTCCTATATTATTTATGCTATTTTTATGGTCAAGAATAAGTTGACGTTTTGTAGACCATTCTCATTACTTAGTTATTCAATTGATAGGCAAAAATACTTCTTCAGAGGCGCATAACATTTTGTTCTCTGTTCTCTTCTTGATTATGTTTGCTGTTTTTCACTTTTTTTTTCCTACCTTAGTCTTCAGTATACAGTACTTTGGGAGGTTCTTCTCATGACCATTTTTCCCCTTGGTTTTTCCCTACTACTTCTTAGCTTTTTTTTTTCCCTTACATATCTCTTGCACTAGTTTCTCTTTGTTTTTAGGAGAGGGTATTTGGGCTGGTTTTGAGACTCTTCTGGTACTTTGACAAGTGCTTCATCTTAGCTTCAAGCGTTTAGATTGAAGGAGAGAAAACAATAAAAGTGGAAGCAGAGACCTGAACTTACTGTTCGTGGAAGCATCTCTCTGAAACTAGTGATGCATAGCTAGTTCAATGTGTTTGCTCTATTACTTGTGAGCTTAATCCATGACAGTTCAAAGTCCTTACCTTAAAATGTCTGTAGCTTTCTGTTGGTTTCTTCTAATTACTTGCGATGAGCAACAGTTTTTTTACTTCTTGTTGTACATATTTGCTATAAATGGTAAACCAAAGTAGCTGTAAATGCAGAGAGTAAATATTGAAATATTTATTTCAGTCAAATGTCTGTATTGAGCAACTTGGAATTCAGAGAAACAGTGATGTGGCAATATTATCGTCTTGTCATCACAAATTCTGCTGGGAAGATTCCACATTAGATGATGTTATGTTAATCTGAATCCTCCTCCCTCTTGTTTTTCACTCAGGAATGTTTCGATATTGTGATCGTGGAAACATGAGTCAATTTTTTTTTTTGCTAAGTTACTCATGCTTCTTGAAGGAACTACATAGCCTCTAGCTCAGGAAAAGAAAAAAAATAGAAAGGGAATTATCATTAGCTTCATGAAAAATTCCCAGACTCATAACAAAGTTTAAAAGAGAGTATAAGTAAAGGCAGACAAAAAGGTACAAAACTCAGCATGAAATTACTGTGTACTAAAGGTGGATTGTGTATGACTAATGTGTTAACCTTACATGTTATGTGCCAACTCATTTTTTAGGTAAAGAGAATAAAGCAAATCTTATATTTGTGGGATTGAGTTAAGCATTTTATAGCATTAGATAAGGATAATGTTTTCATTAAACTGAAGGAGAAGGAGATTTGTGTAAGAAATGCAGGGTGGGAAAGGAAAAGAAAAATAATCAGCAGTATTAAAAGTCAAGCTAGGAGGAAGATTATTGAGTACAGTTCTCCCAGTTTTAGAATCAACCTTTTAAGTTATTTTTGTAAAAGATGTTTGCACAAGAAGTAGGAAAATGTTCATGAGATGTAGAAGGCATCACTGATACATAGGAAGGTCAAGATAGGCAGGAAGACTTGGGTGATAGAGAGGACTGACATACTAGAAATGCAGTGACACTAGACTTTCCAGTCTAAAATGTAAGATTAATAACATAGGCACTAGTAGTACTTACTCTGTTGTCACCTGAGGCTTATTTTGTCAGAAATCACAGAACAGAAGTGTTACATTATTAAGTATTTGCAAGATAAACTGAGAAGGACTAATGTGGTTGAATTAGTGGAGAGGCAAATGTGACTTTTAAGATGCATTGAGCAAAATATTTCTGGTGTAGATACATAAATATTGCTATTATACAGAACACTGTTAGCCTTTTATATGGTATATTGTCTACCATGCTTGGCTTTTGTATTTAAGAACACAGGAGCAAGTATGGGGAAGGGCTGGAAGGGTTGTCAAGACTCTGGGTAGCTTTTTATACAGAAGAGTTCTGAAATACTTTAACTTGTTCCCTTTCAAAGCAAAGGCTGATAGGGAGTGGGAAACCTCACCTACGAGGGGAAACAACAAAAAAATAAAGAACCTATATAAGTTACAGGATAGTATTGACACAAAATAATGTATATAAAAGTATAGCCAAGATGAACATTAGGAGATTCCTAAGTATCAGCTCAGCTTCTAGATCATCCTTCCAGCAGAAGCAAGTAATCTCATTTGTTTTCTAATAGACCTTAACAGATAAAGAGGATTACATTATGCAGTTGCCTGCAACTCATGGATCTTGTCTGCTTAATGCAGGATTTTCTTACATTCTTGCATTTGAAATAGAGAAGGTTTGGGGTTTCTGTGTCTTAAAATGGGAAGCATCTTTGTTATGTTTTCTGACTATTTTTTAAAAAAATGAACAGATGGTTTTGAATCTCTCTCTGTTAATATGTTTCCATCACATGGTTATTCTTTATAATTCTTACATCATCAGTTAAACATTCTTTTGCTTAAGGATTTTCTACAACTAGGTCAAAATTGGTTTCATAAATGACCATAGCAAATGTTAAATAGAGAAAAAATACTGAATCATTCAGAACTAATTAAATTCTTTTAAAGTTTTTAAAGATTTGACTTATAATTTAACACCATCTTTCAAATGAATAATAATCTTGGACAAGTATACATGATTTTTCTTTTTTTAAATTCTCATCTATGTAGCTGGGAGGAGGTCAGCATTCAAATAAGGGATGCCTATGGCTAAAACTGATACATGGTGTGTGCCTTGCTCACTTTACATTAAGAATGTTTTTGGAGGATGTGAAAGTAATCTAGAAGAGAACAGCCAGACTAATTCATCATAGAATCATAGAATGGTTTGGGTTGGAAAGGATCTCAAAGATCATCTTGTTCCAACTCCCTTCCATAGGCAGAAATACCTTCCACTAGACCAGGCTGCTCGATCCAGCCTGGTCTTGAATACTTCCAGGGATGGGCATCCACAACTTCTCTGGGCAACCTATTCCAGTGCCTCACCAACCTCACAGTAAAGAATTTCCCACTTATGTCCAGCCTCTTACTCACCAGCACTCCGAAGTCCTTCTTGGCAGAGCTGCTCTCACTCTGTTCAACCCCCAGCCTGTGTTGATACCAGGGGTTGCCCTGACCCAGGTGCAGCACTCTGCACTTGTTCTTGTTAAATCTCATGAGATTCCCATGGGCCCATTTCTTGAGCTTGTCCAGGTCCTTCTGGATGGCATCCCACCCGTCAGGTGTGACAACCTCCCCACTCAGCTTGGTGTCATGTGCAAATTTGCTGAGGGTGCACTTGATCCCTTTGTCTATGTTATTAATGTAGATATAAAGTAACACCAGTCCCAACACAGATCCTTGAGGGACACCACTTGTCACTGATGTCCATCAGGACTGAGACACTAACCGCTACATTCTGGATGCAACTTGTGGATGTCCAAACACTTTCTTATCTATCTTACATTCCATTCATCAAATCCAGCTCTTTCCAGTTTAGAGAGAGGGATGTTGTGGGAGACTGTGTCAAAGGTTCTACAGAAGTCCAGATAAATGACATCTGTAGCCTTTCCCATGTCACTCCATTGTAGAATGCCACTAGGCTGGTCAGGCAGGACTAGCCCTTAGCGAAGCCTTGCTGGCTCTCCCAAATGACCTCCCTGTCCTCCCTGTGCCCTAGCACAGCTTCTAGGAGGATCTGTTCCATGATCTTCCCAGGCACTTCCCAGAGGTGAGGCTGACAGACCAGTTGTTCCTAGGGTCCTCCTTTCTACCCTTCTTTAAGATAGGTACAATGTTTCCCTTTACCAGTCACCTGGGACTTCATCCGATTGCCATTACTTTTCAAATATCATGGAGAGTGATGTGGCAACTAAATTCAGCAATTCCTCTCAGGACTCTGTGTTGCAGCTCATCAGGTCCCAGAAACTTGTTTATATTCAGGTTCCTCAAGTGGTCATGAACCTGACCTTTATTTACAATAGGAGGGACTTCGATGTGTGGAAGTCTTCGGTGTGGGAAGAGAGGCTGCCATTGAAGACTGGCAAAAAAAGTTGTGAGTACCTCAGCCTTTTCCTCATAAGTTTTCCAACATTGTTTTTCAGCAGGGAACATGTTCTTTGACCTTCCTTTTCTGGTTAACATACTTGTAGATGCCCTTCTTGTTATTCTTTACATCCCTTGCTAGGTTCAGTTCCAGCTTCACCTTGGCCTTCCTCACCTCATCCCTACACAACCATACTTCATCTCTATACTCTTCCCAGGTTACCTGTCCTTGTTTCCATGACTGTGCATTTGCTTCTTTCCTTTTAGTTTGACCAGCAGTTCCCTATTTATGCT
>VZTF01004030.1:4270104-4459518 GCA_013397755.1 Cnemophilus loriae
TGGGCCCATTTCTTGAGCTTGTCCAGGTCCTTCTGGATGGCATCCCACCCGTCAGGTGTGACAACCTCCCCACTCAGCTTGGTGTCATGTGCAAATTTGCTGAGGGTGCACTTGATCCCTTTGTCTATGTTATTAATGTAGATATAAAGTAACACCAGTCCCAACACAGATCCTTGAGGGACACCACTTGTCACTGATGTCCATCAGGACTGAGACACTAACCGCTACATTCTGGATGCAACTTGTGGATGTCCAAACACTTTCTTATCCATCTTACATTCCATTCATCAAATCCAGCTCTTTCCAGTTTAGAGAGAGGGATGTTGTGGGAGACTGTGTCAAAGGTTCTACAGAAGTCCAGATAAATGACATCTGTAGCCTTTCCCATGTCACTCCATTGTAGAATGCCACTAGGCTGGTCAGGCAGGACTAGCCCTTAGCGAAGCCTTGCTGGCTCTCCCAAATGACCTCCCTGTCCTCCCTGTGCCCTAGCACAGCTTCTAGGAGGATCTGTTCCATGATCTTCCCAGGCACTTCCCAGAGGTGAGGCTGACAGACCAGTTGTTCCTAGGGTCCTCCTTTCTACCCTTCTTTAAGATAGGTACAATGTTTCCCTTTACCAGTCACCTGGGACTTCATCCGACTGCCATTACTTTTCAAATATCATGGAGAGTGATGTGGCAACTAAATTCAGCAATTCCTCTCAGGACTCTGTGTTGCAGCTCATCAGGTCCCAGAAACTTGTTTATATTCAGGTTCCTCAAGTGGTCATGAACCTGACCTTTATTTACAATAGGAGGGACTTCGATGTGTGGAAGTCTTCGGTGTGGGAAGAGAGGCTGCCATTGAAGACTGGCAAAAAAAGTTGTGAGTACCTCAGCCTTTTCCTCATAAGTTTTCCAACATTGTTTTTCAGCAGGGAACATGTTCTTTGACCTTCCTTTTCTGGTTAACATACTTGTAGATGCCCTTCTTGTTATTCTTTACATCCCTTGCTAGGTTCAGTTCCAGCTTCACCTTGGCCTTCCTCACCTCATCCCTACACAACCATACTTCATCTCTATACTCTTCCCAGGTTACCTGTCCTTGTTTCCATGACTGTGCATTTGCTTCTTTCCTTTTAGTTTGACCAGCAGTTCCCTATTTATGCTGGTCTCTTGTTTTCCGTGACCAATTTCTTGCTTCTGGGAATTGCTAGCTCTTGTGCTCTGTGGAAGACTTCGCTAAAGATCTGCCAGCTGTGTTTCACCCACTTGTCCCTGAGGGCAGTCTTGCAGGGGACCCTATTGACTATCTCCTTGAAATGCTGAAAGTTCGCTTTCCTCAGGCTCAGGAGCCTGATTTTACTCTTTACATGACCCATATCCCTCAGTGGGGGAACTCCACCAAGGCATGGTCACTGTAGCCCAAGCTGCCTCCCGTCTTGATGTCCCTGATTAGCTTGCTTGCATTGGTGACCAACAGATCCAGTATCACATCCCCTCTGGTAGGGCTGTCTATTACCTGGCTCAGGAATCATAAAGTAGAATCATCCAGGTTGGAAGAAACTTTTAAGATCATCAAGTACACCTATCAGTGCAGCACTACCACTCTTACACCACTAGACCACAACATCCAGTGGCAGATCCAGATGCCTCTTAAACACCTCCAGGGCTGGTGACGCCACCACCTCCCTGGGCAACCTATTCCAATGACTGACCACCCTGATCATGAAAAATTTTGTTTCTAATATCCAATCCGAATCTCCCCTGTCTCAGCTTAAAGCCATTTCCTCTTCATGAGACTAAACAAACCCAGCTCCCTCGGCTGTCCCTCATAAGACACATTTTCTAGACCTTTCATGAGCCATGTTGTGCTTCACTGGACATGTTCCAGCACCTCAAAGTGAGGAATCCTAAACTGAACACAGTACTTGGGGTATGGCCTCACCAATGCTGAGTACAGGGAGTTCTCTAGTCCTGCTGGCTACACTATTCTTGAGACAGGCCAAGATGCCATTGGCCTTCTTGGCCACCTGGACATTCTGTTGGCTCATATTCAGCCAGCTGTCAACCAGCGCCCCCAAGTCCCTTTCTGCTGAACAGCTCCTCCTGCAGCCTGCAGTGCTGCATGGGGTTGTTGTGACCCAAGTGCAGGACTCAACACTTTGCCTCATTGTACCTCATGCAGCCATCCTTAGCCCACTGATCATCTGACCAGGTCTCTCTGCAGAGCCTTCCTATCCTTGAGCAGATCAACAGCCACACCCAATTTAGTGTCATTGGCAAATTTACTGCACTCAATCCCTACATCCAGATCATCAGTAGAGAGATTAAACAGGACCAGCCCCAAAACTGAGCCTTGGGGAATGCCACTAGCAACTGGCTGCCGACTGGATTTAGCTCCATTCACCACAACTCTCTGGGCCCAGCCATCCAGCCAGGTTTTAACCATCGAAGAGTCCACCCATCCATGCTGCAAGCAGCCAGTTTTTCTAGGAGGATGGTGGGGGAAATAGTGTCAAAGGCTTTACTGAAGTCCAGGTAGATGACATCCGCAGCCTCTCTCTCATCTACTAAGTGAGTCACTGTCATAGAAAGAGATCAGGCTGATCAAGCAGGGCTTTACTTTTGTAAATCCATTTTGGCTGGGCTTGATCCTCTGGCTGTCCTGCGTGTGCCATGCAATGGCACCCTGGATGACCTCTTTCATAACCTTGCCTGGAACCAAGGTCAGGCTGACAGGCCCGTTGTTCCCCAGACCATCCTTCCAACCCTTCTCGTAGATGGATGTTACATTTGCTAATTTCCAGTCAGCTGGAACTTCATCAGTTGATCAGGACTGCTTTTAGATTCTTAAGAGTGGTTTGGAAAGTTCTTTCACCAGTTCCCTCATTACTCTGGGGTAGATCTCATCTAGACTTGTGAGTGTTTAATTGGCATAGCACGTCACTAACCATCTCCTCCTGGTTTATGGGGGCTTCACTCAGCTTCCCATTACCAACTTCCAGCTCTGGGACCTGGGTATTCTGAGGACAGCTGGTCTTCATATTAAAGACCGAGGCAAAGAAGACATTGAATGTCTCTGCCTTTTCCTCATCCCCTGTCACTACTCTCTGCATTTAACAAATGATGAAGACCCTCCTTTTGCTGCCTATGTATTTATAGAAACTTTTTTGTTGTCTTAAACTTTAGCGGCCAAATCAAGTTCTAGTTGGGTGTTGGCCCTTCTAATCTTCTCCCTACATGACCTTGCAACATCCTTATAGTCCTCCCAAGTTACCTGACCCTCCTTCTAGAGACGATAGATTCTCTTTCTCACCCTAAGTTCTCTGTTTAATCAGGCTGGTTAAGAAGATATCCTCCCTACATTCCAGGAGTCTCCTGGCTTGCCTACGGCTCACCCTGCTACTTCCCCAGCAGATGTCAGGGTGGTTGAAGTCCCCCAGCAGGACAAGAGCCTGTGAGCACGATCTTTCATGGAACTGGAGCAACAAGGCTTCATCTATAGGCTCCACTTGATCAGGCAGCCTAGCCTGTAGTAGACACAGTTCAAGAGTAATGTACTGTAGTTCTGGAAAGGAGTACTTGGAAAAGAGAGCTTCTTTGTTCCCAGGTGTTGTTGTGGATCTGCTGAAAGAAGCAGAAGGTTCACTGTGTGAAGACAAAAGTGACTATACTGGATGTTTCCTTCTTCAAAACATGGAACTCACATCTGTAAGAAATGCACGTGGCTAATGGACTGCTTAGGAAAATAGGACATGGCCAGGGAACAGCTGCACTGAGCAACTTGCTCCCCCAGAGAAATTTCAAATGTTACAGAGAAAAAGTTGTTCACAGCAAATGCTGTTTCCTACTGCCCTGCATGGTCTGTGGCTCTCTATCCCTCCACTCACAAAGCTCACAGCATTTTCCTGATTAAACAGTGCTAGCAGGCCTGCCAGCTTGATTGACTTCATATGGAAAAGGAGCCAGATAGAAAAAGTGCAGAGAATGACCCTTTCAGCACAGAGCTGGCATCTGAAGAATGACTTTCCCATACTGTGTTGTAGGTCATATTTTAGTGGCCTTTATCTTGGCCACTAAAATACGGTCCCAGTTCCTCTTCACTTTGCATTATGAAATGGGTATAGGGTAATACTTCCTATAACACTTGTGTAGTGGGGAAGTAATTGGGTTTATTTGTTCTTTTTTACTTAGTTGAAGAATATGTTGACCATTAGAATTTAGAGAAAACTTCACTGACTTTTTAACATGAAACTAAATCTAAATAAACTTCCTGGTTTCTGTGAACTGCATCTTGCACTTGCTTTTTTTCCCCTTCTAAGAAGAAAGTAACAATATGTATCAAAAACATTTATGCCATTGAGGAATCCAGAGAAATGCAGGAAATGCAGTATGAACACATAACGTATGTACTAATACTTTATTTGTCTTTGTGTGTGTGGATTTGATGGCCAAAAAGGAAGAGGCCCCAAGGGCTCCTTAGTATGCAATTAATATTTTGGCTAGAAAAGCAACAGATTGTTTCAGTATGCTTACATGTTATGACATCATATTCCAGTAAAATTATAATGAACAGAATTTTTGTTTGTCTCTGTGGCAAACCAAAATGAGTTTTCTAATTGTCAACAGACCTTGGTGATTTATTTAATTATAGTGGCGCCCACTCACACCAACTTAGTTAAGGTCTGTCAGCATTTCTGTTATGAACCCCTATTTTTAGGGGTTTATAACTAGTTGTAAATATTTACTCATTGCTGAAACTTAACATCCGAGGTCACAGTCATAGAGCAAATATCCTTCTTCAGGTTGACTATTCTAGTGGCATTAGCTAAAAAGTAGATTTCTGATGCTGTGAACTTAGAGGGAATAAAGAGAACCTGCTTTCCAGACCTCTTATTTGAAGGATCTTTTTAAGAATCTCAAATGTCCAGAAGAGCTAGATGAAAATGAGCTTGTTTTTATAGGTTATATGTGACTGATTGTGTATAATCTGTTATCACACTTTGTTTTCTTCCAGTTGAATGTATCATTTCACATGCCCTTTTGTTGTCTTCTAGTCTTACAATCTTCTGTCGTTTGGCTGTGTTGGTCAGCTTATGTTCTGAGGAGTGTGCCAGCATCACCTGAAAATCTCTTTTACTTAAGAATTTTCTCCAAGGAAAATCCCGGCATTTGTAGCTGCCATGTAGAATGCAGGAAGATGCATATTTTTTAAATGACGATAATTTAAAAACTTTTAGAGACCTAATGAGTCCATATGTGAGGCATTACTGTTCGAAATCCTGAGAGTTTCAGTTCTGTGGCTGAACAGAGTGACAGAGGACTGAGGGGTGTAGAGCTGACATGTAGATGTTCCTGTGATGAAAAATATTGTGCTGATATGTTATTGCAGAATAATCAGCAATTCTATATAAATATTCCATATTCTATATAAAGTCTATATATGTATTCCAAAGGTTGCTAATGCTTTCAGCCCTTTCTAATAACTCATATGTGGTATATTGGGAAGGTTTGTTAATGTTCAGTGGCAGATACATCATTTTACCTTTGCGTGGGCTTGTTCTTTACATGAGTGTACATCTTCAGGATGCAGAATCATTCATTATTAAAATGCAGTGTAATGGTCACACTGTACTTTCAGACTGTAATACTATGATTACTTTTGAGGCTTTTGTTAATACAGTCTCTGTCCTCACCATTGAAAAGAGGAGGATGTTGTTTCCTTTGACACGCTCCTTGTAGTAGAGAAGCCAATATCCTCACAGATTTAGTTCATTTTCTGAGGATTTCAGGTGTTCCTTTGCACTTTCCTGGCAATGCTCATATTATCAGTGCTCTGCTACAACTCTGCTTGAGGCCAATGAGAGCAAGAAAAATTTAATCAAAACCATGTAAAAGCCTAATCATTCTGGCAATGCCAAAGAGCTGCATGAGGCTCTAGAGCCACAGGCTGAATATCATTTTTCCTTATTATCACATAAACAGCTCCCTAAACACTCTTTAAAATAAAAGGTGGAGAGGGCAGAGGGAAAAAGAGAAGGCCTGGTGTGGGATTTGAGTTTATAAAGTGGATTAAGTTCATGTGCTTTCCTCTTTTGCATGCAGTGGAGAGAAAGGTAGGTCTAGTAACTCAACAGGAAACAGGAACTTCTGATGGATATTGTATTTTCTCTAAACCTAGGTAGTTGCTAACAGCACTACCACATTTCTTTCTATTTAAAGAGGATTGTGAAGTAATGAGGTGGGACATGCTATCAAGGTGCCTACTGCTTTTGCATGATGCAGCTTGTCTTGTGCAAAGCAGCAGCCAACACATACAGCCATTTCCAGTTCTGCATCTTCTGGGATGGTGGGGAGACTCCTGTGAACTCTTCGAGGAACTTGAGGGTCCTTGTTGCTGTAGGGAAAAGATAAGTACAGGAGGCTGTGGCTTCTAGCATGCTCTAGCAGCTGCCAGTAAGCTCTGTCAGCTGCTCCTGGTCAAAAGCTGCATTGAGCTTTCCTTGCAGTCATCTCCTGATTAGACAGGGTCAAGCACCCTCTCAGCAGGTACTGGGGAAAAGCACATGTAAGTGCAGGGCCTAGAGCACCACTCCGAGAGCACCACTCCCAGAGACAGTCAGCAGACACAGCAGATTGCACAGCAGTTGATGCAGAAGGGAGTCGGAAACTCTGCTGAGGATGGGGTGTGTGCTCAGCAGTGCTGGTGATGCACCACCTGGCACAGTTCCTAGCACCATCTGAAGCAGCTCTCCTGGTACATCAGAGACCTTGAGTCAGAGCTAGCTCCAGAGCTCTAGCTAGGCTGTAGAGATAGTGGTCTTGTGTGCAGGAGGTGTGCACTGTCAGAGGATTTGTGTTACCAAGTAAAGAAGATGGAGGAAGATGTCAGCAAACTGTGCTGACATCACTAGAGCAAGTGACTAAGAGATAAGTTGGATCTTCTCTGGGACCCTGCAAGTACAAGAGCATGAATTCCCAGCCATACTAAAGGAGGAGCAGGGAGAGTCAGTGCTAATTGGGCTGGGAAACTGGGAGGGAGTCTTGGATGGCAAAAGCTGGAAGCTGGTAATTTTTGGCATTGGGAGGAAAACTTCTGCTTCATCTGCAGATCTGCAACAATTTCAGTGCCAAGAGTTTGAATTCCATTAGGCATGTAGGAACTTTGTAATAGTTTTCCAGAAAGTGTGGTCCAACACTAGAACAAGTCATCCAGAGATGTTGTGGAATCTTCATCTTTGAGAGACCTCTACAATACCTTGGACAATGCCCAAACAAGACAGTGTAACTTCAGGTCTTGACCGTGTTCTGGGTGCTGTGTTGGACCAGATAACCTCCAGAAGTCTTTCCAGCAGGAGTTATTATATAATTTTATGAAAATGTTACATAAGCAGAAGCATTTCCAGGCCTCAATAATTCTCTATAAGCATGTTAAACTGTAAACAAGAAAGCAAAGAAAATACCCACTTTTTACATGTCATAAAGGCCAACTTAGCTCACTCCTCCAAGGCCCTATAGCCAGAGGCGTGTTGGAGCCAGTGTTATGCTTGGCTCTTTTCATATAAATGTATTTTTAGGATTAGGCACAAAGTTCAGGGGCACTGAGGCCAAAGTACTTATTTACACTTGTTTGGGTTTGAAGTGTGCTGCTCTCTGGTAAACTTTTTATTTTGTTTTACAGTTGAAACAACTAGGTTACAGTTATTAATGAAAATTCAGAAAGTCTTAATACAAAAAAGTCGCCATCCATGTCCACAGATGAAAGTGGAGAGAGCACACTTTAAAAAGGATCCTTTAAGAGGAATAAGGAAAATGTAGTACTTTGCTTGAATGAATCTAGTACTTTGAGTCAATCTAGTTTTGTTGTGATGGACCTTGCTTTTGTCCATGCTTTTGGAATCCTGGAATCCTGAGCTTTTTTACATTGCTGGAAAATATGAACAAGTTATTTGTCAAGTGGGGATCCATTTCTGCTAGGTATGTTCTCTGTCATCTGACTTTTGTTGTCCCTTAGAGCTGAGTTATGATGACAGGTTTCATATGAGCAGCCTCACAATCCTTCTTCCTCCATGCCACTTGTCTGTGGGACAATTGTCTCCCAGGAATTATCTCCCAGGCAGGGCTTCCACGGGAGTTTTTGATTCTCCTTAGGTTTCATCTTCTCAAGACTCAAACCAAGAGGAGAGCAGAGCTGGGCTGCTGGGCTGATAAATAGTAGAGCTCATTGCAGAGCTCCGCAAATGTTGGTGAAGAGCTGGTTTGCACATAGGAGCTGCCATCAGAGTTACCAACTGCCTTGCTGAGGAACAGTCTGTGTATTTGAATCCTGGGTCTTGTTCTGGGAGAAAAGATCATGTTTTATCCCCAAATACTACTCTATTTTACATAAAATAGATGGGTAAAATTCCTAACTTGTATTGTTGTTTTCTTTTCATGACTTCGTTTCAGGTATCATTGCCCAGTGCCTAAAATTTTCTATGTCCAGTTAACTGTTGGCAACAGTGAGTTTTTTGGTGAAGGAAAGACTCGTCAAGCTGCTAGACATAATGCTGCAATGAAGGCCCTTCAAGCTCTTCAGAATGAACCTATTCCAGAAAAATTACCTCAGGTTTGTGCTTCAGGAAACTTTTTTTTTTTTAATAACTTGCTTCCTTGCTGCTATGTCTTTAAGTGGCATATATTACTGCTTAAAATTATTTACTTATAAAAGTGTTGTGTCATATTTAAAAAAAAATTGAACAAAAAAATTATTCTCAGAATAATCTTTCTAAATTGAAAGGAAAAATATAATAGCATTTCCCAGTCAAAGAAGCCAAGTACTTGCAAAACCTCTGGGAGCAGCTGGAAACCACTTGGGATACTGTAGGTTCTCAACAGCAGGTGTGTGTTGGTAGGAGACTAAACTGAATCCTCAGTCAAATAAATCTCTGTGGCTTGGTTATGCTGAGGTTTAGGGGCACTGGTTGCAGGTTATGAAAAACATGTCTGTTCATGGGTTAGAGCTGTAGGTGACTGGAGAAGGCTGGAGGTAACACTTTGCTGAGATCATGATGGATGAAGTACAAAGTGTTGCACTGTGTAGAGCTGAGCATAGCTCTCCAGAGAACTGGAGACTGGTTGAAATAGATTTTAAGGGCTTCATGGTGCCAAGGTTCAGGCTCCTCCCTGCTGCTGGCCATGAGAAGTGGACACAGGGCACCATGCAGTGGTGGGATGTGCTCTCACCATGGGACATGGTCCATCTTAGTAAAACTGTATTTCCTTCAGCAAAATTTACCAGCTTGGTTATCTGTGGAAGATGATTGATTCATCACTCCTCAAACATCAGGTGTAGATCAGGGCCAGTACACATCATGTTCTGGCTGGCCTCAATTACATGAGGAGGCTGAGCTTGTTTCTTCCCTGGTCACTGACACTGTGCTCTTGAGGGAGCAAGGACAGACCTGCTGGTGCCCATCTAGTAATCCTGTTAGTAACTCAGTGAACTTGACTGGAATGGGATGCATGGAATATAGCACAGTAGTTACTTACATAGGTCTATCTTTTGGCCTTCATGGTTGCCCTTAATGCAGCCTTCTGTATATTCTTCTTCCATTTCAAGCTATCCTTTTTTCCTTTTATTAGAAAAAACTTAGTTAAGGATAAAATCTTTTATCGACATTAAACCACTCAAAAGGAGTATTGCCATCTTAATACTTAATTGCACGAGTGTGTAGAAGAGCATAAGGTGAGCAGAAGCAAGAAACAATCAGCCAACAGGGCAGGGCTGCTGGTGAATGTGCTTTCACAAAAGAGCTATTGTGTGTTTGCCAAAGCACCTCTGCTGCCTCATAGATGTGAGGCTAAGAAAGGCCTTACAATTAAAGTGTCAGTTGTGGGAATGAGGATCAAATTTAAATCCAAAGTGCCTGAGACACTCCTGAACATAGTTTATCTTCCTTAGGGAAGTCATATGACTAAGACTTGAAACTTTATTGCTCAGTACTAAGGTCTAAGCCTTGATCCTCCCTTTCCTCCACTCGCGGTTCGGTTCTCTACTATGTTTGGTGGAAAAATATGCAGGGAGTTAAATTGTAAGGGCAGAAGGGACAATGAGGGATTTTCTGGACAGATATGTTTGTATTAATCATGAAATTTTAAACTATGATTTCTAGTTTAGAGTATACGAATCTGGTTAAACTAGAGTACAGCTAGAAAACCTAAACATTCTTGACTTGAAGGCTTGCTGACAGTCCAGTGGGCATTATATTATTTTATGTAAATTATGCCAGTGTTTGATTATTCTCCATTTCAAAGATAATTTGTGAGGTAGTTCTTTTAGAATTCACTTACCTTCATTTTTTATTTAATTGGTATTGTCTTATCTTTGCTGAATGTAACCACCAGATATCAAAAATCTCTCCTATATATACATTTACAGATTATTCTAAAATATTTTTGACTCTTTTTATAGAACTGATTGTTTTCATAGTGTCTCAGTGCAAAGTTGTTTTTTCTAATCAGTATTTCATTATTTGAGCTTTTTTTTTGCCAGCTTTTTAGATTATCAGTGTTCTTTATAAAGCATAAACTTAATTGAATCCAATACCAAGTAATAGTCTCGCTAAGGTTTTTTACAGAATAGTAGCACCCCATTCTTTATATCCCCTTTTTTTTTTTTACTTTTAAATGTTGTCCTTTTAACTCTGCTGATCTTTCTCAGTGAACCTAATCAATGCTTTGCCTGTCCTATAAGTAATGATCTACATATTTGATTTCAGTAGTACTTTACATTTCATTATATAAAATGAGCTAGAGGTCCTACATAATTTCATTGTAACTACCGTTGTTGTTGTTTTGCACGGCACCCTTTTTTTTCTGGAGGTACTATAAACTTTATAATTTTTTTTGTTTTGTATTTAGCTCCAGATCAATATCAGGCATGTAAATGGCTTTTTTCAGACTCAGAATTTCATGTGACGAAAAGTATTTCATGTCTGCATGCTGTAGCTGAGTGCTGGATTTTTTGCCCTGTGTTATCTTAAAGATTAATATATTAAGAGTTGAAAAAAAGATAGATAAAAGATTGGTCAGTTTCATTTTAATGTGAAGAACCTAATGCTTTTTTAATGTTGTTTTAGAACTGTCATATCTGGATTTTGTAGCTGTGCTGGTGGCTGAAGATTTAGATCTGACTTTGTTATGTAAGATGGGAGCTCTGCAGGAATCCACCTAATTCAGCCCAAGTGTCTTTGATGTTTACCTCCACTAATAAAAAATTAGGAGCCTGGCCAAGGTTACGTGGTTGTTGAGAGATCCCGGTTTGAAGTATTTCAGAGCTTTGCAGTTTGAAAGTAGCTGGAAGTGAAGCCTCTGAGAACTAAGGAAATGTGGCCTGGGGGACAAACACCAAAGGCAGTAGTTGCAAAAGGCAATAACTCTGACTGATCCCTGCACTGATAGTTGTCTGAGAAAATTTAAATTTACCTGAAGTGTAAAGCAAAGCTGAATTTTAGGCAGAATAGTGTTTCATGTGCCTTTTGGTTTTTTATCTCTTTGCCTCTCTGTTTGTTATGTTCCTATGGATAAATAAATAATGTTCTGTGTTGAGCAAGCTGTTCTCTGTCACTACCTTTTCACACTGGTCATAACTCCCAGAGGGAAGTTGATGGAGGGGCCATTAACCAGCTGGACCTGCTGAGGACACCTGTAACCTGGTGACCCAGTCAGAGTGTGGGGGTGATTGACTGAATTTCTTCTGAGACAAGTACAGTCTTCTGTACTTTCCAAGAAGTACAGATTTCTTCCTTGCTTAGAAGGGGTACCCACAGAGAGCCTGAGAAACAGGTCAAAGGATCTGTTTGATCCTCATGTTTGACACAACAGGTGTGTACTCAGACAATTGTTATCCATGTCATTAATAAGACTGACATCCCTAGACATTATTTTGCTGTTTATAAATTAATGTGTATGTGTTCCTTTGTTATGAAGCATAAGCACAATATATATGGCTTCAGTCAGCAGGTGTCTGATAATGGGGTGCTGAGACAGATGTACAAATGCTGATTTACAGCCTGACAGGAGACTTCAAAAGTCTCTGAGAAACTGGGGGGGAGAAGGATATTATATTTTGTTGATCTTCTAAGAATTGTAGTATGATTATGTATGCATCATTTTCAGAATGGAGAAACAGGAAAAGAATCAGAAGAAGATAAAGATGCAAACAAATCTGAGATCAGCGTAGTGTTTGAAATTGCTTTGAAGCGCAATATACCTGTCAGTTTTGAGGTATGTGTTACATTTTTATCTGTGTTACATATTCATTTTGCTAAGAAAGTATTAAAAAAAAGGAACCACTAAAACTCAACACAGTTAATATTCATATATGATAAATATGACTTTCATATTTATGACTTTTGTATTTATGGAATTAATTTTTTAAATTGTCAGTGTATCAGAGTCTAAGACAATGACTTTTTACTGTTAAAACAGATGCTCTTTCAGAACTTTCAGAGATTTAATATTTGGTTGCAAACACTTCGATGGCAGAAAGACAGTTAAACCATCTTCTGTATAGAGCTGTGTGATTAGAATCCGTAGCCACGCTCAAACTGATTTGAAATAATCTTCGAAAGGGTTAGCCAAAGTCTTTGCTTTAAGTGTAGGCATTCATATGCTAGAAAAGTTCCAATTGAAACATATCACCTTCAGTGTGCTGTTTTTGGAAAGTCATGAGTATCTTCCACTCTGATTCTGTTTCACTTATCTATTTCTATTTAAGCTTTCACAAGTTTTTTGTTTGTTTCATATGATTTTATCTATGAACCCACTTCTGTCACCTTTGTTTACCAGAAGTAATAAAGAGCATTTGGAATAGCTCCAATGCGATCAGTGAAGTAACTATGGGAGAATGAGTGATACTAACAGGAATTTTTTTCAGATGAGAAAGTTCTTACAAAACCTTGTTGTAAAAATTTAACATTGTTGTGGTAGGAAGCACCAGATTTCCAAGCTGTTTTTTTTCTTTTTTTCTTTTTTTCTTTTTTTTTTTTAATGCAGAAAATGCTAATGTAAGTGGCCTTTTATTAGTTTATTTCTCTGCATTTTGTTTTACATTTAAACTGAGTCTGCATGAAAGACATGGATAGTGCTTATATTGGTGATAGTTATTTTCTCCAGTGCTTTTTCCTTTTAAAGTATAGGCATGTATTTGCATGTGAAAAGAATCAAAACCCCTAAGCTGTGGCATGCCTTGCAGTGTGCTGTATGCAGTTTACTGACGTGTTTGGCCCATGTCTCTGAATTGGCCACCGTCAAATAAGCTATTTGGATCTTCTTAGAAATCTCTCAGAAGGTAGGTAAGAAAGACAAAGAATATTGTTTATGACTGAGGAATTCCTCGGAATAACAAAGGCAGTGTGCTTCATATAAGTCATACATGTGGTCTATGTGATATGGACTAATTAGAATGCTAAGAGAATGTAAAATCTAGAGGATAAAACTGGGGTGTCTGGAGGTGTTGGTTGTATCAGTTTACCACTATATGCCAATAACCTAACTCTTAGCTAAGATCAGACATAATGGAAACACATATTTATGTTTCAAAAAGGCAGCTCATAATTAATGTTTAAGTTTTCAAACGTTGTTTTCTACCTTAAACATTTAAAAATATTTGGAATAGTGCCATGCAAATCAATGCACTAAAATGTAAGGAGATGCATGGTCAGTGGTCACAGAGGGGCTTGGAAGTTGTAAAGAGCAGAGGGGTAGTGCTTTGAATGTCTTCTTCACTCCTGTTTGAGCTTATTTAAGGGAGAGCATTTGGTAAGGAGAGTGTGAAGGCAGAGATACTTTGCACAGGAAAAATCTAATGTGTCACTTGCTAAAGAATGTTAGCAACATTGAAAAAAGACGGTTTCTTCCTCTCCTGACAGGTTTTGTGTTATTTCCTGCCCTTAAATCTAAGTATAGGTGACATTCTCAAATAGAGTTTTGATTGAACTTGGTTCTGGCTTACTTTTCAATAAAACTGCTAAGCAATTATGGATAATCCCCAGGATCTGATGTTTCTAATAGGATTTTATTTACTAATGGTCTTGTGTTATTCCAGGCAGGCATCAAAGCTTTTTCTAGCTTTTATTTTGTGTGTGGTAGCTATAAAATGATCTGTCTTTTCTTCATCTGACAAAGCTTTAGCCAGTGTTCCAACAGTGCTGGGTTATGCAACAAAGTAATGATCATAAATATATGTACGGTTCTATGTAAACATGTCCTCAGAATTGCACGAGGGGTGAACAGTCCTGTTTCATGTAATGTGGCTAGTTTTAATTGTCTAGGAACTTTAGGATGAGTTTTAAGGACTTTCTGTGTATTAAGTTGTTGAATAGAAACATTCAATTCTAACAAAGAACAAGCTTTATTGCGTACTTGTCACTGGTGCATTCTTAGCTAACCTTGATTCAACAACTTTTAAGTCAAAATGCAAATGCTCTAAGGCATTTATGGGGTTCCCAATGAATAGTGTTTAAGGAGGAATACAAAAGTGATTGCTGTAGGAATTGTTAGAGTAGCTGTAGAATGGTCATTTCACTTCTTATTCCTGCCTTGTCAGTAGGCTAAAATCGTGCTTTTTTTCATTTTTTTTCAATGTATATGTTTTTTATTCCTTATTTGTCAGTAAGGAATAGACAAGCCTGGAACACATAACTGAGGTCAACAGCTTCATATATTAGAACACATTGGGGTGTTTCAGATTGTCATTTTATTTTCAATGTGTTTCTTTTGATTGCAGTGTTATTTCTTTAGAACAGCAAATATAATGGCATGGTTTTTTTTATTCTCAGTATCAGGAATGAAGGCATAGAGTGCCTGAACATGTGAATTTTCTGCCGCTAGATCCCTGTCCAGTGTTCTGATGGAAAGTGTTCTTATGTCCCAGTCTTATCACAGTAAGACAGAGATTCTGCATTTTGAGCCAGGGACAGGCCAAATTGCAGACTCTGGCAGAGTAGTTTTCAGCAGGAAGTTTCACACCTATCTGGCTTCTGCTGTCTTGGGGATTAAGGCTTTGGAGGCTTTGGATGATTGACTACTGACTAGCTCTCTGTTGGGTTTTGCTGAATGGTCACCCTTCTCACTCCAGTTTTACACTTTTCTTCCTCTTTTTTTTTTATAATTTTTTTAATTTTTCTAACTGAGAAAATCTGGTATATCTGCCTGCACAAGCTCCTGGAAATATATTGATATTTTAAAATCTTATAAATGATTGTGTATTCATAGATGTAGATGACATGGGTTTTTTGATCTGATTTTTGTCTCCTCTAGTTTTGGGGGCTTTTTTAATGTCCATTTATTCTTGTCATAATTTTTTGAATTTTCTACCTGGCATCTCATTAATAATTAAAGCAGTGTTACTCTTTCACTGTAATCATACTGCTGTTTTTCATTTGTCAGCATGATTCATTAAGTTGAGCCAAATTAATTCTTGATGTAACTTGACCTTAGATGTGTTTTGGCCCCATGTGTTTTCTCTTGCTGTAATTATTCTTTAAATCCATGGAACAGAAAAAGAAAAGTGTATTGAACTGTCACCCTCAATCAAATTCTCAGCTTTAAATTAGCCATGATTAGGTCCACAGGTCGTATCTTTCAACTGAGGAAATAGTTTAATGTCCTAATATATACAGCTTAGTATAGATAGAAAGGTTGATAGATAGTAAAGGTTGAGTTTCTTTTTAGTGTTTTCTGTCCCAAGGCTCAAAGCACAACTGTTTGAAATCATATGGAGTAAAAAGATCTAAAATCTGGGGTTAACCAGTAATGTTGTTAGGTAAATATTTTTTTGCTTAATTACCAAATTTGGATGTTTAGCTTGATCCAGATCCCATCTAAATCCTATGGGGTTCATTCCATTGACAACACAGACTTTTTTCCATTTACACACTAACAAAGATACAGTTTTGAATGTTTTCCAGTTAATTATTTACCTTGTGTTACATACTTAAAATTCAAAAGATGAAAAACACACCAGAATGCATTAGTTTTATATTAAGAAATATGTTTTTGTGTATATGAAAATATAATCTGGTTTGGTATTAACTTTCTTTCTCTCAGATGTCCATTTATATAAATATGAGAAAACTTATATAAAACTAATATTTTAGGAACTCAGCAATTATATTTCTTAACCAAGTTATTTTGTCCTTTTTCATCCGGTCAGTATAGACATTCTTGTGTATTTTATTAATACGTTATATTGCATGTAAAGACAGAGACCTATATAATAGTATTAGTAGAACCACGGAAAGATTAAGGACCTTGGTAAGGTTAATTCAGCTATGTTTTACAGCAAGCATGTTGTAATGTTTGGATAGCAAAGTACAGGGATGGTTTGAGATACTGTAAAATAGAGTGGGAAACGCTGCAGGGCGATGAAAGTGTTCAGCACGGACACGAAGCCCGACTGTGTCAGCAGGAGATCCTGGCACTGGGCTCATCCCAGCTCTGGTGCAGGCAGTGCAGCGTCCCGTGGCTCAGCGTGGGTCAGGGCATTGAAGCACTGCCACCATCTCATGTGGTCAAGCGTTAGTGGGCAACATTCAAGTGAGGCAATGTTGAAAACACCTCTGAAATGAATACCTGGAATTTTAGAGTTGGAACGCTCCTGGGCTACAACAGAAAAATCCCATGCTGGCATAGATGTCATCTTATTCTGGGAAAATGGGACAAAGTTGTCTGTTAATTTCAATTTTGTGTCTTTTTATTGATATATGCTGTGGTAATTTTATTTGCTGGGTGAAGTTGCCACAAAAGAGAACTTAAAAAAGAAATACAAGCCTAAGGAGACCTCATTACAGTGCAACAGCAAAACTAAATAATGCAAGGGACATGACCTTGATAAAAAGAACTTTAATACAAAACATGTTGTAATAATGTTAAGATTGAAGGTTTGAACACATTAAAACTATAGTTATTACACCAAGAAGGCCCTTGTACCTTTACCTCAGTTCTCTTTCCCCTCCCTCCTCAACCTAAAGAGAAATTAATCTTCTTCAACAAATGGTTTGATATAATTCCATCAAATGAAAAAAAAAATTGTTATTTATATTGATTTTGAAGATATTATAGAGATGCCTGTCAGGTACTCTAATGTCTCCTTATACATATTACATATAACAAAGATTAAATTAGGTAGCTGCTTCCGCCCATCAAACAAAATAACTGAACCTTTTCCCAAATGAGGTCTCTTAATTCCTGATAGACACTGTCCAGACCAGTAAATGGTGCATACATGTAGAGATGGCTATCTTAGCACTTGCAGTGCTGTGATTTGTGGGTGAATTCATCCTAGCATCAGCCTTCTAACAAGAGATGTGTATGTGTGTGCATGTGTGTTGTGTGTGTGTGTGTAAAAATGACAGAAAAAGAGCTAGAGAAAGGTACAGCATTCAGAGCTTAATTTCTTTCCCTATTATTATAACTTGTAGTGGAGAAGTACTTCAAATGGGTTTTCTTATTGTCATGCTAAATATGTTTGGAAGGGAATGAATAAATGAATTTTTTTCATGAATGATTGGCTTTTGTGTGAGTTATGGTGGTTCTTCTGGTAATTCTTTTCAGTACTGTTGGGAGGGACAGCTGAGAGTCACGGAGGCAAGAATGTGTCAAATTTATGGGATATTGCTCTGAGCTGTGTACTGTGGCAAGGCAAGAGTGAGAGCAGGCATGCTGCCTGCACCTATTGAGACTGAAGTTTGGGACTATGAACATCCAATAGTTTAATGATAATAGAAAAAATATTACAAACAGGTTGAGGTAATGCCAAATAAATACAGTTTTGAATATGTTTTGTTTAAAGAAATAGTCAAAGCCTGGTAGACCTTCGTAGATTTAATTTCTTTTGTATGCGAAGCACCTTGCAAAAAAAAACCCCCATCAGCCTTGGTTTAAATATGCATAACTGTTGTATATTGTGTTATTCTATAACTCTTTTAAAATGTAGGTCTACTCTGATTTTCTGTGAAATGCTGAATATGGTGGAATCTAATTAGTCTTAATTTTCTGTCCTCAAACCTCATACTGTCATTAATACTTGTCCAAGTTCCATGAAAACCCATGTAATGCCTTCAGTTAGCAGGAAAACTGGACTAGTAGTAGTTCATTGCAGATATAACAAACATTAAGTTACCTTCTTGTAGGGTGCTTTGACTCAATGTTACTTTCTCTTAAAAGGTGATTAAAGAAAGTGGACCTCCTCACATGAAGAGCTTTGTTACACGAGTTACAGTAGGAGAATTCACTGCAGAAGGAGAAGGCAACAGTAAGAAACTCTCAAAGAAACGTGCTGCAATGGCTGTCCTACAAGAACTTAAGAAACTTCCTCCTCTTCCTGTGATTGAAAAGCCAAAACTTTACTTTAAAAAGCGTCCAAAAACAATATTGAAGGTATGTGTCCACCTTTGACACAATTAAGAATGTTTGCTCAGAAAGTAACAGTCGGATTTAAAATCAATAAAGGCTTATTTGTCATTTTCCTGTCAATATTGTTACAGTTGCTTGTTACTGTCAATATTGTTACTTGTTTGCCTGTGCTAATATGCCTGGGCTTTTTTTAAATCCTGAGAATGAGGTGGGATTCTCAAACAGAATGGCTTGTAAATAGCTCACATCACTGAGGTCTTCAAGGGTTTAGTTCAAGTCTAGCGGAGGATCAAGCCCTCCAATCAGCTCTGTACAGCCATGTGAAGTTTTAGCATCATCTCCTCAGAGAGGCACTTTTAGCATATCTGCTGGTTCTCTCCCTGGGCTTTCTCCCCTCCTCAGTTTGAAGAGGGAGAGAGATACATGAAATAGTAAATTAATGGGGTGCTACTTTAGTGTTTCAGTACTTTACTGAAAGTATGACCGTTAGAAATCTGTGTACTCAGGATACAAAGTGCAGAGTTCTGAAAGAGCAGCCACCCAGAAAAGCGCTTTAAAATAAGCAAATACTTTGGAGAGTGCAAAACTGGATTTGGAAAACATACAAAGGCTTGACTTATCACCTTCCTCTTTTCATTTGCCTCCAGTACAGAATAAGTGATTTTTCAGGAAAACCTAGATTAATTAGATACCCGTCTCCTACTAAAATTCTGGGGATCTAATTCTCAGAAACTTCTAGGAAAAAATGGGCAGGAAAATTATTTAATGGAAAACCATTAGCATTAATACAGCTTTAAAGCTGGAAGATTAGAAAATGATTTTGGCTTTGGCTTTCACATCTTGGAAAGTTTTTCTCAAGAAAGAGGCTAAGGGTATAATAATGAAAAAAATCTCTTATATTACCATATACCATTTGCCATTACGAACTTAAATTTAATTATACACAGTTGGCCTTGTTAGAAAGAGACATTAATTGTCAAAATAAGCTGGATATGTAGATGGTTTTTATTTTTTAATATCCAAACTTCTGAAATGCTTTCAATGTGCCCGTTTCTTTCAATTTAACTTGCATGTGTCTTGAGCATCAAAAAAAGTGGCAACAATTTATTTATATATATATTTATGAGGCTGTATCTTATGGCCTGCTCTTTATTTAGCCTGCTCTGCATTTTGTCTCTGCCTGGCTTCTTGCCCACACAGCTGCCCTTGCATATGACATTGTCTTAGCTCTTTCACCTACATCTTCTCTAACTACTTCAGCAGTTACACTATGTAGGATTTGCTGCAAAGCTTTCTAAGTATAATATTCCTCTCTGGTCTTTGCCTTCAGTTGCTGATCATTTCTTCAGGTTCCTGAACACTTGTTTGTTATTTGAGAGGCTCAAGCAAGCATGCGTGCTCATCGTCTCTTAGCCTGCAAATGGTTTCATAAAAGGGAAATAGCTTAATAACATAAAAACATTTCTACATTCAAATGCCATTTACATTTGCAAGTGCATTCTTTCTGTTATGGTATATAAATCAGTTAAGTATGACTTCAGATAAATTTTTGGGGGTCCTAATTTCTTCTTAAAATCTACAAACAAATATTTTCATAGCTATGTGCTTTGAAAGAGCATTTGCCGTGTGAGCAATAATTTATTAAAATAATTTCAGAGCTAGAGAGTTTTCAAGGACTGTAGTTTTTCCCTTGTCTGTGTAATCTTGGACTGACCACTTTGTAAGTCCTTTTCTTTCCCCGGCATGAGATCAATTCCTTCACCAACCATACTTTTTGACATGTTATCGTGAGGATTATTGTCTGTTAAGCATTTGAAATACTTTATGGGTGGTTCACAATAAGCAGCAATTGTAGCAATTCACGTCATAAGAGTATTTTGGGAGTAATTTCATACAACACACAGAGTAAACCATCTGCACCTTTAGTTGCAAGTTGTATTGTAGGATGGAAGGCCTGGAGTGCTGAGAAGGAAAGCAGGAAGGCTGAAAGAGGAAGCTTCCTTATGTATGGCAAATGGTTTTTGTCCTTGTGTAAATCCCACCTCTTCTAGGTGTATTGCATGTTCCAGTATTGTAGCAAAATATGTTAAAGGGTTTGGGGTAAGGGTCCTAGAAATAGGGCAATGAGATATAATTGACTAATGAATCTGCTGATTTTCATTCCTCCTTGTGAGGACCTCCGTGGATAGGAGAGGGTTTTCGTGGCTTGCAAATGCAAGGTATGCACACTACCTGCAACAATGGCAGACAATTTCTTTCCACAGCTTTGAACCTGAGGATTCTTATCTTTTGTCTCATGATCAGAAAATGGAAAGTAAGATACTCTTTATTCTCTCAAAGGGAGTATTACAAAAGTGAGAATCCTGGTAAATGTTTTATTGAAGCAGTGTAGTAGTTATAGGGATATATACTGAAATAATGGTTCTTTCCTTTAAACTTGATTTAGACTGGACCAGAATATGGTCAAGGAATGAATCCCATCAGTCGTTTGGCTCAGATCCAACAGGCCAAAAAGGAGAAGGAGCCAGAGTATGTTCTTCTGTCAGAGAGAGGAATGCCTCGCCGTCGAGAATTTGTTATGCAGGTATCATTTTGCTGTCACGTTAGAGATAATGGCCTTGCTGTGTTTTGTTCAAGCTCAACCAAAATGGTGGCATAATATGAAGTGGATCTCCTTCTGTTTAGTTTTTTGCCTTGCTGTCAGGTACATAGGAAGTGTGAAATACAGTATCAGAAAGCCTGTCTAAACTATCTTCTTTCTCTTAGTGAAACAAATGGCAATTTAGTTATGTGCCCTCTAGATGCTTTTCATGTAGCAGTTTTGCATTTTTCTGTACTCTTATTTTTATTTCATCTGATTGTTACTGTCTTTATCCCTGACAGTTCATGATTTATTTACTTTTACTTGTCTTTTTGAAAAAAAAATAAATCTTGTGCTGGTGTTGATCAGAGGATTGCAATAGTACCTAGTATTCTGAAATATGGGTATTGATATCGCCATATTACCAGGCATTTTGGCTTTAAAAAATAGTGTTGTAAATTTTTTCAGATTTCCAGTTTCTTTGTGACTTTGTTTATCTCTGAAATACAACAAAAAAAGCCAACCACATGTTTTAGACTGTCCTCTGACTGGACCTAATACTGAAACAGTAGATCATTAATATTCCTTTCATATTTAAATTAAGAACATGTACAAAGATTTGATATAACTGTGATATTTTGTTAGACAGCACAACAGCAGGTTGAGAAAGATTAGAAACAGGAAAGGATTCTGTATTCTTGTGTTTTCACTCAAGGGTAATTTTGTGCCGGAACAACTCGGAACAGCATATCTCAGCGTGTTTTGACTTGTTGTCTACAAACTGCATCAAAATGTCACTTCTGATCACAAGCAAAATTTATGATGTTCCAGCACCTCCTTAACCAGAAAATTAGTTATGTTTTCACTTAAATCTCTAAGTTCCTTCTTCATGTATATGAAGATAAGGTAGTAACCTTAATTTTCTTGGACCTCAGTGGTCTTTCTTCATGATTTATTATTTTTCTCTCTGAAGGAAAAGAAAATATTGGGTTCCTTTTGTTGCAGAATCTTTTTTTGAATATAAACTTGGATTTCTAACATTTTATGAGACCTGAAAGTATTTGAAAAAGAGTGATCCTACCACAGAAAATCTCATTTCCCATGCTTAGACCCCCATGGGACTGTCCACAGTTGGTAGTTGTTGTGTGAGGCCTCAGAAGAAGAACAGTGTAACACAGCCCAGTATTAGGAAGATGGGCTGGAAATTTAGTTTTCTGTTGGATGAGTGTCAATAATGGCAGTCTTTGGTTGGAATAAAAAAGGAATCTTAAAAGCAGTGAATATGTAGAAGATTCCTGTATCTAGGAAGGCTTGTGAAAGAAAAAGTTAAAGAAACTCCATTGAGCAGTTGCTTTGTTACAAATACTTTTAAACTCCATTTTCACCCTTTTGTAATATATTCACACTAAAATTATTCTGCTATTTATCCCACCTTCAAGAAGTCTCAGTGGATTCATTATGACATGCAAAAAACTTTATCTGAATAAAAAACCTTTATATAAACTACTTAAACCATGTTTTCATTTAATTTAATTGAATGTGGAAGTAAAATATCCAGAGATAATATGTTCATTTTTATCTGTCACACAAAGAGCAAGTTTAGATGTGATGAAATGGATCCAATTACTTGTCCTGGCTACTAGATAAACAGAATAAAACCTCTGATGACATTAGTTGGTGTTCTGTTCCCAAAGTTAATTTCAGAAAGCTCTTTCTCTTTGTAGTCAGGCCTTTAATCCTTGATAGAGGTTATAATAATAGCTAAACCAGTTTTACAGGTCTGAGAAATAGCAACACATTGATTTATTGTGAGCTATGTTATAAATTATCTTTTTGTCTTGTCCCATTAAAGTCCCTCAATTTTATTGCATATAAACTTGTAGCAGATTGGCTGTTTTCTAATTGTTATTGTGAACTTCACAGAAGATGAGTTTTATATTTCAAGATTATTAATATTTTTGGCTTAGGTAGACAAATCTTTTTGCTTAATGGTGTATATATACGTACTTTGAAGAGATATTCATGATTATTTGTTTACATCCTTGTCTTAATATTTAGAATTAACAAGTATTTGAGGAAAGAAGAATTTAAACTTTTAGGAAAAAATATGTATGATAAGTTGAGGAAAGTGAAGAATTATTGAATGACATAAACTACTAAATATAATTTATTCTTTATTTAGCATTTGTATGCCTTCTTTTACAATTCTTTTAAAGCTCCGTCCAAACTGTTTCAGGTCTTTGACCTCTGGAGGTTTTTTTATTACTCAGATCACCTCGACTATTTTATTATTTTTATTTTATTTTTATTTCCTTTTTTTGACATGGTTTTGAAACTGTGCAGTATTATAAGAGACAATTTGGCAAATAGAAGGGCTTAATGAACTGAGCAAAATACACCTATCAAAGAGCTATGAATATTGCCTAAGTGAATAGCAATGGGAGTGCTCATGTCACAAACCAGACACATACAGCTCCAAGAGTTTTAAGAATGGTACCAAAGCCGAGGATTAAGTTGGAGCTGCACATTTTGTGAATATCCATTGCCTACGGTTTGTCCTTATTTTGGGGTTTTAATTTCTCCTAGGGTTATGAAAGGCATCATGTTTGTCAGAAATCCTTTGTGCTGTACAGACCACAGGTCCACTGAGGAGCCCTCTTTCCAAGGACTGTTTGCATCAAAGCTTGTCAGGTGTAAGCAGTTCCAGCCCCTGTGTTCCCTGCAGTGTGACAAAGTGGCAGCAATGCAAATATGGTTTTCATCATTCTTTAGAAATCATTCTCGTTAAATCTCCAGGTCACTGTTTGTCTCTCCTTTGTTCTGGATACTCTGCTGATGATGCTCGGGAGCTGCTGCAGGCAGCACTCCTTCCTGCAAGAAAGAGGAAGTACAGACCCTGGGGCAATTCCAGTGTTAACAGAGAGTGGGGCAGAGGTTCATGAGGGAGAATGGGGTTAACACAGAGGCTGGTGGAAGAGAGAGGCAACTGTGTGTGCACTGAGATGCAGAAAAATATAGCTCTTGGGTATGAGTTTGGTGATCTTCTGAAAAATCTAAACAAACCCTTCTAAGTGAATACTGTAGTCCCCTTTTGCACTACTTTAGCTTTTTCAAGATTGCATCTTCATCAAAAGAGCTGACAGCTGTTGATAGATGAGCAAGAGTATTATATGGTGAGATTAAGGAGTCTTGCCTTTATCATGATTATGATCAATATTTTCTTTTTAAGGTAAAAGTAGGCAATGACATTACTACTGGAACAGGCCCAAACAAGAAAATAGCTAAAAGAAATGCAGCAGAAGCAATGTTGCTACAGCTGGGATACAAAGCCTCTACTCCTCTTCAAGACCAGACAGAAAAGGTGAGAACCAATTGTTATGATGCCCACATTTTACCCTTGTCTAGATTTTTTTAGCTGTATCAGCTAATCACTTAGTAAGAATAGAAGCTTAAGCTTGTGCACGCCCTGTTTTAGGGAGTTGCCTGTCACAGATTAGCCTTTGTTTAGCTACAGCTCTACAGCTACACTTAGTGCAGCCCCTGCTCCTGTAGGAGTAATTAGGAACAGAAACGCAGTTCCATAGAAGTGTATGTGTGCAAAAGTGTACATGTTATCCATGCACCTATTTCTACTTACAAATCAGGATGAACGTGCCTCTTACTTTTATTCCATTTTGGGCATCCCTGAGAGCCCGAAGGAACAGAAGGAACAGAAAGGAACAACGTTAGTAATTTTCACATATGAAGTAGTAGTCAATGTTTATCTTCCCCTTGTATGTGCACTAAAAGGATTACAGAAAAATAATGGCCTTTTCACATTTGATGAGTGATAAAGAAAATGTGCGTTGCTTTTTTTTCTTGGAAGAAGAAATTGCATTTTAAATTCATATGTGTTGCAAGTATGTATTTCCACTGTAACTTAGCACTCCTCTCTTGTCTTGAGTTTATTGATGAGGGGTTTTGGAACCAAAATTGGGTGTTAAAGTTTTGCCCTTTGTATTCTGAAAAGATATTTGGTAAGGTATTTGACTAAGCTTTGGACCCTAAACAGCTTCTGTCATATACAGGCTCACCACATGTATATATTTTGATAATTACTTATATGTTTACTGTGGCTGCACTAGATAGCTAACAGAATGTTCTGTTGGGCTTTTCTAGGACTACGTGGTAAATCTGAATATAGTATATATATACACGTATATGTATATGTATATAGGAAAATATTCTGTTCTATATGTTCTGTATTCCTAACCAGGGAAAAATAAATACTGTACTGGTTACTTGGCCCCACCTTCTTCTGTTTCACTGTCCTCTGAGAGAAGCAGCAATATGTGTGCTGTTCACACTCACCTTCACTATATTCTTCACTATATGTCTTAGTCATAGACAAGTGTGAAATACTCTAAACAGACTACTTGGAAGCTGGATGATGTTCCTAGTGAGAACACATTGTGCAGACACAGCCATTTTAAAGAAAGCTTCTGACTGAGTCAAATGATAATTCATTTTCACCAGAATGCTGAGACTTTTCTGCTGTAGAATATACTTTCAAAAACTATCAACTTCTTCTTCACTGCCAATTTGGCCAAATGGCTTTAATAAAAAACAAGTCAAAACAGAAAAATCAATTTCTTTATTCTAATATGAAAATGTAGGTTTTCATTCTTGGATTTTAAATTGGCTGAACTGATTTTACTCAGTATTTTTCAGAGATAAAGCCTGAAAAAATTCACCCCACAACATAGTTGCTTTGGAGAGCTCTACGTAGTGGAAACTTGTGGTTACATTGAAATCCTTACAAAAAAATTGAGTGGCTAAAAATGGATACTGCTGCTTTGGTTCCCTACATTTATTGAGCTATTGCTTACAAGTGCATTGTGTTTAGAAAATCAGGCTTATTTGCATGCTTGCAGATGTAGACATTTTAGGATTGGTAAACTAGTGTACAATGGCCTAATATTGTTCTGAACACAACAAACAAACATGTTCCTGTATCCAAAAAATGTGAAGTTTTATGTAGTGGCAATATCATAACAAAATCATAACAAATTTTAATAGCTTTGTTGGGGTTTAAGGATATGAAATATCTAGAGCATCTAGTTTTATCTTCTGTATATAACAGACTGGACATATTTGGAGATGTACAAGTTAGTTTATGCAGCTGAAAGAATTTTAACTCTCAAACTAAACTGTGGTGGAGAAGAGGGAAAATAGCCCTTAGATCTCTATCAATTTGAGCATTGCAAAATTCCTTGCATATAAATTGCACAATCAAGATATACCATTAGAAGATACTTGTTTCACTGTTTGAATCCAAAATGGGGCCCAGTGTAGATTAGCTGATGTAGAAGGTTGGCATCTAAATAGATAATTTTCACTTGTATGTTTTTTGATGATGTAAAAAAAGGCAGCTCTTTTTTCCCCTGTGCCCCCTTTTCCTCAAGTTCTTTCATTCCATTCCTCCTCCCTTAAAAAAGAAGCAAAACCAAATTCAGTGGTTTTTTTTTCCTTAACCCTGGTACATAAAAATGTGACTGTATTTATTGTTTTAATGGAGACCTGAGAGTGTTATAAGAGCAATGTGTAGTGCTGATGGCAGCACAAGTAATCCAGGTAATGTAAAAAAGTAAAGGCTCTGCTCTTTTCTGAGCTAAACTGATTCCTGAAAGAAATTGGTAATGGTTGTGCAGAGCCTTGAGGACAGCAATCTGGAAGTACGCTGGGAGATATTTTGCAGTTGTCAGAATTTTAGCTCTGTGGATGAGAATGGAGAGTTGTAATAATTTTTTCATATGTCCATCTTTTTGTTTCTTCTTGCTACTTTTATTCTTTTAGAGAGAATAAAACCAGAGTAGATTGCATTAATGTGAGGCAACAGTACTAAGGATCACTTACTCATAGAGGAATTCTTGTTAAATGCCCCATCATGATCAAGTTAATAAACAGTAAAAAAGAGAAGAATGAGGAAAGTTGGAAACAGTGTGCTTGTGCTGGCATCACGTTACAGATGGTCAGGATGGATTCCTGACAAAACCATGCTGTTACAGCAGTAAATACAAACATATTTATAGATTTCGTATTGCTTATTCATTTGAAGAACTGTTGTCTTCCATATTTTCCAATATACATATTACCTGCTTCATAATATGAATAAAACAAGTTATATAAAATTAAAGTGCATGGATGTAGGTGACCGGTTTGAAAGCTGACTGTCTTGCCTGTCCTCCCTTTCCATCTTATATCTCCCATTTTCATTGCACGGTGCCAAGGCTGTAAGCTCTTTGGGATGTACGTGAAGATGAAAAGCAGGGAAACAACCATTGAAATACCTGCCTTTCATAGTGTGCTCTCTCCTCCTCTTTTCCAAATAAAAAATATCATCTAGTAGTCTGTATTATGACATGGTAGTAATCTAAACAGCCTTAATGCAACCTCTGAGATGCAGAGGCAGATTTCAGCTGGTTGATTTTCCTTCTCATCTCTTTTGCTTTCCAACCCCATCTTCTAGAGCAAATGATTACAACTTTGTCCTGGCTTACAGCCTGCTTTGCTGTGGGGTTTTCTGCTGTGAGGTTTTACAAAATCCCAGTGAAATCTGAAGAGGATCATTCATTTCACTTTATAGAGCTGGTTGTCAATAGCTCCTAAGTAATGAGGAAGCTCGGACTTGTTTATCCAGTTTTATACATAAAACTAGAACATTGCCATCTTATTTACTGTGTAAACCTCAGTAATGGCTTCATTTTGAACCTCTGTGTTCATTGTTCCCCTTTTCCATGTCAGAGTAATACCCAGTATTAAACATAATAAAATTAATTTGAAGACAATTAGCTTCTTCAAAAATATATTAAAATAATAGAAAATTGCAATCATTTTTGTTTCCACTCCAGTAACTAAATTGATTCCTAACAAGTAAATATTTTAAAATGACACCCAAAGTACTTTATAGTGTTTATGCATTCCTCCATAGGCAGTTATTACGATCTTCTTGTTTTAGAATGTAATTTCTCTGTTGGCTGTTTATGTTTTCAGTTGAGAGCTGCTTAAAACATTTAATTTTATTTAAGTCTGATTTGGTAACATACTGAGTTGAACCCAGTCCTTGGGGAAACATTTATATTTCAGTGTTAGGCAATAGTTGTTAATGTTTACTCATGAAGAGTGCATTACTCAAATAACTTATCTTAGGCAAAAATTAAGATGAGTTAGCAAAATTTTGTGACCAGATGTGTCAATCTCAACTCATCCTTTTTAGTATCTTTCAACTAAACTTATAAACAGGAATGTTCTGTGTAGGGAGCAGTTTGCTCTTTACTTACATGTCTTTTTCTACCTGTTTCAGCTTGGAGAAAACAAAAGTTGGAATGGCCAAAATGTTGGGTTTCCTGAACCAACAAGTAACAGTAAGTATTGCTTTCAAAATTTATATTGATACTTATTTCTCTTTGTCTCTGTATGATTTGGATTATCCAAGACAATTGAAATGCTTTTTGTAAATATTTTAGGGTTTTTGTTGCAATTAGATGAATTAACCCCTGAGTGTCCTGTGTGAGTGTAGGTATGAATGAGCGCAGGAACAAGGAAATTTTTATTTACTTATTAGAATCCTTCTGTTTGTAAGGGATTTTAGGAGGTCACCTAAACTGCTTGCTCAAAGCACAGTCAGTGCAGAGTTGAGATAAGGTTGCTCATGGCTTTTTTAACAGTTTTCCAGGGATGAAGGTTCTGTAGCTTCTCTGGGCAGCCTGTTCCAATGCTTAACTGTCTTCACATTGATTTTTTTTTCTTTTATCCTTGTGAGAACATCTCCTGTTTGTTTATGACTATCATCTCCTGTTCTTCTGCTATATAGCCCAGTAATGTGCCTGGCTCTGTCTTTTCTGACAATCTCTTCTGAGATATTGGAAGGCTGCTATTGGGTCCCAACAGAGTTCCATTATCTATTAATTTATCTACCTAGATTCTAAAATCGCAGCTTAGAGACAAGGGTGCTGTGGGAGACATGATGTCAAAAGCCTTGCTAAAGCCAAGGTAAATGACAGCCACTGCTCTCCATTCATAAAACCAGTCATTTTATCATGAAAGACAATCACATTGTGTTCCCACAAATGGCTTTAAGAGGGCTGCATTATTTTCCCAGGGACCAGAGTGAGACTGACCAGCCTGCCTTTTTTGGTTATAAGGCATTTCTCCAGGCATTGGACATTTCTTCTGATCTCCATGACTTTTTGAAGAGAACAGAGAGTGGCCTCACAATGATGCAAGCTGGTTGACTCAGCATGCTAAGATATGTGCCATTTGGTCCAATGGATGCACAGGAATTTCCACCTGAATATGAGGAAGAACTTTATTGTCTGGGTAACTGAGCACTGGAACAGGTTGCCCAGAGAGGTTGTGGTGTCTCCGTCACTGGAGATATTCGAGAACCATCTGGACACAATCCTGTGCCATGTGCCCTGGGATGACCCTGCTTGAGCAGGGGGGTTGGACCAGATGAACCACTGTGGTCCCTCCCAACTTGAGCCAATCTGCAGTTCTGAGATTTTGTGATTTATATGGGCTGACTTCTAGCTTTTCTCAAGACACCCCTGACTCTGATGAGATTCTGCTACTGGTAGTTTCTCTCTTCCTTGAGCTTTGTCTATAAGACACAAAGGCCCAAGAAACCTTGTTGGTGAAGACTGAATTCAGTTTCACTGCAACAGGTAAAGAATAGGACAGAACTTGGTGAGTTTATAACTAGATTTTTGCTGCTTAAAATGGTAAAAATAATATAAATAGTACTTCTTCACTTTTTCATGAGCCCTGGATTTTTCTCTAGAACCATGCATAGTTTTGAACTTCTTAAGGGTCCCAGATGTTATCTCCCTCAACTAAGGATTGTACCAGACGTGAACACACACATGAGCTGCCTTCTATTTTTTGCCTATATACATCTGAAAAACATGGTCCTAAAAGCAGGTTTTAAGGAGTTTCAGTAGTGTTCTATTATATAGGTGGTCTTCCCAGTCACCAGAGAGTGACCCAGAGACCTGAGGAATAATTTGTACTTCAACTTACAAAACAGTTTGCTGGTGTTTAAAGTGATCTTGGATTCTGCACATGCCATTGTGTTTCCCTGAAAGGAAGGATCTAAGACTTCCTATTAATTGCTTCCTTACAGCCCTGTCACCAACCCCCATCAATACTTTTAGATGATTTGTGTTTGTATTGTCAAAATCTCTAAGGAGAAGGCCTGTGAAATATCTTCAAATGTCAACAGAGTTCAAGACAGCAGAATAAGACCTCTAGCTTTTCTTCTGTCCTTGCAATGTCTTGTAGCAAAGATCCTTATAGATGAAACCACAATCTTCTGTTAAACCAACAAGAAAAAACAATCTCTTAGGCTGCTTAAGACAATTTTGACAGTTATACCTGTAAATCCAAATCCAGAAGAACGCAAAGGCAAACTCATTCAACAGGAAACAAGATCAACAGAAATTATATTTTAAACCAGTGCTGACCAAATAACTTATTTTTCACAGACTGACCTACTCATAGACCTTTTTGCAGCCACCAGAGCCACAGTACAGAAACAGGTTTTCATTCTAGGACACTTTTGTAATGCATGATGCCTTCATTTCCACTCTTCTGATCTACAAGTAAATTAGAAGTTGAAGGAGATGGAGCTAGCATGCCAATAGACATAGAGCATTTGTTTAGAGACCACTGTTCTTAATCTCTTAACCCTTTTTTTGAGGGTTCCAATCTAGAGGCAACATTAATAATAAGCAGGTGGTTAAAGTGTATCATAGAATGTTAAAGGATTGGAATGAATTTTAAAGATTATCTAGTTCCAACCACCCCTGCCATGTGCAGGGACACCTTTCACGCGACCAGATTGCTCAAGTCCTTATCCAACCTGACTTTGAACACTGCCAGGGTGTTTTGAATAAGAGAAATCACTTCTGCGCATGATCTCTCATGCACCTGTGACATGCAGGTTTTTTTAAAGGCAGTTCCAAACAAGGTCCACACTATGAGATCAAAAATGTCACATCCTTTCAGGTATGAATATACTAGTTTATTTTTAAGAACAATACTTGTTGATAGGTGAATTTACTCTTGAAGTTTTTTAAGTCTTTTTTTTATGTTAGAAAGTTTTAAAAGAGGGCAAATGGGGCAGCTTCCTCCCTTTTGTATCCTTCTTAGAAAAGAAATGTACAGTTTGCATTTTTTGTTACCATAAACCTAACTTTCAGCGGTCTTGAAAATCTGAGGCTCTGAGATTGCTACATCTACCATTTGGCAGCTTTTATTCATATTTCCAGTAATCTTATTCCAGGAAAACAATTGTGTCCTGTAGGGCAGGGTATTGTACATCAGTTTCCTTTTTCAGACAGATAGTCTTTCTTTGTGTGCATAATGCACTGTGTCTCCATCTGAGTCAAATAAAACTGGAATAGTACAGGGAATTTGTATACTTCAGTACAACAGAAAACAAAAATCATAATAGTTCTATATTTTAGTACAGCTGAAGAACAGATTTCATTGTACTCTTACTATGTCATTTGTTTTTGCTGAGAAATACCCTACAGTCTATATCCTCCTGATTACTAGCTCAATATATATTTAGTATTCCCTATTAAATATTCTTGAAAATTAACTTCTCCTGCTGCCCTCTATCATGTTACTCTTGCATTATCCATGTGGCAAACCTCATGAGGAACCTTCTGTTCCTCCTACTCACTGGCAAAGCTTCTTCCCACAGGTTTACATCTTTACCTTTCCTCTTTCACAATTTCAAAGAAAGGTGAAAGGTGAAACACAAGCTGCTTGTTTCTTGGTTTGGGATATCTTTGACATTCTTCACGTGTGAAATGGCCAGAACATTGACTGAGTATTTTCCGTTATGCTTCTGGAAGAGACTTTGAGAGACTGTGAGCAGACCAGAAGCATTTGCAGCCCATATAGAAGATGTTTACTGTAAACAGAATCTCATTTATCTCTCTTGATTTGACTTAAGCAGTTATCAACAGAAACAAAACATGCAACAAATAAACAGTCCTATTACAAAGTGCATTTTCATGGGAACATATTTTTGTTTTGTATTTCTGGATAAGGTTATCACAAACATCAATCATACAGGATATGTTCTAGGAGAAGCTGTAGATGAGCTATGAAGAACAATATAAAAATAAAAGTAAACTGTAACTGTGTTCTTAGATATTACAATTCTAAGCCTAACAAGGAAAATAGTGACCATAACTGTTTTTACATGTTTTCCAACTTCAGTTTTCCATCATATAGTTTTCCTTTACCTATTTCTGACAACTCTGGAAGTCACAAAGTACTGAAAAACTGATAATTAAAAAAAAAAATACATTCAGAGCAATCCTACCTCTCTGTAAAGGACAGACTCTTTGTTTTTCTTGCCTAACATTTTATTACTAGGGATTCGTGCATGACTTTACAGTCTTTGTTCTTCAGAGTACATCTGCTCCTGCTGTTTGTTCACCACCTGAAATCATAACCATTTGTTTGTGACATCACAATTAGTTACTGTGAAGATGATTAGATTGTCACCAACAGATGATTATGATTTCAGATGGTAAATGAGCAGCAGGAGCAAATGATCTCCTAAGGAACAAAGATACTTGATCTCATACAATTGTTCTCAGTGACAAAAAAAAAAAAGAAAAAGGAGACAAAAAAGCAAATAGATATTCTGAAGAGTTTCTTAAGTCTGTGATGAGAAAATTTGATATTTTTCTGTAAATAACATTTATTTTAGTATTTTTAAGTCTACTTCAATATTAGATTAAGAAATACAAATTAAGAAATATAAAAAAATACAAAAAGATTTGGTGTTATTGTAAGCCCTAAATGTACGGCTACCTTCAGATCCTTACTTAGATGTTTCTCCACCAGCTTTTTGAGAAAATAAATGCAACATAAATTATGTATTTATGAAATTTTACATATGAATACATCTTCACTTTGAAGGAAACAAAATTTATGTGACCTTTGTAGTTCTGGCCCTCAATAGTTTCAGAAAGACATTTTTTAATAGAACTCTATATGTTTGTTTTTCAACTGGGGATTTTGGTGAAGACTTCCAGTAGATAATTTAATACCCCTGTGTTTCCGTGAGCAGGAACAGAAGTCTACAGTTTGGGGATAAAGTTTTTGTTTTGTAATTTGGACATTTTTAATTGGAATTTTTGTGTGTTATATTTTGCTGAAGTATGTAATTTTTTTGGGTATATTTCAAAGGTGATTTACAGTGGATTGTGTGCATTTTTACTTGCTAAGTACTGCTGTTGCATTTGGCTTGGCTTCTGAATTGCTTCCAAATTTACTCAACTTTTTCAATTATAATGTACTCTTGCTAGGAGTTACATTGATACATCACTAAATATTTGCTGAATTATTTGCCATTCTGACTAGAAACCATAGTAAGAGAGATTGACGACACCACTTATTTGGTGAAAGGCCACAGAACAGTAGTTTTCCATCTGTTCATTTTGATATTTTTGTTCTGTTTTGTGGGAATTTTTTTAGCTAACAAACTGTCAGGTGAGCATTATACCATCACTGGAGCAGCTCCATCAGCTGTGCCTTTTGTCCTCACTTTATATGTCTCACAGCCTTGTCTAGAGTCTCTTATCACAGTTGGTTATGTTTAAATAATACCTTGCCTCTGTAACTGCTGAGTTGATTTGCTAATTTTCTAATTAAATTTTCTTTCTAACTGAAGACACAAGAAAATTAAATTTAGAAGCAGAGGAGATTTGTTCAATTTTGTTTCTTTCCTAATTTACTGAAGCTAGGAAATCCATGCTGTATTTGGCATTATTAATAGCTGATGTGTTATTTTTCAGTTTCATCTAACAATGAAAATAATTTTATCCAGCATAATACCAATTAAATGCAGCTTGCATATATTTTTTTAAGTAGTTGAAAAAACTTCTAAAACACCATATATTAAAAAACATATTAACAAAGGAGGGAAAGGGAGTGTTATTTTTTCCTTGTTGTTTTGAGAACTAGTGACGAGCCAAATTAGCATTTTTGTGTGTGAATGCGATTTGGGCTCATCCCTGGAGTGTAAGATGACAACTGCAAGTGGTCCTTCTCCTTTTCCCACATTTCTCCTTTTGAGATGCTCAGTTAAGTGCTTAAAGTTCTGCAAGTTTTGCCTCTTCAGAGACGAGGATTTCTCAGCTGAGTTTAGAGTATAATGTGTATTTATAAAGAGCCCACTGTTTCAAGCATGTGCCCAGAGCACTGGAGACTTAGTTTCCTTCTTCAGCAGAAGGAGAGTATTCATGGAGTGCAGAGTAATCTGGATAATGGCAGCTGCCTTTTGGAGATGTGTATCTAATATGATTTGCAGCCAAAAAAGGAAAAATCAAATGCCATTAAAATATAGGAAATTCACAGGGAAGGAGTGATCTAAAGTAATCATGACTGTAGTTTGTCTGTTGATTGAAACTCTTGTGAATGAAGGTGCAGGTATGTATTCAGGTGTTCTCTGACTGGTTTACAGATATTCTGCCTATTTTAGATACAAGTTAAAAAAAAGAGTTGCAAGAAACCTGCTGCCTGGTTCTTGAGTAGTATAGATTGTGCATATGTAAGAAATACAGACTTGGGCTGTGAGGTCTGTGGTTTGGGTGCCCTCAGACCCAGAAGGAACTTGCACCACCTCTCTGGGAGACTGCTTAGCCATTAAGCTTTTGATGTATAAAGAGGAAGCAGCCACCATGACAGGAGACAGCCAGTTTCTTGGGTAGAGATAATTTCAGATAATGTATCGTTTTGTTTTTACCGGTCTCCTAAAATGCCAATATGAATTACATTTATTCAAGGTTGCTAGTCTATTCCTTTGAAAAAATCTACACATGAAGTAGAAATGCAGAGCTCTCTTTTGATGTTAACTTTCAAATTTAATTATGTAATTATGCAAAGTATCTGCATTTGGTTTTCTGTCTTCAGGTGAGAAAATGGAGCCGTATCACATAATTCACCTCAGTACAGTGTTACTCTAAATAGTTTCACTTTTCTGGAGTCTTTTCTCCTTTTCCTACTCTCTTCCCTCCAACCTGGAACCCACCATGTCCCTCCCCCTTAGTCTAGGATAATCACGTCCTTGAAAAATTGAATCTCCTGAACTGAAACTTTGTTGCTGTCAGAACTAAACTTAATTCTCCATTCTTTTCTCCATGCCCTTTCAACATCAAACACCGCTTTCTCCTCCTCTGATTTCCTCCTCACTCATACATGTGCTGTGCTTGTTGTTGGCCCCCTTGGCCGTCTTAGCTTCAGCAACCTCTCTGTCCTTGTCTAGTAGATTTGCTCATTCTTTCATCTCTTCTCCGTATGGGTCAGGCCTTTGTTTTCATCATCACCATTCTCATTCCCCTCCTAATCTGTTAATGAATAGTCTTGCCTGCACAGGTTGCCTCCAGTTGCACTTAGGCACTCTCCTAAATTGCTTTACCCCCACAAACATCACTTTCTTGCAGCTGTTACAAGCACCTTGATCTGCCAGCTCACTAGCTTGATTTGTTCCTGCTCCAAATTTGCTGATCCTGTTTACTGATAGTGATACTGATACTGACCTTCCTTCTGTATTTTGATTGGTTATTTTCTGAACCTGCTCAATATTAATCTTTGATTATGTGATACATGGACATATTGCTGGAAAATTATGATGCAGAAATTATCACATAAAACTTATGGCGTAGATGTTTCATCTGTCTATTGGAATATTTCATAGAATATCCTGTAGAAATTCCCCTCTTAAAAATAAGACCATGTCTTATTTTTACCAAAATCTTATGTATTCAAGCAGGAGTAAAGCTGGGGGAGAATTCAAGGGACTTTCCTCACGAGTTAAATGCCAAATGTTACAGAAATGCATACAATTTAAGTCCTGCAATACTGCAATTTCTGTTTTGGCCATACAGAAAATAGTCCATTAGTGAAATTAGGGATATCAAGACCTGATTTCATGAAGAACTAAATAGTATTTACTTCAGTATCACAGTTATTTTAAGGTTAAACAAACTTGTATTTTAATGAATGGCTTTATATAACATCAGTTTGTTTAAGGTCATGTAGACGAGTTTCTTTTGATTGAAAGACATTGTGTAATGGCAAAACATTTTTTCATGTCTGAATATTGCAGTAGCTGGTGACTTAGAAATACCACGGATAGCTGTGTTAAGTAGGTAATGATTGCAGCTTGGTATTTCAAGCCAAGATTGTGCGTAGACAATTGCTGAGAATGTAATGGCCATACTATTTGCCTATTCAATTGTTTGACTGACCTTTTCTGAGTTCCTACTGAGGTAATAAAATTTGAAAATATTCTAGTATATAAATAGCTTTTTACAGTGAGTGGGGTATAAAACAATAATTTCTTTGTATTATAATATTTACATTTTTCAGTCTTGTTATTGAAGTAGTTATTTGGTTTTGTAAATTCTCTTTTTTTTTTTGATGTCAGTAGATTTGTAATGGGCCATATTTTAGGGTATGGTGAGAACCTGCCAGTTCTAGGGAGTAATTATTGCATTTGAGTATCCCCTATGCCCCTTAAGTTCTTGTCCATTTTAATGTACAAAATTGTGAAGTCAGGATTAGATCCAGCTCTAACTTTTCCTTCTTAATGCCTTACTACATTATTTTCCCCTGTACTTTATGTACCACATTATAAGAAGGCTTTATTCAATGTGAATACAGATGGCATAATCTAAAAGAAAGCTTTTTGATGATTATCTATCAAGTACTTTATTCCGGTCCAAAAACACTGATTATTTCCTTATGAACAGGCTTTTCTTCATCTAGTGATGGGTTATTTCAAATACCAGGGTGCTAAACTTAATTTATGAGCATATCATACACAGAACTATACCATGGTTTACTCTGTATCATTCCATAAGACATGAAAAGACTAATTCGTGCCATGTCCCATATCACTGGTTGTAGTGCAGGGAAGAGCCTGTACTCTTGAGCATTGTCAGGGGAAGTCACACTGCAGCTGGCACTGCTTCTGACACACGAACAAGTATAGCTTTTCTGTAGGATAAGTGAGAACTTAGGGAGACAACTGTGTTCTCTGAGAAAGAATAAAGTTGTGGTTTAGACCAAGTATAAATATGAAAAGTCAGTGAATGACCCTGAACCAGAGAAGTCATTGAGTGAAGGCAGAGGAAGAGTATCCCTATAGTACTGATTAAGTATAGAAGAGAAAATTAGGACTGACATATATATATATATATATATGTGTGTGCAGATTAACAACACACGCCTGATTCTGTAGGCCATCTTGTGTAGTTGAATGATAAAACTTAAATCTCAACTTTTCATGTTTTCTGACCTTCCTGACAGAAACAGAAAATTGGAAATAGGACACCAGTGGTACCTGTGTAGACTCTAATACCTGTGAGTGTGTAGGCAATGCTTTCATCACTCTGAACTTTTCTTAATTTGGTAGCCCACTGCTGTGGGGTAGCTCATCACTGTTCCTGTATCAGCAAATTCCATTTTTGCAGTCTTATTACATTGAGGCTTGTTCAGTAATATTGTCAGTTGTTCTTCTTCACCCCATTCCCCACGCAGACTGTTCTTCTAATCATTAGTTTTGTCTACCACAAACTCCAGACAGTGGAGGACCCTTTTGTAGAAATGTCTCCCTGTCTTCCCAGACAAGGGGACGCTGTAAAGAAAGGGTTAAGGATAAAAATAACATCACTCAAACAGAACTTTTGGAGATTCTCTCTATTATGGCTGCTGTGAAAAAAGGTGCAACCAAAGCACTGAGATTATGTTTCCAGGAGAAGGCTTGTGAGGGATCGTTGGGCCATTTTGTATCTTATTCATACATTTGCCTTGGAGTCTAAACTGTTTTGCAGTTATATAGTATGTGACAGCAAAAGTAGACAATGGAAGATGAAGAAATTTATTCTTAGGTAAGAAAGGCCTTTGGTGTGTTTTCATAGACTTCAGAAGATTGTGAGAGACTGCTAACAATTACTGCCAATGATGAATAAGACATGTTTTTTAAATGTTAGTGATTACATTGCATAGCTAGCCTGCGTATTTTTGTAGCACATTTACCCACAGGTTTAAATAATATAAATGGAAATTATTTTAACATGTTTCATAAATGTACCTCTAAGTTAATGTCCAGCAGAAGGTGCAGTGTTGTTGGTCTATTATAGATCCTGTGACTCCTAATAATTACAATTCGTCCTGTGGAGTATGGTGAAGTTAGTATTGGATAAATATTTAGCGGACACAAAAGTCCAAGTTTTTTTCTTAGCTGAAAAATAAAAAAGAATGAAAATGGAGATGTTCTCCTGCAATGCATAAACGTGTTAGAGGATAGTATTTCTTTCTCCCATGCTTTTTAATCAACTGATTGTTAGAAGACTAATTAAGATAACTTCTGAAGGGTTCTTTTATTCTTGCACTGAATCCTCTGTTGTTGTTGTATCCCTTGTCATTTGATAACTTTACTACTGTAACTAAATATATTTATACGCTTTCCTATAATACAGCAGAGTTGAAGTAAGCAGGCAACAGTGAGGAATGATATATAAAATATGCTCAGTAAAATTTTAAAAATAGATAATGAATTACAATTAATACATGTTTTATCGAAGTTTTCAATGAGATCAAGTTTTTATTGGCTTTTTAAAACAAGTTTGTAAGAAGCTTCATGAAACATAGGCCCTGAATATAAAAAGCTAATATCTTGCAACTACATTAATGTAATGTCTAGAATATTACATTACTTTGTTTCCAGAGATAATCAATGATGGTAATATAATATCTGCCTCTCAGAGCCAATGTATGATTTAAATTAATTATTGCTTATAAAGCACTTTGAAGTCTTTAGCAGTAAGGTGTTGCAAAGTGTAAAAGTACTATTATTAATTTAACATCACCATTAAAGTCAGTACTTTAAGAGCATTTGCTATACTCTGCTCAATATCTTTCTATTCATCATATGCTGCATATTAGTTATTTTAACATTTAGAAAGCTTAGTAATCTGGAAGTATTCCAAACCATTGTTCCAGACAGCAGTTAGATATTTGGGTGGATCATGTAAAAACAGTGAAATGGCTGAGAAAGCATGTAAAATGTTTGTTTTAAGTAATATTACATCAATGGAACAGACATCTGCAGCACTGGACTTGATTTTAAACTTCTTTAAACTTTTTTTTTAAGTTAACATTGTACTATGTTTTTCTAAAATTGATTGGGGGGATAATATCATGTTATTTCTAAACAAGTAGACTGTTTTATCTTTTGTTCAGTTTTCATTTCTGTTTCTGAAATATTCGTGGGAAATCAGATTTACAGTGGGCAGTTCTTAGGGGGTGGTGAACACCTGCCACTCAGTATTTTTGTTGCTGTTTGGTTTTGTAACCTAACGTCAGCTATCAAGATCTGTATTATCTTTTTTTTTTCAATTTTCATTAATCTTATGTCTTGTGTAAGATTTTAAAATTACAGGCAGAGGTAGGGCTTGCAGGTTACAGCCTCAGGGAAAGCGTATAAAGTCTCTCTTCTCATATAGTGATTATGTGCCATAAAACAATGTTATGTATTTATACAGTTGTGTGTCTACTAGATTGTGTTTGAAATTGTCCCAGATGGAGAAAAAGAAATTTTAGGGATCCTATCTTCCATCTTTCCCAGCAGCATTGTCTTGAATTTGTGCTTAGCTCTGGAGTTCGGCTCTGGAGTTCAGTCTACTGCCTTTGGAGCCAGTTCTAAACTAGGTAAAAGCAGCCTTAATGTTCAGGATCCAACCAGACTCCCCAGTCCTATGGAGGTAGGTGGGGAGAGCAATCAGGTGAATAACAGATATGTCTTTGTGAATGATATAAGCAGATGTTCCAGATTTCTAAAAGCAATATGAATTTAAAAGCCAAAGGTACGAGTAAATCAATTAAAAGATTCACCTGTAAGCAGTTTGCTGAGTCGGCAGTGAGGAAGTTCCATTTTCACCATGTAGTTGAAAATGAGGATATTAATTACAGGTAATATTTTTTGAGTCTTCTCCTTGTGCCGGACATTTTATTTAAAAGTACTACTTGCACTTCTAGGATTAGAGGAATCTTTCCTAGGTGCTGGAAATTAATTTCCTCCTCTTCTTTGAATTTATTCTACATTCTGAAATTAATTTAATATGTACTGCAAATGAATTAAGCATTGAACCCTTTGATTTCTCTTGGGATTACTAAATCAGTGAACAAACAGGTTTATTATCGCTAGAATGAAATGCCATATGGCTCAGGTTCACTTGTACTGTATGCTAGAAGATTAAAGTATGTTCTTAATATGAAATTACACATTTCAAACTCATTTTCTGATGTATTAATAATACGAAAAAGGTTTATCCTCTTGTATCAGCCAACTGGTTACTTGTGTTTCCAAAAAATGCTTCATTGCATAAGAAAACTAGCAAACTTCAGACTTAATTCTCCATATTTCCATGCACAGGATTATCAGCAAAACTGATCAAGTATGTACTTCTGTTTCCAAGCAGGTTTAGGGTTGAGATATTTTCTAAAAAGGTATTAAAAATTCTTAAATGTAGACACATTATCCCTAATTTACATGTTACTGGAAATATTTAAAAGTAATTCACATAAATAAATTTAGCTCTTTTTAACATTTGCCTTAACTCCTATTAAGTAGGACACATATGCTTTCCATTTTCAGTATAGACGTTCTCGAAGGCAAGTAGCTATTTAAAAACTATAGGATGAAAACTATAGGGTATGCAACTAAATAAATAAATAAATAAAGTCCTCTTCACTGCAGAGCAGTCAGTCACATCAGAGTCATTAGCACAGTAACACTGTGGCTGTAGGGCAATTTAAGGTTTTTTAACCACAGGCTGCCCTTGTGATTCAGCAAACACTTTAAGCCAGCACTTGAGGCAGTGCTGCTACTGCAAGAAACCACGCTGCCCCTCCTTTGCCTCCAACAGCTCATTCTCATGAACATCCCTACGTGGTCCAACAGGTGCTGGTGCTGGCAGTAGAGCAGCTGGAGAGCACAAACACCAGCTGGAGGTGGGAGAAAAAACTAAACTACAGTGCTGATATAGACTAGTTTCAATTATTTGTGAAAAAACAGCCTAAACTATCATATCAGATAGGAGGTAGAAGAACGTAGGGAAATAATGATTGTGCTACTATTTTGAAGTAACATCTGTTCCTTGTGGTTTGTAAGTCTCCAAACATTTTTTGTTCATGTTGTGTATTCTATGTTAGCCACAGTTTTAAAGTTAAGGTTTGTACCATTTTAAAAAGAGTTGAGGAAGAAGAGAGTCACCTTAGATCTGCTTTGTTTCTAAATAAATTAGGTGACTTCATTTACAGTTACTGTAAGAAAAAAAAAGATACTGCTTCTAAATTCTTTGTTTTTTACTGTAAAATATGTTAATGAAAATTGTCTACATGTCAAACCCATTCTAAAGTAATGAGAATGATCTTTGGTTTTGTTTTCAGCACCAAAGGGAATACTCCATCTCTCTCCTGATGTATATCAAGAGATGGAAGCAAGCCGCAACAAATCAGCCCCTGGTACCACTGTAAGCTATTTGTCGTCCAAAGAAATGAGCCAGACTTCTAGCTCTTTCTTCAGCATATCTCCTACAACAAATAGCACGGCTACGATTGCCAGGGAACTTCTCATGAACGGAACGTCCCCAACTGCCGAAGCCATAGGTCTAAAAGGAATATCTCCTGCTTCCCCCTGTTCTACAGTGCAGCCTTCAAAACAGCTGGAATATTTGGCAAGGATTCAAGGCTTTCAGGTATGGGAGGGGGAAAATGAAGCTCTTCAGCCAGAATCGTAGCGTTGCCATCAAGGTTTCACTCTTGCCCTCTTGAATGCGGGCATGCATGTAACTTATCTTGTAAAATTAGCTGGTGTCTGAGGCAGTTTCTGGGTCCAGGAGATACAGATTTCCACCAATATATGCATCCCTCCTTCTCTTTTTTGCTCCTTCCTTACATTCATCTTACTGCAGCCCATCCTTCTCTTCTTTGTCTCTTCTTCTTAAATAATTACAGGCTTAAATTATGCATTTTACTTGCACTTCTTTGAGAGTCTTCACCTCTTGGTTTCTCCCTTCGACTCTGATCCAGAAGCTACTGATGCACCACCTTACCTTTGCATTTGTCTTCTAGGCCAGGTCATTAAAGTAATTTTTTTGCTTCCCACCCTGCACCTCTTAAATGTAACCTGATGTTGTAGTTTAGGAATGGTACTCCCCAATTTAGTGCTCCCACTGACACTCCCCAAACCATGTGCCACTCGCTCACTCTCCCCTTCCCTCTCCCATCTCCCATTGTGGCAGGCTGCAGAGAATTGGAAGCATAAAAGGTAAATATCATGGGTTGTGATAAGAACAATTTACTGGAAACAGCAATGAGATAAGAAAACCAACAGAAATAGCAACAATGCTAATGACAGAGGGTAGAAGAAATTAACAGTTCCCACGTAAACCCCCTGAGAACAGCCAATACCTGACTACTCCCTCTGCCACGATTACTCGACTGGAAGAAACTCCCTCCCCCAAACCCGACAATGACATGAGGTGGTATAGAATAATGTCCAGGTCCTACCCATGGCCCCTCCTGGCAATTGCAAAAATTAACCCTGTCCTGGCCAGAACTAGGACATTATTTTATGCCATCTATAGCATGCCCAGATCCTATACGTTCAAACCATATATATGTATATACAAGCAGAGGTCTCATTTCCATAGTCAATGGTTGTTCCTCCAAGATGTCTGTTGAGTTCATTTAGTCCATGACTGTGGGTTCTATCCATCCTAGATGTCTTCTAGGGCAGGAGGGCTGGTGTGCTGTCAGCTGGCTGCAGGCTACATCACAAGTTCACTACTGGTGCATCTGGAGCAGTCCATACTCATTGTCCATAGTAGTTATGGCATACAGTGTCATTCAGCAACCAGTATTATACAATTCAACACTACAGACTGTTCTCACCCAAAAATCTAACCCCTGGAGCTACACATGGCATTTCCCTGTCCCTCTGCATATACCTACCAAATGCACCCAGGTCCTTGAGCAAAAACAATTCCATGGATGGGTTTGCCTTTCCTTGAGGTAGGACTAATCCAAGCTGTCTTCCCTAACACATTCCTCATATGTACAACAGGGGCTTACAGTGGTTGCTTCTACCACTGTAAGCACATAGTGCTTGCCTTAGTGGGTTTGGGGGAGCATGGTATAATTGATCTGCCAGGCCTCCCAGTATTTTGACCATTGATCTCCACACCACAGAGGCTTTACCCTCTTGGCCTGCATGATTGCAGCACATGTTTCACAGTTATGGAGTAACCTGGGATGTAGTGTCCATGCTTAAGTCCACCCCTCAATCATGAGCGCATCTATGTGTTGCATCTCTTCCCTGATGACCTGAGGCATCACAGGCCCACTAAGCAAGAAATAATTTACCCTTATGTTGTCAGTACAGATCCACCTGAGACACTTGAATCTTGGCAGCCCAATCTGCCTGTCCATTGTGGTGTTCTTCAGTGGCCTGACTCTTGGGTGTATGTGCATCTACATGACATACTTTTACAGTCAACTTCTCTACTCGAGCAGTGATGTCTTGCCACAATTCAGCAGCCCAGATGGGTTTACCTCTGCGCTGCCAGTTGGCCTTTGTCCTTTGATCCAGCCACCCCCGTAGAGCATTTGCCACCATCCACGAGTCAGTGCAGAGGCAGAGTGCTGGGCATTTCCCTTGTTGAGTGATATCAAAAGCCAGCTAGTCAGCTCTGCCAGCCTGACTTGAGCCACCTTTTCCCTCAGCTTCTGTGACTAGCCGTACAGGACCCCATATGGCAGTTTTCCATTTTTGATATATCCTTACAGTACAGCAGGATCTGTCAGTGAAGAGAGTGAAGAGAGTGTATCGCTTTTCATTTCTGGTAGCTGATCACATGGTGGAGCCTCCTCAGCACGTGTCACCTTTTCTTCCTCCTCTTCTGATGATAATACAAAATTTTCCCCTTTGGGCTAGTTCCTGATGACTTCCAAGATCCCTGAGCTATTGGGGTTTCCTATTCAATCTCGCTGTATGATCAGCACAGTCTGCTCACTCTATGTGGCATTAGTGGCACGATGTGTGGAAGAGACTTTCTTTTGGAACATACAGCCCAGCTCTGTGCTTCAGTGCCAATCACTTCTGAAGCAGCTTGAACACCTTCATAAGATGCCAGTATCGCTTTTTCAGTTGTTGTGTAGCAGGCCTTGGATCCCGTGTATCCCCAGCTCCAGAACCCCGGGAGTCATCCTTGAGTGTCAGTTTTTGGGATCCCCATCTCCCCAGAAAGAGAGATGGATTCTGCCTGTATGTATCTTGATGGCATCAGGGTACATTGTGCACTGATGTCAGCTAAAGCCTTAAACTCCTGTGGGTCTGGTGTGCCAAGCCATCAGATCCACACAGTCCAAGAGATCTGATTGTCCCTTTCCTCCACCTTGCTGGAGTAAGGACCTCTCCAGTTCTGGTCGTGGTATTTATTGCTCACTTGTAAATATGAACTGAACGTACTTCAAGAGGACTGGAAGTAACATCAGCCCTCCTGTTCTGTCTGAGGACTTGTCCACTGGAAACTGGAGTGGCATTTATCCATGAAGGATTTCCTGCGGTGGTTGTTCTTCCTCTCAACTCATGTACCCATGCTGCTAGGGCACAGGTGGGTTTTCCATTCCACTTCCTCATGTCCTCTCCATGGTCATGTTAGTAAAACCACAGGTTACCTTGTGATGTGTACCCTCTCTCTCAAGCAGGGCGGCGCTTGCTCCCAATAGCAAGGACTCTGGTCCATACTGGCAGCCCACTGGACATTTCCTCTCTAGCTTGTTGGAGTCTTTCAAATCTGTCTACCGTCTTGGACAGTCTTTCCCCAGCTGAGGTGCAGGTTGATAGGAAGGAAGAAGCATGATCTTCATATTGCCAGAGTCAGGTAGTCGCCTGAAGCACTATTTGTTCTCCTTTTTTCATTGACATCAATGTCAAAGGGCTGGCGTATGATGATGGCATGCTCTGCACAGACTTCCACCACATGGACCTCATCTGGATCTACAGAGGACTGCTCTTTGTTTGAATCCCTGTAGATTACCTCCAGTACAGCTAATGCTCTCAGGTACTGGATACCTGTCTCCATGGCATTTGGCTTGCTTGGGCACACTATTGGATCATCCTTGAGAGAATACCCGTCCCTCTGCTTGAGAGGAGTCGCTTCCAGAGGCTGAGAGTTTCTGTCCTCTTCCCAACCTCCTTGTCAATACCTGGATCCTGACACAGGGATCCCAGTTGCTTGGCTTCGTTACCATCTAGTTTCATGTTGTGGGACACGATGTTCCAGCATAAGAGCAGCCAGGTCACCAGGGGCTCTCCTGGCTGGTGGCTGACATATTTTTGCTGGCCTGGTGTAGTGGTCAGGTGCCAGGCACCCACCAAAGCCACTCTCTCACTCTCCTCTGCAGCTGGACAGGGGAGAGAAAATATAATGAAGGGTTCATGGGTTGAGGTAAGGACTAGGAGAGATCCTTCTTCAAATAGCGTCACAGGCAAATCGGGTACTCCCCAATGCATATCACCTTAGAGATATGCATTGAATTTATTACTAACAAAATCAGAGCAGGATAATGAGAAATAAAATAAGATCCTTGAAAATATCTTCCCCTTGTTAGAAATGGGCTAACTTTTAGATACAATTAAATGGGGACAAAGTCATCAAAGCAAAAGGAAGTTGTTTATTAGCAACAATTCAGCTGAGCCAGATGGGTGCCTCTCTCCCCCGACAGCTGAACACACACCCCCCAAAAAAATGGCTACATTTTATACCCTTTTCCCGGCCGGGGGCAGTCCCTGTCCCCTTTCCCATTGGCTGGCCACTCGGGGANGCGCTGTGGGGTCTCTCCCACAGGAGACAGTTCTCCATGAACTTCTACAGCATGAGTCCATCTCACAAGCTGCAGTCCTCCCCAGACTGCTGCAACGTGAGTCCATCCCATGGGCAACAGTCCATCCCCAAACTGCTGCAGCATGGGTCACTCTTCTACGGAGTGCAGTCCTTAAAGGACAGGCTGCTCCAGTATAGGCGCAGGGCCCGTCTCTCCACAGGTCTCCCACGGGGTCACAGCCTCCTCTCAAGCACCCACCTGCTCTGATGTGGGCTACTCCACAGGCTGCAGGTGGATCTCTGCATCTCCAGGGACCTTCATGGGCTGCAGGGGCACAGGTGCTTCACCGTGGTCATCACCATGGGCTGCAGAGGAATCTCAGCTCTGGTGCCTGGAGCACCTCCTTCCCCTCCTCCTGCACTGACCTTGGTGTCTTCAGAGCTGTTCTTACATGTTGTCACTCCACTCTTCTCCAGCCACAATTTCAACTGTGCAGCAACTTCTTATTTATCTTCTTAAATATGTTGTCTCAGAGGCATTGCCACCATTTCTGATATGCCCAGCCTTGGCCAGCAACACGTCCATCTTTGGAGTTGCCAGGGATTGGCTCTGCTGGACATGGAGACAGCATCTGGCAGCTTCTCACAGAAGCCACCCTTATAGCCCCTCCCTCCCCCTCCCCCAACAAAACCCAGGCCATACAAACCCAATACACCTGGGAATAGGGATCAGGTGATTATCTCTGTCCCTGCCTCTTCCTCCTGTCGTGAGGGCTCTGCTTCCTCTTTATCCCTCACTGAGCGAGCTGATTTGGTCTTGGATTTCTTCTTCTGTATAGGGGCAACTGCTACTGGTACAGGTTGTTCCTCTGGTTCAACTGCAAATCAGGCCACAGTGCCTGTAGGTCTGTTTCTTCCTCTTTCCCCTGAGGGTGCTGTATAGTATTGAACTGTGTCCAGTTAAGAGTAGCCAGGGCTCAGCACACTGCAGTAAGTTGCCCCGTTCTGGAGTTGCCACAGCGTGTTCCTTGCAAATATCCTGTCGCTTTAACAGAGTCCTGTAGTTGTTCAAGGATGAACTTCCAAACCATTGGAGCAGAGCATTTCCAAAGAAACTGGTCCATTTTTTGCCACATTTCATGCCACTCATGACTGTCCACCCTTGGGGTAGATCTCTGAATGAATTTCCTAGAAATCTCTTTCTTGACTCTAAGCATGGTGTGGACTGAGGAGACCAGTGAGACTTAGGAACAAGAACATGCTTTCCTTAACATCCAAGGGAAATTCAGAATTCTCAAAAGCTGTTGTAACAGCTGAAGGAGGAGAAGGAGGTGAAAGGCTGGGGAAAATCATCCTTCTCTGTTCCCCCCCACAGACTGAGTGTGATTATTAATAGACTCCCAAAGATAGTGCCCAAAGTAAAGGTAGGAGAGCAGCACTGAGTACACATCCTAAATTACCCTCATTGCCCTTGATCAGTCATAAATTGATATCCCGTAATACAGCAACAAAGCAACTCTGATCCCTCTCCCTGCTCTGAAAAAGAACATCACAAGGGCCACATAAGGGAATATAGGGGAGTGTGGGAATACAGGGTTAGGTACCACAACCGTGTGAACAGACCAAGCAACATTGTGACCAGTGGCTCTGGAGTTAATGCAACAAATGCTTAGATTGAATTTATTTCCAAGCTGCTCTGGACAGATCTGTTGTTATCTAAACCCTTCGTGCCACACACTGGGTGCCAAATAAGGCTGTCGTGATTTAGGAATGGTACTCCCCAATTTCGTGCTCCAACTGAGACTCTCCAAACCACATGCCACTCGCTCGCTCCTCCCTCCCCCTCCTCCCACCAGTAAATGGGATGGAGAGGAAAATTGGAGGCACAAAAGGCAAAAATCATCATTTGAGAAAAGAAAATCTAATTGGAAACAGCTGTGAGATAAGAAAATGAACAATACTGATGACAGAGAGTACAAGAAACAAACGATTCACACAGAACCCCCCCCACCAATAGACAATACCCGACCACTCTCTCTGCCACACTGCTTGACCAGAAGGGACCCCTTTCTCCCCAGAAGAGACTCCCTTTCCCCTACCCCTGGCAGTAATGGGAGGTGTTATAGAATAACCTCCGGGTCCTAGCTATGCCTCCTCCTGGCTACTGGAAAAGTTAATCCTTTCCTGGCTGGAACCAGGACACCTGAGAATGGTGTTTTGTTCAGAAGGTGCAGCCTAGAAGCCAAGCTGGTGTCAGAGCAATGCAGAATGTTTTTATCACAGTCAGTACTAGAGAATGTGAGATGAGCCATGCTAGATCAGTGCATGAGTCCTTGAACACTGATAACCTGTATCCAGCAATGCCAAATACCCTACATTTCATAGGATGTAGTACATCCAGTCATTTCTATGGTGTGGAAGTTAGGAAAAGGAAGCTTCTTCCCTATCCCATTACATGCAAAATTACATGTGTTTATGGATAGTGGCTCATTTTACAGTGTTGAACCATCAGAGGTTCAACCATCAGAGGTATATGTAGAAATGTACTTTCTCCTGTCATAGGTTTTTGTTTCGAGTTTTTGTTTTGTCTGGAATTTTTTCTCTTTTCAGAATTGTGAATTTGCTTCATTTGAAGAGTTGGTTTCGTATGCTTTAGCGTATGTAATTTGATCATGTAACTAAATTCTAAAAATGGGAAGTTTCTTTTGCATGCCTGATAACGAACTTTTTCATCAAAGCCCATGTAATTTACAAAGTGTGCAGTTGTTGGAAGTGACTTAAAAGAGGCTGCTAGAATTCAAGAAATAGAGTCAGATGTTCTGTTGGTATGAGCAGCATAGTTAAATTACTTTTGCTTACATCAGATATCACCAGTTGTGGATTTGACCTAACACTGTTTCTGTCTAAAATGTACATTCAACTTTCTTTTGGTCTTCATTTTTGAAATGTCATTTTTGCTTCATTCATTTGAATGTCTCTTAATGAAAGAAACAGTAATAGCCTCAGCCTCACTGTAATAGTTAAGCTGCTAGTAGGAATTCAGTTTTCCTGAGTTCCATTTGTTACCTGTCTGCAGTAGAAACAGATGAATTCTGATGAAAAGAAATTCAATCCATGAAGTTTTCACTGCTCACTTTCACATCTTGTCAGATTGCTTATGTCCCCTAGTAATGCTTTATTTTCATAGAACCGATGCACAATTTATGTTACTGTTTTGGTTCCTACTTGCCTACAGTATGTGGTTACTGTAAAATGATTAGTTGTGTTTGTCCTGGGGTTTTTTCATGCTTTGATTCTAGATGATTTTGTAGAAATTGTTTTTAAAGGGTCTTACCTTGAGCCAAAAAATATAATCCTTTTCATCCGTGAGCTAGACTACTACTTTTTACTTGGCCCTAATACAAAGCAAGGAATTTGGTATAGTATCTTGATTATTAACATCTATCCGCTGTGTATGTAACTGATGGTTTTACATCATCTTAGCATGCTTTTTAACACCTCACTTGAATAAGCCTGGTATTGATGTGAAACTCTGCCACTGCTGGGTGGCTGAGCCGAGGTGGAGCAGTGAACAGAATCTCTGTGGGAAATGGCTCAGTGGCCTGTCAGGTGCATATCACAGGTCTCTTCACCATTTCAGCCTAGAAAGCTCTTTGTGTTTTAGAGTTTAAAAGCCGATTTCTTTACAGGTAAACTTTCTCAGGCATATTTACTAAAGGAGAAGACTACTGCATTTCCAAACAGCTAGCTTGTTTCGTGTTTCCTGAATGACCCAAAATGATTTTTAAACTGTTAGCATGTATTTGTATTCTGGTCCAGATGATAACCATAGTTTTGTCTTTCATTGAAGAACGTATACATTCTGTTCTGTTACAATGTATTTTTTGAATTTTTTAAAAAAATCAATAAATACTCATATGATGTTTCATTTGTAAATGTAAACAATGTTATTTGCTTATTTGAATTGTTTTCTTGAACTACTTTAGCTGCAGGAGACACATCTTTAAAACACATTTATTTAACTTAAATTCTTCTAAACTGTTTGTATATGATCTCAGCCGTGTTCTATTGTAAGCCCTTAATACTGAGTTATTGGGATCAATGTATTTAAGTAGTAAAAGATTGCATTTTTATTCGTTATGGTTTATTATTCTAAAGACATTTGTAACTGATAAGCAGCAGCTCAGTGTCACTGAAGAACAGGTGTTTAGCTTGGATACTTTCAAAGCTCAGGCTTCAAATTACCAGTGATAATTAAACACAAATTCTTCAAGCAAGCCTTTACAAACTCTGAATAAAGCATTTTAGTGCTTGCTTCGTATTTATGAATACTATCTACCCAGTTAATTGTTTCACAGACTTTGCCTGGAAATGGTTTAAAGGAAAATTCAGCTTTGGTAAAATTGTTATTTTTAAGTGACTATGTGGTATTTTGGCCATTGTTTTGTAACCAGACTAGGAAAGTTACAGTTATTTCTGCTGACCATTTAAGTGCAGTAAATTATTCAGAGAATTTGTTTAAATGGAAACATTTAGAGAAGCTGTTTACACATGTATAACTTGAGCCTCCAGTTTTTACTGAAGCGAAAAACAAGTTGCAGGTAGTCCAGTAGGAAATTCCACTGTGAATTTCCACAAAGCAAAAATCATAAACAATGTAAAAAGCCATGATTGAGTGCCCACAGTCAGTTCCAATGCATGGCTGTAGGTACATTTGGCTTGCTACATTGGCAGGGCTTGGAGGTCTTAACTTTTCCTCTACAGTGGCTCCAAAACAAAACCTCACACAGGATATAGTTTCTATGTGATGTTCTCCTTCAATTGCAATGGTTACACAATTTTCTTTTTGCCTCCACATTTGTTTACTCGTTAACTGTTCCATTTTATACATGGATATACTTAAATGTTTTATTGTGTGGCATTTTTAAATGTTTCTCCTTTGCCCAATGGCACACATTTCTGAATGACTGCACGCACAGGAGAGGTCCTGCTGGATGCTCTAGAGTCAGGTTTAGTTGTGGCTCATACATTCCAGTGCATGGGTTTGAATTGTTGGCAGGACTAGACTGAAATTAAATTTCTACACTTGTATTAGGGTTGACACTGAGCTCAAACCTTTCCCTACAGTGGCCTTAAACAAAACAAAACACTTTGTGGAGGTTGGATTTGGAAATCCGTGTAGGAGTGCTTGGATCTCACTACTGAGGTATGCATGTGAGGAGAATTTCAGGGAAATTCAACCCTCAGTGGATTTCAAGGAAAGAGCTTTGGTCTGATCCGTGCATAATTGATGATTTCTCTGAGCAGGCCAGATTTTAAAAAGCATCTAAATACCATTTTCAAAATTGACACGGGCCCTATGGATGCTAATAGGAAGTCATTTAAAGCTGTAAAATCATCTAAAAAGGTAGAAGCTGCTTGGGATTTTCATAAACACCTGCACAGATTAGGTATCTAACCTCCAGTTCACTTGTAAGTTGGGGCACCTTTCATACTGTTTTGCAAACTTGGGCTATTTATTGGTTTTTTGGAGGGAAGGGTTCTATGCACTGAATCTATTATAATGGAGGTAGTTGTAGTTATAGTGTTAGTTGCCAGAGAGAGTGTGTTTGCGAAGCTCCCTGCAGATGAATGAATCAAGAGGTATGTTTTAGCAAATCTCCAGATAAAGCCAATGAGAGAAAGTGCAGCAAGTGCTAAAAACGAGAATGTGACTCCAGATGATACTGTTCTGTCCTTGAACGTGTTGGCTGTGGACACAGTTTGTGGCCACTGTCAGCTTGGGACTGGAATCCAAGAAAATGGGCTAGTGCTGGAGAATACAAAAGTCTCATCACTTGTTCAAAGTAGAAAACTCAAATAATAATTAAAGGAAGCTTTTGAAATTACAACGTCAGGCTTCTTGGCATCATTAATGTAAAACAGATTTGAAAGCTATGTCAGCAAAATGTTTTTAGATAAATGGTTCTTTGAAGATACTATCTCCAAAAATCAGGATATTAAAAAAGGTGAAGGTGTTTGCAGGATTGTGTTAGAGAATACTTTTGAAATAAGACTGGTAAAGAAAATATTTCTTTACCCACATTTGGAGTCAAGAACACCTATGTATGTAACTGTACATCTAGCCCCTTCCCTCCCCAGACACCCAGAGCCATTGGAGACTTCCTTCCCAGCAGGATTGACCAGACTGCAAATATTAGTGAAATTATTCTAAAATAGCAGTGTACAGTCAGGCCCAGAGGGAACTGTGATCAGCTGATTTGCCTTAGTGTTAACAGTCAAAGTGTAATGGGAATTAATAAGTTTATATTAAAAAATATAATGATTGCTTACTCTTTAACCCCCTTCAAGTAGCTTGAGAGTGACTGTGCTGCCATATATTACCAATACCTGCTTCTGTAAAACAAGCAGTGGAATCGGGCTTTTTTTTTCCTGTCCTGATGCCTGAGGTCTTAGTTAGGTGTACTAGCACTGTTCCTGCTCATTGGTCAGATCAGTTTTTGTAAAATGATGTGTGGAATGATGTTGTGCTCTGTCTGCACCAAAAGTATTGAAGCCTGGTGTTTGGCAGAAGGGTATTACCTCCTGTGTGCTTGTACTGTGCCATGCTCAATGGCCGGTACAATAATCTCAACAGCAATGTTTGTCTCTTACTCACAGGGAGTATAAACACCTTTAGAAATGGTTGACAAAGCCCTCATTATCTCAGTTTCTGTGTCTTCTGAATACTGTGGGGGTTTTTTCTAATGGGAAGTTTGCACTTTCACCAATTACCAAACTATTGCCTGATGTTCCAATTACTATAGGCTTTTGTTTTGGGTTAACTCTGGTGGGCAGCTTAAGCCCCAAACAGCTGCTCACTCTCTCCCCCCTGGCGGGATAAGAGAAAGAATCAGAAGGGCATGAGTGATAAAACTCAGGAGTTGAGATGAAGACAAAAGCTGTGTGTGCAAGCAAAGCAAAACAAGGAATTCATTCACCACTTCCTGTGGGCAGGCAGATGTTCAGCCGTCTCCTGAAAGCAAGGCTCCGTCACGTGTGACAGTGACTTGGGAACACAGATGCCATAATGCTGGATGTCCCCCCTCCTCCTCTCCCCAGTTTTTATCAATAAGCAGGATGTCATAGGAGCGGGATATCCCTTTGGTCACTTGGGGTCAGCTGTCCTGGCCCTATCCCCTCCCAACTCCTTGTGCACCCCTAGACTGCTCACTGATGGGGTGGGGTGAGGAGCAGAAAAGGCCTTGGTGCTGTGCAAACCCTGCTCAGCAACAGCTAAAATACCAGTATGTTATCAACAGTGCTTTGGTCACAAATCCAAAACTTAGCACTATACATGCTTTTATGAAGCAAATTAGCTCCATCCCAGACAAAACCAGTGTCATCTCCTCCCTTTATTCTATACTATTAACATCGTGCTTAGGTCCCACATTATCCAACAGATTGTCCCTCATTAACCACCTCCTCTTTCCCATCCTGGGATGTATACACGGATATCGTTCCCTGATGCTGTGGATCACCCCTTTAAAAGTCCACAAAATGTCCATTGAGTCCATTTAGTCCATGTGTATTCCGTCTGTTATCCAATCTATATTCAATCAGTTCACTCGGGGCAGGAGAGGTGGTGTGATGTGTGGAGTTACTGGGCACCAAAGACAGCTCAGGTTGGGTCGCTGCTGCACTTTCACATCTTGTGAGGCTTGTCCTCTGTTGGTTCAGATGGTTCCTTCTGTGTTAATTTCCATACCATGCAACTCACATCCTGGGTTACAACAGTTTAAAGGTATTTCCGTGACAGTCTCCATCTGTGGTTCCTTCGGGCCAGGTTATAGGGTTGAACAATAGAACATAATAGGGTTTGCAGCAAACTCCTCCCTTTGCTGCTAGCCTAGCTAGCAACAAGGAGTTCCTGCTATAGTAATTCCCATGACGTGCAACTCAGATCCTGGGTTACAACAATTTAAAGGTATTTCCATTACAATCTTCAGCCCTCATCCCTTTGGACCAGACCATAGGGTTTAACATTGCAATGAATTCCTCCCCTTGTGCCTCCTCCAGTTTGGGATTACACACAGGCCCACAGTCTATGTGGGGCAGTGTGGATTTGTTTACAGACCAGCATCCTTTAGGGATTTAGCTGCTCCAGCATGACGATATCCATAGGCCACTCTCCCTTCAGGGCAGTACCTGCTCTAGTATAGACTTCTTCATGGCCATGTATGTTTTTCATTGTACCATCATGAATTTAGCCACAGTCAAAGTCCTATAAAGTTGAGCTCCAGCCTGTCCAGCACAGGAATGGCAGCAGTGCCCTGGCCATCTACCAGCCCATTCCTGTTATCAGTATGTTCCCAGGCAGAGCAGAATAGAATGATAAGGAGAACAGGAAATAGCAGAAGCAAAAAGCAGTCACTAACTAACGAGCACTAGTTACTAATCTACATCCAGGCAAGCAAGCCCCATGGCAAGCACAGGAGCCTGACAATTAATACCTAAACAGATATAAATTTGGTACATCATACTCTGATCGAATCAGTTGTTATCTCTAACCCCTCATGCCCCACACTGGGCACCAGAAGGGACTGGTACAGGTTTACCCTGGTGGGCAGCTCCTCTCCATGCAGCTGCTCTCTTACTCCCCTCCAGTGGGATGAAGGAGAACAACCAGAAGGGTAAAAGTGCAAAAACTCGAGAGTTGAGATATAGACTGTTTAATAAGGAAAGCAAAAGCCACGCGTGCAAATAAAGCAAAACAAATCATTCGTTCATCACTTCCCCTGGGCAGACAGGTGTTCAGCCATCCCCAGGAAAGCAGGGCTCCATGACATCTAACAGGGACTTGTGAAGACAAACACCATCACTCCAAACACCCCCCACCCTCTTTATTCCCCCAGCTTTATATGCTGAAGGAGATGCCATATGGTGTGGGATATCCCTTTGCTCAGTTGAGGTCAGCTGTCCCGGCTGTGTTCTCTCCTGGCTTCTTACCCATCCCCAGCCTTCTTACTGGTGGGGTGGTGTGAGAAGCAGAAAAGCCCTTGATGCTGTGTGAGCACTGCTCAGCAATAAGTACTGGTGTGTTACCCACACTTTTGGTCATAAAGCCAAAACAGAGCACTAAACAAGCTACTAGGAAGCAGAGTTGCTCCATCCCAGTCAAAACTGGTATAGCTTTTTATGCTTCAGTAACATCTTCACAGCTGTGTGCCACTGGGCAGAAGTCAGGAAATAGGAAAGCTCCTTTTGTCCATGTGAACTTACAGTCATTGTGCTTGGAAGAAGACTTACACCTTTTTATCAGGTTATTTCCTACAAAACTTATCCATTTATTCAAGACAACTACTATTTTTTGTTGTATTTAAAGGGAAAAAAGTTTTCTCCAAGAATGACAGCAAGTCAGGCAGGATTTTATTGACAGTTTTAGGGACATCTTTGATTTGCACAACTCCAGGCTACCTGATAATCGTGAGTCCTTACTGGGCTCTCAGAAACTTGCAGGTGTCCTGCTACTGAAAATCAAGTTGACATCAACTGGCTGTGTTATGTAGGAACGGACTTCTAGGTCTCCAAGCCTTGATTTATACATGACTAGCTGAAGGAAAGAAAATATGTTGGGAATGTGAAATAGAGGGAGAGATAAAACAGAACAAGATGATGGCAAGAATTGGTCTTCAGAGAGAGCCTCATGTAAAAATCAAAGCACCTGGACTTCATTGCATTCTGGTTTATAGGGTTTTCTTAATCACCTAACTTCTAAGGGAAGGTAGGCAGTACCACAGCTGATGGCAGTGACCCAAGGTAGATCTACAAGAAGTGGTTTTATAGTTTCCATTTATTTCAGAAATGATTCCGTGGACTACAGACCATCTAGTTCATATTATCCTATTTTTGACCTTAAAGGAAGTCAAAATGGTGGTAGCATTCTGCAAAAAACCCCCACAAGAATCATTCGCATACGAGTTTCCATAAGGAAAGGTATGCGATATGGAAACGTAGCATATTTTTTCACAGAGCATACTGCAGGAGGTAGCATTTGCTGCAGCAAGTGTTTCTAAATTGACTCACGAGTATGCAGAATTAGGAAAACAAATGCAAATCTAGCACAAGGTCTCCAACTACCTGGCTGCTGGCCAGAATTCTATCTAAACTAGCTTTCTTCTATTCTGGCCATGGTTGCCTCTCTCCCTCTTTCAAGTCCTTCGTTCAAGCACTGCTGAAGTTTTGCTCTTCTTGTCTCCAGAAACAGCCAGGTGCCTCTTTTTCGTTCTATTTTCTGAAAGGAAAGATGGTAAACAGAGAATAACTGGCTACTGGTAGTGTGTGGGTCCTCAGGTGTGGTGTGGATGTCACCTTGGTAACATTTTAGCTTGTCTGTTTGGCATCTTGCAAATAATAATTTGAAATCCTCCCACATATCCCTGCGTGTAACTTTGTCTGTGGAAAAAATGTGAGTTATATTTTGATAGCCAATTTTAGAATTTAGGGGATTTATGTATGAGAAAGTTTGAAAGCTTTCAGGATCTCTCAAAATACTGCAGCCAGCACTAAACACACCGGGCTGCATTCTCTGCCAAAATCTTTCTCAGTAAATCCTAATGTGACTTGATAACTTAGCTACGGACCTTGGCTTGGAATAGTGCCCAAACTTTGAAAGACTGGAAGTTTCAGTTGGCAAAAATGTGAAGGTGCAGTGGTGAATTCATAGCAGACTGGGGTTTAGTTTTAATTATAGTAAGGGAATTCAGCTCTCAAGAAAAAACCCTTAAAAAGAGAAGCAACAAGTAAAGGTGAAGAAGGAGAAAGGAGACAAGTTGCGGTTTATTCCGCTCTCTGTGACTGAAGCAGAGGCTTTCAGAGAAGGTTTATTTGGCTATCTTCTCCTTCAGTCTCATTGAAAACTGAAAGCATAACGAAGCAGGGTAATTTTCAGAAGTGAAATGGTTGTTTCTTGTTTTAATTAAAGAAGAGTGGTTCTTTATGCATACTGCCCTATTTCTAGGTTAGTGCACAACATCAGTGTCTGTACCAGCATCAGATTTCTTAACCAATTCAGGCAGCTGATTTTCTATTCACAGTTTCACAGTGATCCTGTTCTCCCCTCATTAACGCAGCGTTTGGGGCTTTCACACATGGTTTGTAAAAAGAGAATCATTAATGTTTGCTTCACTCTTCACGTCAGTGACAACCTTCATCCTGAAAAAGAGTGTTCCTGAGAACATATTTCCATTCATGCTGTTGCTAGAAAGTTATTCCAAACTCAAGCAATTTTCTCTTTCCAAGCTAACCAAGTTCCTCTCTCATGTCATCAGTTGTTCAGGTTGATACCTGAGACACAGGCTCCTCCCCTAATGCTCCATACCATGCTCATCCTCTGGGCATGTTATTAGTAAAACACACCCTCTCACCTCCCTCCTGCTTTTTAGGCCATGTGATAAAAACAGTTTTTTCATGTTTCCTTTGGGTGTGAATTATAAAATTAATTAAAACTCCTCTCTCTAGAAACACAGTATTTACCTGTTATATAGGTGTATGGCAGACAAGTTGTTTCTGCAAAAATCATGTCAGCTATAGTTTACATTATTTTGTAGGGCTTTGCATTGTGTTAATTTCTGAATAATTAATTTATAAATTTTTATCACATTTTTATTATTCGTTTGAGGGGAAGGTTGTATACAGTGTTTAAACTCACTGTAGTTAAGCTACTCTCTCCTATGTCGACAAAAAAATCTGTCTTATTTATAGAATAGAAGGAGTGAACAGCATAGCCAGGTAGTTTTCAATGTAAGTGTGATTTTTTTTTTTAATAGAAAGTCCCATCTCCTGATTGCAGCTTTCCTATCAGACAAACAGGTCTCTTTGCACCTCTCAGTGCCAGCCACTGTAAACATAGTTGCTCACTTTGCATGTGCTCTACAGGGACACTGTCTTTATAAATACATGCCTGGGTTAAGATTTAACAGGAGGAAGGTGAGCAATAAGCACTTTACTGCGCTGGTTATCCTCTATGCTATGATGGCAGCCGATTTTCTCTTTCATGAAACCAAACATCACTTCCAGAGGTCGGACAGAGCTGGGTCTCCCTTGCTTGACTGAGCATAATATATGGCCGGACCTTCCAGTTCTCATGCATCACTGAAACAGGAGCTCTGAATTCAGGGGATATCTAAATAGCAGGGAAAAAAAAAAACACGTACAAGCTTCTTTGGCTCAGACTTGCTTTGCATTTAGCAGATATTTCATATATTCTCTTTGGAAACTGTATCAAATAATTTTTTTCGAACTTATTTGTACTTTGCTGTTTTTTGTAGATGTCAAGTGTCTCCCTTACTGTAGTCAGGAGCGTGAAATACTGCCACGGTAACCTGTGACAATGCCTTTAGTCTGCTTGCTGTTGCCTATTTATGGTGCAGTGATGGTTTATTTCGTAGTCTAAACCCTAGGACTGTATTTTAATGAAGATTTAAGGCTATGATACAGCTGCTATTCAAACTGTGTGAGAGAGGCATGTTGGAATAGCTCGAGATTTACTGCTGAACTGTCAGTCTTTAAGCTACCAAGTGTCTTTACCCTTTGGTGCAGTAGCTACGGTGGAAACTGTACCCACTGCTGTGAAGCAGACACGGCGATTAATGAACCTGAGGCGCGCTAATCAAACATATGTTTTCTTGGCACAATGATTGTGTTATATATCACATCCAAATGTACAGGCCTTTATCTTTCCTTAATGATCTAGCAAGGGGGCTTTTTTAAATGTGGGTGTTTTTCATGCTCTCCTTAGATTTGTTCCACAGGGGGTGGCCGTTAAAAACATCTGACGGGCATGCAGTTAGCCAGCGCCCTGCTGAGATTAGTAAAATACTATATTTAGTAATCGCACTACATCAAGGAACTCCAGCATTGCAGGAAACAGTTTGATTCAATGCTTTTTTTCTGATTTTTTCAAAAATTTTTTTCTTATTGTATGCCTTATTATTTCATCTGGGATATTTTTTTTTTCCCAGCTTGGACTTGGTTTTTGTGTCTGTTTTTCAACTTTTTGCAAAAGATTTGTTTAGACAATGGGATTTTTTCCCCAAATATTTTTTTTGTTTGTTTTTACTGTTTCCTTGTTTTACTCTCACAGAAAGAAAAAAATAGGAATTGTAAAACAGGTAGTAAGAATGAAAAGCTGTGTTTGGAATCTCTCTCATACTGCTCTGTGTCTGAAGAAATTGATCTATTATTTGTTAGGAAAGCTCTATGGATAATACAAGGATTCATGCTTTTAAGTGCTGGAATACTATACAGTGAAAGCTCCCAAAACTGGATTTGAGAAAATGGTTGAAATGAGCAAGTATGTTAAATTTATTTTTGTGCCAGAAGTATTTCTTCACCAATAAATAAGCATGAAACAGACTTGGAGCTCAAACAGGTTTGTTTCATTTTTTCTTTAATAGTTGACATGACTAACTGTAGAGGAACAACATAAAGTGGAAGATAAAAGACCCATATGGAAAAGACAGCTTTTCACCAGGATGCTAAAGGAAGTAAACTGTTTTGTGAGACTCGTGTCCAAATCAAAATTGCTATTTTAACATCTGATTTCTGAGCCCATTCTGGTTTTCTTGTTGCTGTAAATCCAAAGCAGCCTATGTAAAATTTTGGAATCTATTGTGTAAACTCAGGACTAAAATGAGTACTCTCCCTTTAAGGGGCAGATTTAAAGGAATACCATCCTTTGTTCTAACAAAATAGTCCGGGCTTGTCAATCCGGAAGATTTGTGCATCGCTGAACATAATGGCATTTTATTACCTAGTTTATTTCTGTCTAGCATTCTGAGACTCCTGCTGATGCTTTGACTCAGAGTAGTTTTCAGTTTGGAAACTTGAACTCCAGTGTCACAGACGACTTCTTTCTTTTGGTAATTTGTATTTTTTTTTTTTTTTTTTTAATTATTAATTGTTCAAGAAAGAAAGTGTTTGTCCTGACAGAAGTTGTGTTTCAAACTGTGAACATCTAAGCAGCAGTGTGTGAAAAGAGTAGCCTTTATTTTTGCTCCCCTCAGACTCTTGGTGCAGTTAACTCGTTTCCAACAGTAGTTTGGTGTATTATAGTCAAGCTTAATGATTAAGTAGTAGTACAACAGGTCCCTCACCCTCTTCAGCTGTGACTCAGTAAACTACAGCCCTTGTCCATGTAAAAGGATAGATGTTCCAATTCAGACATGCATGCTGAAGGCCAGCAGACTATGCTGTTCTTGAAGTTAGGCACTTTGTATTTACAGAATAATTTCTGCAGTTTAACTATAGCCATTATCTGAAATTGCATATTGATTCAGTTTTTTAAAGCAGCTTATTGCAAGATAAACCCTCAAATATTTTTTGCAGTTTCTATCAGAACACTTGCAAGTAGGGAGGGGTATTATAGTAAAGGTAGATTGAAGAGACATCTTTGTATAAATATGTGAGAAATGGGAAATTTCCTGCTTGTGAACCAGCATTATGATAGAAGTACCCTAAAATGTAATTTCCTATACAGTTTTATGCAGTGTAGTTTACTTTCTCCTGTGTAAAATAACGTATAAATTTAAGAATTCTGGCTATGCCATTCCATGTTCAGTTGTAACATTGTAAACATTCATCTTATATCTTCCTTTACGTGTAGCTATAAATGCCCATCAAAATATTTGCATCTGTTCAGTAATTTAAAATACTAAAAACAAGGGCCAAATTTCAGCATAAGTTGTCAAGTGATTACAGACCTTCACACACATTTCTATGTATACACTCCAGTCAATGGTGCCCATCCCTACATACTCATACCATGCTGCTTGTTCCTGACCGAAGCAATCTGTAAAAAGAATATACACTTGCGTGTCGTGGGAATATGGAACATGAAAGCACACATGTGTGAATAAATCCGTGGCATTGTGAAAAAGTTTACTTCTAGAATTTATTTCTGTATTTTGATGTCCAGGATGCCCTTTGTGTCTTACGCACCGAGGCTTGATGCCCTGCCTGCACAGCGCTGTGGAGTGCTGTGTTTGGGATTCTTGAGCTATACATGATTTATCTCAGGTGTATGTAGTTACCCAGGAGAAAAGCTGGCAGTGCTGTGTGCTTTTCCCAGTAAATGAGCAGTCTCATTTAGAATTATTGCCAGGATCTTGTTGTGGTGACACCACTTTGTGCTGTGTAGACAAACCTTGGAGGAGAATTATATGTAAATCACTCATAATAGTCTGAGGCTGGAGTCTTGCATTTTACTCAGAAACTTGCACAACTCTTGCTAGAGACATCTATATGCTGGCCATTGTTTTCTAACCAGATCCTAAATCTTTTCCATCAAATTTCTGCTTATATGTTATCTAAATAAAACATTCTGAATTTTAATGAGTGAAATTTCATTGCTATTTAATCCTTAAATGCACTGAGCTAATCTCTGAGTGTCCCTTAACTGTAAAAAGTGAAGCTAGGAAATTAGGTCCTGGACATAGAGAGTAATTATTTTCACAATTCTTTTGTTTTTACCTTCATAATATATGGAAAGAGAAAATGACCAATTGTGGTCAGGCCAGAGGCCTTAATGACGGGTTATAGTCCCAACTCTGCCAGTCAGTCCAGCCAGTGCCAAGTGATTTTGGATGAGTCATTTAAAGTGTGTCCACAAAGTGTCCTTACCTGCCTAACAGAGGTATGGTGAGGTGGGCTGTAGTTAAGCACTCCTGACTCTTTAAGGCACAGAGGAACTTAGAAAAGTATTATTTTTGTCGTCATGAATGTCAGTAATGGCTTCATAATCACCATCAGAGCATTTGGCCAGCCTTCAGTCATCACTCCTTGATCACACATACTGATTCGGGTATTTGCTGTGCTCTTATGTTCCCCTGCCTTAAAGGATATGATGTTCTTGAAAGAGTTTTATAGATGTTCAGATTCTTCCCACACTTAGTAATAATAGCATGGACATATGAACTGAAATATTTGCAACGTGCTGCTGGCCAAAACCCAAGAAGAATCTGCTGGTATCTGGGCTATTTGATAATTATTTGGCTACTATTGACTACTATTGACTACTATTATTTCTTTCTGAGTGCCTATTTTGGACATTCTGCTCTAATAGGTAAATAAAAAAGCCCCAAGTTTTGGCTCATAGATCAAACTTGAAAGGGAAAGGAATAATGTACTTTGAGACTGTAGCAACTGGACTGATAAATAACGAAACAGGATTACTGGGAAATTGCACATACGCATGCCAAATGTAGAAGTCTGACTGTTTCTTCTGGCTGCACAAATCTGTAGACTAGAGAGATTTGAGGAAAGGACAAAGTTTTATTTGTTCCTATTCAAAGTCCAGTCTTTTGTCTTTTATATCACTATTCATATGGTTAATATAGAAAGTGTTTATTTTAGTTCAGCTGAAGAGCTTCAACAGAGCGAGATATAATTAGAGAACTGTTGTCTGAGAAATTACAAAATAGTGGCCTTGATACATTGAGATAAGGCCAAAAGTGCATAATGAAATCCCTTTGGGAAAGTTAAGCCTAGAAAGACACCAAAATTCTGAATTTGTTGCAATTTCAATGTGGGACTCTGAAGGGGGTGTGAGTCAAACCTGCTATTGCAGATAGTAGTGTCATGAAATAGTAATAGTTTTTCCTCTGGATATCTCCTGTTCTTTCAGCTTGTTAGTCATTCTTTATTCCAGTGGACACTAGTGAATTGTATACTCATATTATTCTGACTAAAACTAAGCCTACAAACATGCTGTACAGTTCAGAAAGTGCCATTTTCCCATTTCTACATATGTGCTTTTCTTAGTCACCAGATTTTGCCTCTTTTGCGATGTCATATTTGCAGTACAGAATCATCTTCTTGATCTTTGCTGCCCCGTTTCTCACATTGCATTCCCACAACACATGCTCAGCAGAATATCTACTTCGCAACTAGTTGTGGAAGCTTGATAAGCCTTTGTCGTAGCAGTAGTCCCTGACATTTAAAGGGCTTCAGTTTATATTTGCCAGCCAAATTTCATACCTTCATACCTCTTTCAATTAATCAAAGTTAAACCATTGTATATGTGAAGGGGCCTCTTGTGGTTTCTAAGTAAGTAGTATGGCTTTTCTGGCAGAGAGCCACGAGCAATTTAGTAGGCACATACTGTGGGGGTTGAGAGGAAGAGAGACAGGAATAATCCAGAGCTTTAAGAAGGGCTGAATGAAATCAGTATTTCTATACACAGTACAAGGCTTTTGCATTCTGTATCTTGCTTTTGGCCACGGCAAAACTGTTTTGATGTGTTGTCAGTAAAGTAATTCTGAAACATAGCACCATCTTGGTTTTCCTCTCACTCAGTCAGTTTTGCACTGGTGTCACTTCAGTTGAAGTATTCCCAATTTGCACCTGTGGCAGAGAAGAGTTAGGCACAAGGGATTTAATACATAGTTTACAATTGTCATATTGTCACTAAACCGTTTCCACAGGAATAAACCTAATGTGGTTCCTAGTTGTCTTCCGAAATAGTAAGAATTATTTTGTAGCCTAAAAGTCAGGATGAGGCTTTACCATGTACCTTTTGCCGGAGAGCTGTACAGCTGTAAATAGATACTAACTTAAAAGGTCTGTCTCCAGCAGAGCTGATCTCTCTTTCCAATTCTGACAGGGGTCGCATAGTCGATGTAAATTACCACCATAAACTAAATTCCACCTCTCCTGTAGAACAAAGTGCTTGATCTGCCTGTCTAGAAGTCAGGAGCTATGCAGAGAACTGTAATATTTCAACAATTCAGCATGAGTGGCAACCTGTTCTTAATAATGAAACACTAGCAACATTTAATTTAATTTTGTTTCATCATGTTAAAATCCATCCTTTCTTAAGAGGATTTAAAAACCGTCTAAAGGGAACCTGAAGACAAAGAGAATAATTCAAGTAGAAGCACTATCTTCCTGTGCATTTCATGCAAGTTCAGGTTCAACATGCACATCTTGACGCCCGTAGGGAATGAGTTACTCTTAGAAAAGGATAGTCTAGACATCTCAAGAAGAATGTGAATTCTCCATTTTATCTGTCATTTTGATTTAATTGAAATATATACCATAATAGTAATGTCAAAAGAGTTAGTGGATTTTACTAGAAATGAAATTACAATCGAAAAATTTAAACTATTACTGGCAAGTTTTTGGAGGTTGTAATGACTTACTTGGGTGTTTTATAACTAAGCTACAGTATGCTGTTAAAAATGACATGTAGGTTGGAACCTTTAACTTGAAACTGTATTCTTATATAGATACAACATCTTGAATTCAGTCTGAAAGATGTCAGAATCTGAAGAACTCAGCCCTTCAGAAATTATGCAACAGGGATATCATGGAAAATTTGGCCCCAGTTCAGCATGTGACTATCTAGACAATTTTACACACTCCTTTTTTAATATTAAAGATGAATTCAATGTAAATGTCTGGAATTCTTCTTACAAGCTTGTTGAAAAGGGACAGTATTTTAGCATGACTCCCTTGTGCAAACCTGGTGTTTAGCAGATTACGTATGTTATTCTGTTATAGGTACACTACAGTGATAGACAAAATGGCAAAGAGTGTATGACCTGTTTGACACTGTCTCCTGTGCAGATGACTTTCCAAGGTATCGGAAGCTCCATTGAAGCCAGCCATGACCAGGTATAATACCTTCACCCCACACTCTTGTAATTTTATTAATATCTGGTGAGGCCAGAATGTCAGCATTAGTAAATTTAAAATTTCGACACATCCTGTGCTTTTCATATGGCATGTTCTTGTCACAGGGATTTGCCTCTCTTGCCCTGCTAAAATCCTGGTTAGATCTAAAGAGTGACATGAGAAGGAGACAAGACTATGTTGCCTTTTACATATTTTTTAGACATATTAGGAAAGCCTGAAGAACTTGCTTTGGTTTTAAAGTCAGATGTAAGGTTTCTGCAAAGGTTTTATTTGCTTTTGTGTGTGTATCAGGTCTTGTCTATCCTATTTTTGTTAGAAGATTATGAGTAGTTGGAAAAGCAGAGAGATGAAGCCATCATCTCTAGCCATCATCTGTCACAAGAAACTGGCATTTGAGAGGGGAAAGCCATTTTTAATCAGACTGTGTAAAGCTCCCATTTTGTTTGGCTGTTGCTAAAACATTTAATTCAAGCTTCTGGCAAAAGGCCAGAAGGAAAAAAAGGTTCCGTGTTAATCATTTATCACCCTGTTGCTTCAGATGGGAACTGAGGGGAACTTCCATTCTTGTTGTCTTGTCCTCTAACACTCGTATATATAAAAGCAAGACAAGACTTTGATACTCTGAAAGTTTTAAAAGCAAAAAGGAAATAAGTAGAAGAAAACATTAAACCAAACCTTGCACCTTTCATATCTTCAGTAGATTAGAAGAAATTACCACCTTAACTTGCCTTTGCAGATCATCTTTAAATGGTGCTGTGTTCACGTTTGCTGTACCTTTTATCAGACTCTATGCAAGACTCTCTACGGAAAAAAAAAGGAAAGTCACCTTAAGAATTAGCAGAATTAGTTACTTTTGGGGAAAAGTTTTGGACACTTAGCCATGTTTGTGTTTGGTGGGTTTTTTATTGAAAGTTCCTAAGTTAGTTGTTAACATAAACTAAGCCCATTAGTTATTTACATGGTAACATGAGGCTACTTCCTGCCCTTAAGTGTTTGGTGTTTTACAGTAATGGAGAACTGCGGTAAGTCAGACCATACTTTGACATTCGATTCTCATTTCATCCAGCAACTTGTTTATGCTGCTCTAAAGCTGCTCCAAAGCTGCTCCATTTTTCTTTCAGTAAAGATAGGCTTTTAAAATATAGTTATAACACAAGTACGATATTTAGACATTTCACTGAATTTAAGGTGGTCCCTGTCAATTTGGTAACAACTACATTCTGGGCTACCAGCCAGCTTGGCCTTTGTCTTAGCATTTATTTAGGCTAGAGTATGATATGTAAACAGAAAAAAGACTCTGTAAGCAAAAAGCACATTTAAGCCATCTGAATAATTATATATTTAAGACTTCTAAATGAAAAAGTTATATTGAGCCTGCAAAGTCAAGCACCTAGAAATTAGGAAATTCCAGACAATGTGCGGCATTAGTTTGATCCCAAATGTACCCATTCAGTGCTCCAAACAGGATATTCTTCTGAGAAGAAAAAAAATTTGCATAAAATCACATAGATAAAGATTGTATCATAGCACATTCACAAATAAGTAGAATTAAATTTACTTGGGCCATTATGTAGCTAGAATTTCCTCATCTTGTTTCAATTCGAAGTTTAAAAAATGTTCATAATTGGTTTTAGTTACGTAATTTTCCACAAGGTTCTTAGAATGGAAAGAAAAATGTTTTGTTATTGCATGATGGGGAGGTTGTTGTGTTACTGAACCCACATCACTTGTGCAAAGATTTCATCTAAGCTGAGAGCAAAAGAAAATAATCATCTGAAAGCCAAATGCCATCCAGTGGCTCACAGAATAGATCCACTCACTGGACAGGATGCACAAATTTCTGCTCATGCCTTTCCTAACTATCAAAGGAATTTCATTTTCTGGGGAAGAGGATTGATTGTGAGAGGACTTATTGACTGATTTGTTTGATAAGGGGGTAGCAGGACTAGGTTAAAGCATCATTTTCCATCACCTGAATAAATACAGAAAAATGAATCATTAGTAAGTCAAGTGTTTGTCAGCCACTGGAATTAATAAATTGATGTCAAAATTAGAGCTATTAATGGACTAACTAAAAGAAAATTCCACTTTTCTCTGTTGTTCCTGTGTGACTGGTATGTTTTTCCTTGTTTCCTACAATTTTACTCACAGTAGGTTGATTTGATAGTTATTATTCTTTTTGATAGTTATTTATTCTTTTAAAAATAGGAGACAGAAATGCTGCACCTTTGTTAAACTTAATTCCATTTTAACGTGTCAGAATTAAATAAGTGCAAGATAACTGTATGCTATAAAACTTGAATTTTAGAAATTCTTCTTTAACTTTTGTAATCTGTTACTTTTAAATCATCTCTGTAGTATTGCAAGGCTATTAGGGTGGGCTGGTCACCTGGAAGCCTGTGATTTCAGTGGAGGGATGGTGATTTCTGCCTCAGCAGTGAGATATGGCATAGTTCGACTTCAGGAATTGTCGGCTTCTGCGCTTATGAAGACAATTTTTCTCATATTCGTTCTAAAATATCGATTCTATAATTTCTAGAGGGTTTTTTATGGAGCACTTTAGGAATGAGACTGGAATATTTTGGGGGAAAAGGGGTGAAAAGTGTCGTGTGAGAGTATCTAATAAAAAAGCTGTATACAGTTTTGTCACTATATTGTGGCAGAAGAACCACAGTACTGTGGTATGTAGCAGCTGATCACATACCTTGATTAAAAGAAAAAATAGAAATTAAAAGAAAAAAGAAGAAAACTATGTTGCCAATGGCATCTCCAGCACTATAGAATACTTTTTAGATTGGACTTGTCTTTTGTAATGTGTCTCCCTACTCATATCCAGTGGGAGATTTGTTACCCAGCAGATACCAAAGTGGTTACAGTCCTACATAAGTACATTATCTGGCTTTTTCAAATATGTCAAGACTTGACACTGCAGTTTTTCAAGTCTCTTGCTCTTTTCCTGTACTCTGTAGGGAGTTTTCATTCTTTAGATTGGTTTAGCTTGTGATTTTAATGAGTTCAAATATTTTCCCTGCATACTTCATCTGAGCAATTTCAGATTAACATAAACATATCATACTGGTACACTAATTAGTGTGTATTTCAAATGTCTGATTGACAAGGCATATCTCATTTGGTCATGAAGCAGTATTGTGGAAGCAATTGCTGATCTTTCCGTTTTCTTTTGACAAAAAGAAAAAAACGGGAAACATTCCTAAAGCACCACTGCAGTCTATCCTGCCACATGTTTTGTTGGGTTTTGCATTCAGGTATGCCAACCTCTTTTATAAAAATTTAATAGAGTTCATAATTTTTTTTTTCCTGAATGATTTCTTTCTATTTTTCTGTTTCTTGTTACCTGACTATAACTATAAATTTCTCTTTCCTTAATGGCAACTATTCTTTGGAGGGTTTTTTCAGTAAAATTTAGTTACAAGTGGCTGTTAGTTAAAATGGTCACCACTTTCTATTGATTTTCTCAATCAAACCTGAGTTTTTCCTTAATGGTAGTGAAGCCTGGTATTTTTAGCCTTGGTGTGGGACTGGAGACAACCTATTCTCAGGGCTTATGGTAGACTTTAGGCGTATAGTGTAAAACTGTTGAATGAATTGAAAGTGGGTGATTTAAAATAACAGAAAGGAAGTCCGGGTAGTTTTTTATTTGTGTCACTGAGAAAATTCAAGATATGAAAAGCAGGAGACAGAAAAGGGAAAAATTCATAGATAGGAGACTATATAAGGAAAAATAGTTGGAATGAAGCAGAAAACTAAGAAAGTGCAGGGAAATGGGGCAGTGAATGTCTAAAGGCCACAGAAGTGGGATAAAGAGAGAAAGTTAGAGCTAAGTTAGAGCTAAGCAGAAAGGGTGATCAAAAACCCCACCAAAAAAATACATCTTCTGCACTGCTACATCTCAAAGTACTGAAACTTGAATTTCTTCTAACTGATACAAATAAATATCTTCCAGTTTTAGTGAACTGTGACACCTGAAGAGTTCTTTGAATTCTTGAGTGCAGGCACACTAAGAACTATAAGTTAGAAGATGTAATGCTAGCAATTGAAAGAAACAGAGATTTATGTTTTCCCCAGAGGACTCTAGTCAATATCTTAAAGTTGTTATAGATATACTTCACTCAACAAATATCACTGGATTCACTGTAATGGTAGCTAGGTTAAATTTGATGGCCTATGTCAAACAAGACAGCCCATGACATAGTTTCAATCTAAGAAGTGACATGCTTCTGCTATGCCTTGAACAAGCTTCTGCTATGTTAAACTCAGCTTCCATGTTTAAATGTATATTTTAGAAACTTGCAATGTTACCATCTTTAGTGGCTTTATAATAATGGTTTTTCTGGATGTTACAGCTCTGAGTGACTGAATCTGCTTTGGGGTATCACACTCCTGTGGTTGTCATAGAAAAGAAAAAACATATTGGGTACATTCTTAAGGCTTGCTGAACAGCAGACAAATTGAAAGTATGAACATTCATTTTTAAATAAAATAATTTAAAACTCAGTGCTGGTGATGAGAAAGAACAGCTTGGACCGATTTTGAAATTTTGAATGCTTGCCATGGAGTACTCTGTCTGTACAAGTGAATTTTTAACTCCAAGTAACTTAATGTTCATTGAGGAGTGACCAGTTCTCTACTTGAAGTTCAGGAGACAGATCAAAGAGCAGTGCATTTCCTTAAAGTCTCACTGCTTTAATACTTTTTGATGATTTTGAAGGTTTTAACATATGCATGTTTTTTGGAGATGGCAATACTGTCCATTTGTTTCATTACTGACTTTAGCTGTTTACTTCACCTAATTGTGCTGTTAAAGTGATATCAGTGAACCTTTTATGCCTATATTTTTATTCCTTGCTTTCTTCATGTTATCCGTTATATTTGTGTTGTATATTAGACTGTATTTTTAGAACTCTTCTGCACTTTGCAATGCACAGAATAGAATACTTCTATTTTGCAGGAAAGATAACAATTGTTTAATATTATATATAATCTACCACTAATAACACTTTTATTTTCAAGTATAAAAATAGCTGGAAAGAGAATGAGCAGGGGCAGAAATTGTAGAAGTGGAAGAGCTACCGATAAGATAGACTTGATCAGAGAGCCCAGCAGGGAGGGGATGTACTGAAAGCAAGATGCCACACTCAGCAGTTTCAGAAATCAGTGATGGAAAGCTTGGCAGTCAGCAGCAAACTGAAGCGTGGTCTGTAGCAAACCATCATTGCTGGCCTGCAAACAGGCATTTCTGAGCAGGCTTAACAGAGAGTGGGGGTGCCCAGATGTGAGCAGCTCCTCATGGCATTTGAATACAGGAAGGGCTGGAGTAGTTCTCAAGGAGCAAAAGAGATGGGTGACAGGCTCAGGGGAAGGTGCTTGGAGCATTAAGGTTTGAGAGGAACTTTACATTGTGACAGCAAGCGCATAACACATCTCCACATCTCTGTTACAGTCTGAGAATTGCTTGTAGAGCACGCTCAGGAGGCAGCATCTAGGGAATTTACAAAAGCCAGAATAACTAAAGATATAGTCAGTGAGTATGTGGAGGATAAGAATTTGTCCAGTGCTGTAACCGGAAAAGATAAACGGGGTTGTGTTTCTTGTTAAGATACCTTTTCAGGTCAGAAAACCAGATGATTTGCTGGACACTACATTAATTCCCAATTAATTTTTTTTTCTGAGGTGAAATTAGGATTTTCTAGATGTTGAGATTTACTTCACAGGGGGTTTTTATGTCCTGGACATGGTCAAAAAATGAAAAAAATGTTAAGATTTTATTTAAAAAATACATGTATCCTTTTTTGTCTTTTTCTTTTCCTTAGGTGGTGCTATATGTTTCAATTGTCAGTATATTTCTACTTTACTTATTGTAAATGTCGTTATCATTTCTTGAGGGTGGCTTCTTCAATAAAATGATAAAACTTTAGTTTTAATAAGTAAAAATTTTCTAGCGGTTTTCTCAAAGTTTGGCAATTCCATTACAGCCCCGTCAGCATCAGGATTCCTACCTGATCTTACGAAAACATCTCACACAACTAGGTCTCCTTCTCCTGCAAGGGTGGTCTCACTGGCTGCTGCCCTCTTCTTAACAAATCTGTAACCCTCAGGGGTGGGTGAAGCATGACCACAGCTGAGTGCCCAGTGCTCCAAAAGAGCCAGTTCGTGTAGGACAGAAATATAAATTATTTTTGATATATAGCACCACACTTCATTCTTCTGTTCTGTCTCTTAGGTTGATGTTGCAGTAAGGAGTCACCCCATCAGGTTTTAGTTAGGCTCACTGGATTGTTGTCTGCTATTTGATATTTTTCCTCGTCTGTTGTGCTCCCCACGACTGTGTTTGGAAGTATTGGTACATTCTCTCCGTATTCTTCATCTTCTGTTTTGCATTATGTCAGGCTGCATGTACGTGACAGAACATTTGCTTTTCCCTGGCAGCTGCCAGAGTTTTCCTTGATGAGCTCAAGATCAAATGCTTGTATTTGTTCAGGAAGTGTAATCTTTAATTTTCAAAAAGTGAGTTACTAATTAACTGCTGAATGGGAAAAAAATGCAAACCAAGGCATGGCTATCTCCTTGCCAGACTCTTTCAGTCCTCTCAGTCAGGGCTTCTTGAGTAGCTTCCCAATGTGACTGCTTCTTGCTGAAGATGCCTAATAGGATTTTTCAGTGCTCTGTGTATGCATGTTTGTTTACACAGCAATGTCAGCAGGGTATGAAATGCTACTGTTGCAGTCTCTGCCTATTTTACATGCTTGGCATGTAACTCATAACTAATGACAAAGACCGTGTATGTTTTTGGGGCTGTCTTCCTCTGTTGGAAAAGGAGAAAAAAAGTGAAATATCCTCATGACTGCAATTGGTGAGGTTTTGCAAGAGTGATGAGGTTCACAGGATCACAGAATGGCTGAGATGGGAAGGGATCTTCGGAAGTCACCTGGTCCAAGGTCCCTGCTCAGGCAAGGCCATCTAGAACAGGCTGTTGAGGCAGCTTTTGAGTATCTTCAAGGTGAGACACTCTGCCTTGGTTGTTCTTTCCCGTTTACTTCATCTCCAGTCCTGGCTGCTTCCTAAACTGCTAAACTAGGTGTAAACAAGCTTTGAGCCATCTCAGTGAGTTGAGCTGATCCACTGGGGCTTAGATGAATACCACTGCTGAAACAAGGGAGAGACATCAGGACTGCCCACCCAAGAGGAGAGGAGAGGAGAGGGAGCCATTTCTTTCCACAGCAGCAAGCTGTTGGCTCAGCTTACCCACCTTGTAAAATGTCATTTAAAGGGGATGAGGCAAAAATTAACTGTACAGAGAAGTGAATTTCTTGTACAAATGTTTGTCTTCTTTAGTACCCTTAAAGCTGTTCACTGTGCAGTAGCATGACCTGCCACAAATAGGAGATCAGGAATGGCACATGGAGGGAGGAAGAGCAGGGTTGTGGCAGCCCTGACCTGCAGAAGTTTAGCTGTTTTGGAGCTGCACCCTTAGTAGTTACTTGCATTAAAATACCTTAGCAAGCTTTCAGTGCCGTGCAACATGTGGAAGTGGAAAGAAAAGCATTAACAACATACAATGAGCCAACCTTCCATGGACCACATGCCAGCTGTTCACTATCCTAAGTTTGCAATCTGTTTCTGGTTTGGTTGTTTTGCTGTTACTTTAGGCTCATCTGGACAATGGTGGAATGTAAAAGTCTTGAATTTTCTTGCTGCTGTGGCTGTTAGGAAAGGGAAGAAGCTTAAAAGGGAAAGGGATTGGAGAAGTTTGGAAAAGATAAAAATGTCAGTTTACTGCCTTGTCACGCTTCAGCAGGAGATTCAGCCCACTTGTATTATCAAAAAATCTAACAGATTTTTCCCTGTCAGGGAAAAACATGGGGAAGACAACAGAGGTAGGTTCTTCTCCTACTCAACAGCTAAAAATGGAGAGACATACACCTACTGGATGAAAGTTGGTAACAGAAATAGAGGCAAAAATCAAGTGGAAGGAGACTCACCCCCAAGTAGTTTGTCTTGCAGTTGGTATTGACAAGGATCTAGATTTTTCATTTTAACCCCTGACAGGCAGCATTTTAATTTTAATAGATTTGTCCATTTTAATTTCTAGGACTGGTAAAACCTTTCAAAGTTTCGATTTAAAACTAACACTCAGTCAAAGCCCAGCTGCCTGCTTTGTAGGCACCTCCATTTTAGACAAAGAAAGCCATTAGCAATATATACACTCAACTTTGTTGCCTACCCAGTGCTTGCTAGAGTTGTTCTGTGGCATTTTCCACACACTACTCGAAGTAATGCTATGTCTGTTTGTTGATTTGTGTTTAATCACTTGTCATTCAGTGAAGTTGCTTAACACCCTAATTATATAATTGGCATTTCAAAATATGTTTCCTTAACCATTCTACAAGACAAAATAATGATTTGCACATGTGGCATCTGAAGAACTGTTCTTTTGCCAAAATTCTGTTTGCCACCTAATTTTTCCACTTCTCTTGAAATAATATCCCACGGCTGGCATTATGCATGCATCTAGCACAATGGAAATTTCATAGTTTTTGGTTTGCACAATCGTCATACAACCCCTTGATCTACACAGTGCAAGTAGAAACTAAATTTGACATCCTACACCCCTTCATTTCAAGGATTCATTTCAAGAAGCCAGGATCTCATAATAAATGCTCTGACAATAGACTTAATGGGAAATAAATGAGGTCAGGAATCATAAGTAATTCGTAATTAGTAACAGGTAATTTTGTAAGTATGAGCACGAGAAAGTTGTGGAGCAATGTTGAGGAGCACTATGATTAAACTCAGTTCCTAGACATCCATGCTTTCTTCCTTGGAGGTTTTTTTTTTAAATACCCCATCAAGAAAGAGCTGAAGACTTACCCTGGCTTGATGACTAATGGTTTACCTGAGAAAATTGCTTCACTTTTCTCTTTTATGTGCTTGTCATGATGCCCTGATGGAAAGTGTCAGATATCTCCAGGCAAAAGGGTGTTTATACTCTCTCCTATAGCTCATTTAACACAAAATCCAAGTCCCTCTCTCTGCTTCCAAACTCATTACCTGTACAGGTTTTTTGTAGTCACACTGGGTTTCTAAGTCCATTGAGTCAGAACACCCCACTGTTTGAGACAGAAAGGAGTCACCAACCAACCTTTTCTTCAGAGCATCAAATGTGCAATGTCCTTACTTGATACAGGAGTTTCTGTATCCCCAAAAGCTCTGTATGTGCTTGTGTCCTCCATTTCATAGCCCTTACAGACTGTCTTTGTTCTGATACTAATGCTTCATTCCAGCAAGATCCTCCACATATGCTAAATGTAAGACTGCTTCCAAGTAATTCACTCTCTCAAGGATCCAGGACTTGAGATAATAAACACTAGAATGGAGGTATCAAGCAAAACCGAAGCAGTGAACTCTTAAGTTAAACTTTAAATTTTATCAATATTTCCTCATATTCATTCTTTCTCTTTCCCATCATTAGAGAGACTGTGAGACCCAGTTCTCCACAGATCCTTACGGCTGTACAAATAATTGATTTTACAGTCCAAAAGCTCCTCTCTCATCCTTTATCCCCTCAAAAAAACCCACCAGTTCAAATTGGTCCAAAATAAAGAAAAAAATGCTTCTAGCCAAAAAAAATAATTAATTTTGTACTTGGGCATTTGTAGTGAAACTAAGAAAATGGCTGAGATTTACAAAACTGGTGGGAAAGGTGATGAACTATTTTACCAGTAAGCTTAGGGATTCACACACTCACGCAAGATGCAGAAGATGTAAGTTTTATCCTATGCTTGTCCCCACAGGACCGTGAACCCTCTTTAGGAACCCTTCTTATGCTACAGAGAGGCGCAGCTGGGCAGCCCCAGGAACACAAAGTGCTAACCACAGAGCAGTCCTGTTTTTTAGTCAGTGAACAGTTTGCTCAATAGAGCTGCATGAGCAGAAAAGTTTGGTGGAATTCTCATTTGATATTAACCCCTTTGATCTGAATCGTGAAAAGAAGGATTCATATCCTTCTGGGAGTTAAAGAGGCTATGATTTTTCACAGTCCAGTATTGACCATCAGGTGAATCTTCCCCTTCAGTTTTCACCACAAGTGGACAAAGCTAAACAAACTATAACAGATAACTTCTAGTTTCTGAAGGTATTTACAGTTTAAAATGTAAAATATCTGTCCTGAGTCTGGGAGCAGATCTGGCCAAAGCAAAACTGCTCTTTCCAATATATACCTGTTTCCTGGAGGAATGTGCTTACTTTCCTCTACAGCCAACCCCATCCCTGCCTCGGGTAGGCATCCAGCTGGTGGCGGCATTGTTCAAACCTCCAGCTGTGTGCTCCTCATGGGTGCAAGTTGCCACACGGACCCGGAGCTGAGACTGCCAGGTCAGGCTACGAAGGCAATTTGAGGTAGTAGGACATGTTCAGATGGAGTCACTGTGTTCCCCAGCAGTCCCTGGAAAGCCTTTGTCTTCCTCCCTTGTGTACTTCTTCTAAGCATAACCTGCAGACAAAACAAGATCTTTCTGTCCTTAGCATTCAGCTCTTCAGCTGTGTGTAAAAGAGCTTTACATTTGTTTCAGGATATTTAAAACTTGGTTGTGTGGCATGGATTTATAAAGGACATCTTGGCAGCTGCTGTTGCTGAATCTCTTGTATTGGCTGTAGATAAAGTAAGACAAGTACCGAAGCCTCAAGTCTCTTATGCTGATAGCAGTGGAGCTCTGAGCAGTCCCTGTACCCACCGTGCCTCAGCTACTTAGATAAAGATAACACCTTTTGCTGATATTGGTTACAAGGCTTATCCCAGTAATGGAAAGATTTTCAATGGTTTGTGAGGTCATAGAACGCCTGTTTAGACATTTCTTCAAAACATTGGGCTGTTCAGCAAGTCAGTCTTATTTCAGACTTGCCTCCTAAATATTTCCTACTTCAATACTGTTTTGAATAATTGGGGTAGTTTTTTCTAGCACAGCATGTTGTATGAAATTATGAATTGAGGAGATTTTTATGCTGTCATGTTTGATTTAATACTCCATTGTCATTTATGTGAAGTGGTATAATAATACACTGTCAGTCATTTAGTGGGGAGCTGGGCATACATGAACCTTTGTGCCTGTGAGTGGTGCTTCCCTGGGTGCCTCAGTTCATCAGTGCAGATAATACTGCAGAACCTGGGGCTTGATTTTGGAATGCCACAAAACAGGATCATTCTTTCAAATTAAATAAAAAGTAAAGGCTTAGTGTATAGAATTTTTTTTTTTTTGGTCATCATGTGTCTCTCCATGCTTGTGAGGAAAATAATAGGAAAAAAAAGGATAAAGAAATGTGCGCCATAATTTTATAAGCTGCAAAAGAGTTAAACCACAAGATGTGGGTTTGAGAGGGAGTTAAGGAAATTAAAAGGAGGCATCAAACATTGGCTTGATGCAGAAGTGCTTAAAATCTCATTTGCCCTTACAGAACAAAAATACTAGCAAGGAAGTCTGACATGCTGGCAAAGACACAATTTAGACATGTCAAACTACTTTAAGATAATTTGAAAGTTTCTTGGCCCTCATTTAAATAAACTGGATCTTGAGTTTTTTGGAACTCTCCTGATAAGTAACACTTAAAACCCTTTTGATCAAATACCCTTTCTCAGGCAATTACACGTTCTTAATTTAGAGGCCAGTTCAAAAGATTGCTTGTTACCTTCATTTAGCAAAGGTTCAAGTGCTTCAGTTTTCTGATCCTTTTAAAAAAGGCAAACAAGGAGAGTTTACATAATAAAAGTTCTTTTTTTATTCTCAAATTAATTATTTTGAAATATCTCACAGATTACATCAGTTTCTTCCTTGCATTCATGTTGCAAGATGGCGAGTATTGTATCTTGTTAGTGATGCATTAAATTAGTTGTTTACATTATAAAATCTAAACATATTAGAATCTTTTGTGTTTCTCTTCAAAGATTCCTATTCTAATAAAGCTTTCTGAAACAAGTAAGGTTGTCTTTTTTGCTTAGTTTATGCATCAGTGGAGAACCTAAAGATTTGTAGCCTCTAGCCATCCCCGTCTGTGTTTAGTAGAGTGTAAGGAAATTGTGTTTTGGACAATATATATTATATTTTCCTATAAAAGGGAAAGTTATGCTTTTAAATAAATTATTTTACATTTAGAAAAGGTAACACCTGAGACAAATGTAAATGGAAACAGTCGAAATTCATACTCTTCTCTCAAAGACTCTGTTTGGCTGCAACTTTTAATCGGAATAAAAGAAGTATGTACAATGTCCTGAAAAATAAAGATTTTGGCTGCATCCTTCCTAGTTTTGATGGCTTTGTTCACTCTTCGGGTAAAAGCGTTTCTGATGGTTAAGTGATACAAGACCAACATTCCGCAAAGAACAGTATTTGGGATTTTAAAGAAACTTTGCTGTTTGGACTCTCAGTTTTGCTCTATAACAAATGTTTTAGCAGAGTTGTAATGAAATATGAAAAAGAAGATCAAAAGCTGATAGCTTTAATATGGCTGGAGCTGCTTGGTGAAAGTAACTTTCACTTTAGAGGGAGGTTCGTGACTGAAGTTTTAGGAGCAAAGCAGCTTCTCAAAGAGTCAGTTGAGCAGCGTGGCTGTGGATGTCTACATTTACGCCTTGGCACACTCCTTTTCAGTGCAATATGTCTTAGTTCTTCATCTAGAGCCACGACTGCTTTAAGATATATATACTCTTAGATATATATATATATATACACACTTTTCAGGTCATACTGGTCATACTGCGTCTGCCTTACGAATCTGTGTTTTAATATGTTTAGGCATACATCTTCCTATCCTAACAGTGTTGACAAGTCATGAGTAAACAGCAGGGTTTTATTTACCTGTCAAAACCCCAAATAACTTGCATTAAGCCAGTGACCAAATACAATGTCACAGTTATACTTTATATCATCTGGAAGGAAGAGCAGCAAGCTAAGTGTTAACTTCAGAGGCAGATTATTTTCTGTGTACAAGATATGCCTTTTAGAATAACATGCCAAGAGCGCTTCGTATCTCAATAGCCTCCAGAACATACAGCAATATAACAAGCACTGGGTTATAGTAAAACTTGGGAAATGTGACAAAATAAGCAGTGGAGTGAACAGAACAGTACTGAAACCAGTTGGAAAAACAGGAAGGATAGAACTTGATAAAATTATGGAAAATCTTAAGGAACATCTAGTTTCTGATCATGACAGTGAGAAAAGCGATAAGGATTAAACAGCTATTTTTCAATAAGCTTTCAACTCTAGACAAAAAAGCAAAGTGATTAAAACGTACCAGAGACTTTTGATTAAATGAAAAAAGTAGCTTTTTAAAATGATGTGTAAAATTCAAAAAAGAGAACATATTATTTGCTTGAAAGATTTTTTTTTAATGAAAGAAAGCATGAGAAGGTATGAAACAGTCTGATGTCACAGCCTGCCAGAAGTCGTTTCAAAGGTATCACTTGCTGAGTTATTTAGGCAGGATGTGTTCCCTCAGCAGACTAAGGCCAGTGCCATGTGTAACGATGTAGTAACATTCGTCTGAACAGTTTTAGTGAAGTTAGAGGTTAATCATGAGGCTTTAAAAATAATACAGACTGTGATCCAAAGTCTAAAGTACAAATCAAGGTCTTGTGAGAAAAATTAAAGACTAGGTTTCAAACATACCCTCTAATTCTGGACTTCTGATTTGGGATACTTTATGCTGCAGTATTCATAAAAAAGAGCACACATAGCTTTTAAAACACTAGTTCATTAAGAAATTCTGGCCAAATGTCCTGATCCTGTAAACATTTCCGTACTCATGTAGGTCTACATATGACGTGTTCCATTAGATTACGAGATGATTGGTCCATGCAAGGTACAGAGTCAAAAATGCAAGTTCAGCTGGTGTGAGTGGAGGTTGATCTGAGGTGAGATACTAAACACAGCTACATCGTCTGGGTTTAGGATCCCGTCTTTGTTTTAGCTTGTCTAAGTGCCCAAGAGTAAACCACCACACCTCTGAACACAGTCTTGTTAAGAACTGATGTTCCTATAGTTATTTTTTTAAAGCCCAGGGTACATGAAAGCTGCAGTTTCCAGCTGTCTCATGATTTTTATAGTAGAATGAGTAATTTGTATTTTGAGCCCCCTTTTGCTCTTTCTATTTTGTTTTATAAAACATTGTAGCTGGCACTTGCATGCCCATTGCCTCCAGCTGGACAAAAGTGACTGAAGGGGAAAATTTTGTTCATAGTTGTAGAAAAAGAGGTGGTGGGAAGCATAGAAAAGTAAAGCATTATTTTTGAAATCACAGGATTTCATGTCCCTTGTCCTGACAACAGATATGTGGCTGGGTTATATCTTGAAGAGCAGTGTCTTGTTTTGAGTAATGCCTCTTACTTCCCTCCTAGACCTCCCTCCTAAAACCTTATTCCAGATCACAAATCATTCACAATCGAGAGAGCAGCAGCCCAGAGTGTCAAAGACTGGTATTTGACTGATGGTTCGGTCGGGAGTGCAGTTTTGAGGGGGATGGTCTTTATCAGATGGAACAAGATTCTAGGTTGTATGTTATGAATTTCTTCATTTGCAGTCATGGTCTCCATGTCAAGTAGAAATTAGAAGGTAAACAAGCCAAGTTGCTAGCTAGAAGTGGTATAACCAGGAGCCGTGCTTTGGTTTCTGTTATATAAAAAGGTCAGAATGTCTTTTCAGGTTGTGAATTGGACAGTGTGAGTAATTGGTGTAGTGCGTTGGCTCTGGAAACTTGCTAAAGAGTGTTTCAGAGTGTGCATCTGAAGTTTCCATTCCACTCCTTGTCTGGCAGAAGAAAGAAAAATCTCAATATCAGTCTTACTCTTCTCTACTTTGGGGAGAAGTTGTGCACCTTTCTTCTAATCCCACATTCCTCTACCTTTTACAAGACCTTGGTTTTGTCTTTGATACTCTTGAGACATCTCCCAGCAAATCTCTCTCGTTGTAGGTATTGCAGGTCCACTGTCAGGTTACCCACACCTTGTCTCATAAGCAGAGTAACTTAAGCTTCTTTAGTCTTGAAATGCAGGGAAGATTTTACATCCTTGCCTTATTTTTTTTCAGAAGACATCTGGTCTGTCAATATACCTTTTAAACTTTGGAGCTTAGAGCTAAGTGTGGCCAAGTTCTAGTATATCAATGCTATCTCTACTGGTGATAATCATTCTGACCGTGTGCCTAAGCATTTGCTGTTGTAGTCTTTGCATTACTTGTGATATCAATTTTTTAATGTTGTCCTTTTTCTGGAATAAATGACCTGCATCTGAATGAGATGGAACTTGCATCAGTGTGGATTACCCATTGAAAGTTCCATTTTGTAATGCTCACATGTCAGCGTTAAGGGATTACTCCCTTTTTATCAATTCATACTCTTTACTTGGGAGAAAGCAAAGAATATAGCCAGAATGCCTTATCTGTGTTGAAAGTAGGTCTTTATATATAAAAAATAAGAGTCAATTTCCCCTAAATTTGATTATTTAATGAATTCCATTCCTTAAGTACCGAAAGTAAAGTTCAAAATGTTAACATGGTGGTATGATTAGGATGCTTTTGATGAACGTGATTTGTATGAGGCTGGGCTCCCATTCAGAATCAATCAATCAGTGCCCAGCAAGTTTTCTGAGTAAATGTCATTAAAGGTTGCATTTACAGGGAATGTATTTGTGTTCTCTAAATAATCATCTGGCGTACTCTTTGCATAATATCCTTATGTAGTGTCAAAAATTACAGAGAAAATAAATCTTAAAAAATGCAAATTTTCCTACCAATGTGCAGGAAGCAGCATACATCTGAGCAGTGATGTTGAAACCAATTTATTAATGCAGTCCTATGTCAAAATACTTATACAATGTTGAATATAATAAAATTATGGCTAAGATTAAGAACAGAGTTCTTCCAAATTGCCCCAGAGCAAAAAAAAAAAAAAANCTGACATGCTGTCTGTCTATATGGGAAGTAATGTATATATTTTATGTTCATTCTGACAGAAATTGCAAAAATTTCTATGTCATTACAAAGCACTTGTGTGAGTAGTTAAAATTAATTCACAGGAGTAACTTGTATGTAAAGACACTCACTTACATAGCATTTTCAAGACCTGGCCCAGACTTTAAGTTTCTATTAACATACTTAAAATACCTTGTCACGGTGGTGTATGCAGTATGGAGTATACATCAGATACACAATCAAATTATATTTCATGTTTGAAATACATTTTAAATATTTTCCTTTGCTATAAATTTCTTCAGTACAATGTTTTTTCTGCTGAAATCTGAGAAGATCTCTTTAATTGTGTAGTGTTGTGTTTCAGTAATTCAAGTCATGGTGCAGGTGGTACATGGAGTTTACTGATGTTGGAGATAGTATTTAAACAACTCCATGCTCAGAGGTAGTATATCAAAAGTTTTTAAATTGAGGGTGACAGAAACTGGTGCTGCACTTTCATGTTATTCAACAATGTGGAAGAATTTTGACATACAGCTGGAATGATCAAACTACACCAGTTTTACTGTCTAACTTCATTTGACATGTATTTCAAAGATATTTCAAAATTATTAAGTTGCATATAGTCTTACAATTAGAGAGTTTACCTTCCTTATGGAAAATTTTAATAAAGTCTGATACAAGGGAGCTTATGATCTCAAAACATTACATAAAGTAGATATATTTTTTTGTAAATCTTCTTTTATGTTTAATTTTCAAGTCATGTAGAAGTTGTAGTTTCTACAGGAGCTGTTACTATAAAAGTGAAGCATGCTGCTACTAACCAGCCCACATTATTTTACAAGCACACTTCTTCCATTGATATAGGAAGAGACTGGCCTAGAAATACAAAAAATTGCTTTAGCTCATCAGCATTTTGTGTACATGTAATAGGTAAAATTGGAAAACAAAGGTAGCAGTAGGAAGCCCACAGCAGTTTGGTGATACATTAGAAATTATATGATTTGTGCAAGCTTAAGATGAGTTGTAGAATATTTACTGGTTTGTTGCTTTTTGATAGAAAGCCAAGAAAATTCTTTTAAAATCTTTTTGTTGTTTTGCTTAATACTGATGTGACTCAAAGAGCATAGGGGTAAGCACAGATATAAACACTTTTTTATAGGGTAAAAACTGTGTAATTTAAAATTTTCTGTGAATACTTGCATTTGTTTAGGATTCGGACATCTGGGACCCATAGGACTTGATTTACTTCTTTAGTTGCCTAAATGTATGTCCTATAAAAGAAATGAGGATTTCAATACTTGAGAAAACTAATTTAATTACAAAAATTACTGTAAAGAGTAATGAGTGAAAGTTAGTTATATTAAAAATATCTACTTGAAAGTGGCTTCCTGGGTTTTTAATTTAAACTTTAAAATTCTTTTTTGTTTAATTATTGTGAAGCATTTCCCTACAATTTTACCTAGCGTAAGATATTTTATGTCAGTGATGCCTTTTTCTGTCTGAGTACCAAGTGCATTATTGCACAGGGATTCACAAAGGGTGCGTCAGCATAACAGCGCTTCATAACTATCTGACAAAACAGCGAGTGATGGTTTGGTGTTTGCCGTGCTTATCTGCAGCAATAACAAAGGATTAAAAGCTTCCTCGCTCCTGTGTTATAGTCCTCGTTCTTTCTCTGCTGGCTCACACGGGCGAGAGAGACGTGTTTATACCAAGTACAAAGCCCAGCAGAGGCTGGAGGAGGGAGCTGCTAAGTAAGAAGTCAATATATGTCTCATATAAGGAAAAGCAGCGTCCTGTGCAAGAGCCATTTCTATGAAACAGAAGCCTATGGGGGAAGGATTATGACGTGTGATTGAGACACCTGTTGAGAAAATAGGCAACTATTGACAAGTCTGATTCATGACTGAGTGACTGCTCTGCTAGTCTTCACATGATCCCCACCGAGAGCGAGCCTCGACCGCCTGCTAAACAAGGGCTGTTTGAAGTTTCTTTTTAACATTTCCAAGACGTTAATTCAGCAGGACATCTCCACTGGGGTTCTCGATGTCACCAAATCAGCAGCTGTTGAAATCCATTCACTTCAGCATGAAATGTTTGCATAAGTTTTTTTCTTTTTTTCTTTTATTTGTGACAACAGCAAAGTAAATAAAACCCTAAAAATCTTGCACTACTCAACTTGTAGATGTGTGAGAACAGCTTCTGGTCACAATTGTAGCTGCTAAGGCAAAATATTTATTTGTAGAGAACAATGACAATCAGAGTAGTTTACTATGATAGAGAAAAAGTATTGATTTTAGTAGACATTTCTGCGGCATTTTTCTAGTGTAAACATTCACTTGATTTTTGTGCCAGCTGTCAAACTTGTGTGAAAAGTGTTTTGAAATTGAATTGTCGTTGTTTTTCAATTCAAAAAAATCTTTAAAGTCTAAAAGCAAATGTTTCCTATTCTTTCCAGTCAGTAAATGAAACGCTGTTTTTTGTGTAGGAAAACATTTCTATCTGACTCACATTTCCCTGAGAAAACAGCTTGTATCATAGAATTAGTTTAGTTTGAAGGGGAAACAGAACAAGGCAAGACATGTAAACATATTACAAAGCTTACTTTGATATTTAAATGCTTTTATTCTTTTTTTTTTTTCATTTCCTGGCCATCTGAAAAAAGGTGTGGTGAATGTAGTCAATTGTAAATAGAAACTCTGTATTTTCAGTCAGCTTCATTGTTAAACCCGAGAACTGCTGACCGCATATGAAGACTCCCGGTTTGAGCCATCCTTCCTCTGTTTATTAAATCTGTTAAGACTTAAGTGTATTTTTACAAGTTCATTAATGTATTCCATTCTCTCTGATGTATTTTTTCCCACTATTATCAGATTTCATTATATGGGAGGAATTATCAGATCAACCCATTATACAGCCAAGCAGCGTTAAGTCTGATTGGAATTTGGGCTTCCCTCCGTTTACAGGGGGAATATTGTGTAAATCAGACTCTCAGGTTTCAGTGGGAGGCACAGGGCTGCACAGCATCCATTTGTCAAGTTGATTGCACCTCAGCGAGGCTGCATTAGCTTGTCTTTGAACAGAAGTGAAATCCTATGCGAAGCTCCCCTTTCTGTCATTTACACTAACATCCATCCTCTTAAACCAAGGCCTCAGAGAAAAAACAAAGTGATGGCACAATATAATCAGTCACTCAGGTTGTCTGTCATCTGTTTTCTTAAGGAAATGACTTTTAAGTTAGTGGAGCAGAAAATTGAAGAAAATTAGCAGAAGGTTGTTGTAGAAGCAGGAGGAATTTTTAAAAATTACAGATGTACAGAGAGAAGCTCTATTGCATAGAGCCAAGAGAAATGCAGTTGATTCTGGTTTTTGCTTCAGTGTTATTATAATGCCAGCGTACCCAATATGCAATAATTCAACTTTTAATGAGACTTTATTCATAAACTTGAATTGGCCTGTAAACACACAATAAAAAGCTGGTATGCACATTTTCAGCTTTTATATCAGTGACTGTGTTTTATGATGCTGGATACTCCAGTAATTCGCACTCTTTTCCGTGTGTCAGGAAAGCTGCCTACATATCTCAGAAATGTTAAGCTGAAAAGGCTGTTGTAAACAGCTCTGGGAAGAGGCTTGTAAGTTTATTGAAAGTCAGAGAACTGACTTTTTACCTAATGAAAATGGCAGTAGTAAATAACATTAATTACTCAAAACTCATGCAGTACAACTGCGACTGTTGCTACAGGGTTAGAGTCGTAAATGAAGAGAAGATAAAGATGCACATTTTGCTTAAGATAAAAAGCACCACATTTTAATATACTCCTTTTCCTCCCATCTTCCTAAACTCTTCTGTCCACTTTGGAGGTAAGTTTTTAATTAGGGATCCTTTGGTTTCACTTCAATCACTGAGAGAATCCGTTTTGTCATGTGTATCTTAAGGGAGCATTTTTCAGTGTGGTATTTTTTAAAGGAGGATTGTGTATGGCTATTTTAAGTTAGAGCAAAATAACACATTCCTAGTCTAAAAGAAAAACAGTGAGTTCTTGCAACAAACTGGTGTGAATTTTGAATTTATTTAGTTATTTTGAAATAGATACGCCTTCTAACAGCTTATCATGTAGTAAGTGACTAGCATCTGTCAAATGTGCTGCTTTCTTTTCTTTTCTCCCTTTTTCATTCTGCCCAAGGGAAAATTGCATGTGGTCTTTATTTGTTTATATGATAAAAATATGGTAATTTAAATCTTACAGTGCAGTAATAGAAATATTACTGATCTTGGGTGAGAAACCTCTTTTCTAATATTTCTTTTTCCGCATTTTTTTCTGCTATAGACAAGGGCACAAAACCTCACAAAACAAGTCAGGTTATTAAATTGCTCCCTCTTAACATTCCTTGAAAATGTAGAGAAAGGTTAATATTTTCAATACTATGCATCATATGTTCCTATAACTTTCATGAATAACTGTGGATTGCAGCTAGTTAATTTTTCAGTCACTAAGTATTAAGACTTGTCATGTGTCCCTTGAAGAAAACTTAAATTGGCTTGACAACCTTGAATACACTTAAATTTGAATAGTTTTACATGAAGACAGTCAGATATATAAGCATCTGCAGGATCAGAGCATTAGTGAATCCATTTTTCTCTTCAAAAATAAATCTTAAACTATTTCAGGAGGAAAGTGTTTTTAAACCAAGCATGTGGAATAACATAAAAAGTTACAGATACAGAAATATCAAATGCACTGCTCGTGCAACTCACATTTCATTAAGATATATATTACTTGAGGATGTGATATGAAGATGATAATGGCTACATTTTGCACTACTTTTGCCTTTTATACCTTAATGTTAACATTTAGGAATTCAGGAACTTGAGAGCCTTAGAGATCAATCTTGATTAGTTTATTTTTCTTTGTTAAGATTTTGATAGACTGGTAATGCTTTTGTTTGAAAGAGTATTCTTTACTTCCTCTTGTGGGGCATGAAATATTGTTACATCCAGGTCTTCCTCTGAAATAGTGGAAAACAATTTAGGTAACTGAATCTTTGATGAGGAGACCTGAGATTGAAAGTTCTGGCATTTAATTGCCCTTTTACTCATAATTCTTCTATGTTTAACCTCAAAGGTGATTAAAAAACTTACGTCTTAATTGCATAGCCTCATTCAATCATTAGTACTTTGCCTTGCAGCAATTTATTACAACTTTATTTCCCTGAACCATCAATGAAGATGATGCTGAATTTTATATTAGCCAAATGTCCTTTTGAGATTAATGTGGTAATATAGATTTTATGCAAGCTTTTTCCGCTTTAGTATTTGTGTTATTAGATTGGGGTTATAGGTATAGCACAACTGCTTGGGCAGTTTAGAGAATGCTGTGTGTATTGCCTCAAGAACTGATGCTGGTGTTTTACTTGAAAATGGGCATCTGCAAGAGGAAATAATAGCAGGGCGTTCTCTGATGTGCTTCTCTATAGCTATTTTTACAGCTTACTCACACAAGGTTTTCCCCTTTCAAGATAATAGTTGGACTCCCATTGTAAGAAAGCACTGGGATCAGATGGGTGAGGAGAGTTCGGAGGTGGGGATGTGGGTGCTGTGCCACAAATGCCATTGTTGATGTTGGGCAAGTCACTGTAAATTGCACTTATCTTTCATGGTTGTCTTTTGGAGGTCCCTACATTCTTAAAAGTTTTAAGGATTTCAGCTGTTAGGGCTCTGAAATACCAAAACCCCCTTTTGTCAGTTAGAACTCATCATGAGCATGTTTTCTGTTATGTTCTTTAATTCATTTTGGATAGATATTTAAATATGACAGGTAGAAAGCATCGAGACACTTATGTTACTCTACATAACTGCCATAATTTAAAAATTGACAGCTTTTCCGTACCATTCTCAGATTAGAACTGGCAGATACTGGCATCCTCTTTACAGGCATTTCTGCTTGCTCAGAGCTCAGGGAGATTTCAGTGGATGAGGCTGGTTTGATGAATGCTTCGAGTGAGGTGTGCTGACACCAGTGCCAAAAGCACCGTCCTGGCTTTCCCCTGCTCCTGACTTCTCATTCCTGACCCTCTATCATGCTGTCCTTTGAGCTATCACAGCTGTTTATCCTCCAAGCAGTGAGGGAGAGGAGGCTGGGGGAGGACAGGGCTGCTGCCATCACTCACTGCTCTGGTGCAACCAGCAGAAGTGTTGGTTTGGCTGCAGATGCTGGAGCCAGATGAGTGGGGTATGTAAGCAAACCAGAAGGGTCTCCCAGCATTCCAAAAATGTGAACTTATAAAGTACCATGGAACTTGGTGAATGCTACATCCTTCCTCTAAGGAACAGGTAAGTTCATGCTAGCAGCAGCTCAAACAGCAGCACCCTCCACCCTAAACTCTAGCACATTTCGTCTCCCGAAACAAAAGCTTAAGTGAGGACACACTCAGGCACTTGAACTAAGTGGAAGAAGGGTATGACTGGATATTAAATTAATCTCAGTGGAAATTGGATATATCTGGAAGATTAGGGCAAAAGCAAAAGAAAGAAAAAAGCAGGAGAAAAAGCATACCAGAAGACTCAAAGGAGGAAGAGAATGTGAAAATAAGAAAGAATTAGATAATCACTGTGGCAGTCCTACAAAGGTCTGAGTGCTGGCTGAAAGGGCTTCAAGAAGTGAAGGCAAGGATTTTTGTTGTTGTATATCTCCTGCATTGAAGGAAACAGGAGTAAAATTGGGAGTGGGTGATTTTGAAGGTGTTTTTTTAACTAGATATGCCTAAAAGATGCTTGACTTCATAATTTTCTCCTCTTAATAGAAACAGCCCTCAGGGCCTCAAACTTTGGCTAATCATTTAGGTCAAAAGGGTAATAATAATGTAGAAGACCATGAATTAGAAGTGTACCCTGGGGAAAGCTTGACCCAATGCAGAAGTAGAAAATAACCATACAAAAACTCTGTAATGGGATCCTCTGAAGCTGAATGGGAAAATGAGGGCTCATACAAATATGCTCACCATCTAATATGAAACATAACTCCAGAAGTATGTATTTTTATTCCCTGTTACGAGTGAAACCACAGTGGAGTTACTGTAACACTGAGGCTGAACTAATCCCATCACAGGATCAGATCTTGGTAATAAATAGTTCCAGGTGTGATCCAAGGATTAGGAATGTTTAGATTTTTTTAAACTGAGAGGTATAGAGGTTTTTCAGTCTTTCCACTGAGAAGGGAGGATTGTGTGAGGTGCGAAACTTTGTCTCTCAAAAGACAGACCTGCCTATGGCATATCCTTTTTTACTGGTATATCTATCTCAAATACTTTACCAAGAAAGCTGATATTATTCTGCATATGTTATGAATAGTGAAATGAGGAATGAGGATGCCCATCATCTTGCTGGAAGTTAGCCACCATGGTGCTGGCAAACCTGGAAGTATAAACACTGGCACATTGCTCTATTTCATGGGTTCTGCTGCCTTCCAGGTCATTCTTAAAATCTGCCATTTTATTTATTGTGAAACTTTGGGTTGGTGATGGGACATGTTTGGAAAAGAGCGGCTCTTGAATATGCCCATCTTGTGAGCGGCATTAGGCAGGAATGGAATGAGCATGTATGTAAAGAGTGTGCCATACTACACACACGTGAAGGACCACAATAAGGCTACGCAGGCAATCTCATAGCCAGTGCCTTCACATTTCTCAGTCTTCATGTCTATGCGGACTATGTCTAAGTGCTCGGAGCTCTATGAAGTAGGCTTAACTTTTGTGTGAGGTTGTTAGTCTCAGTTCCTTTCCACAGGCTGTGGCTGTATTGGCAGCAGATAGATGGAATAGCAGCAGATAGTGCTGATTATCTCAGACACATAATTTAGTTAAGTTTGTAGCTGAAAAAGGAGCTGCCAAGAGCTGTTTCTGTGGTCACACTAAGCATTTATATCTGTTTCTGTACTATCATCCCTCCCCAGAATTTATACAATGGTATATAACCATTTATACAACCCCATGCAGCACTACAGGCTTGGGGAGGAGTGACTTGAGAGCTGCTCAGCAGGAAGGGGCCTGGGAGTGCTGGTTGACAGACAGCTGAATGTGAGCCAGCGTGTGCCCAGGTGGCCAAGAAAAGCAATGGCATCCTGGCCTGTATCAGGAGTAGTTCAGCCAGCAGGACCAGGGCAGTGATTGTCCCCTGCACTTGGCAGTGGTGAGGCCAGACCTCAAATCCTGTGTTCAGTTTGGGGCCCCTCATTTTAAAAAGGACATTGAGGTGCTGGAACGAGTCCAGACAAGGACAGTGAAGCTGATGGAGGGTCTGGAGCACAAGTCCTGTGAGGAACAGCTGAGAGAACTGGGGTTCTTTAGTCTGAAGGAGGTTGAAAAGAGGTTGTAGTGAGGCTGGGGCTGGTCTCTTCTGCCATGTCTCAAATAAAAGTATGAGAGGAAAGGACCTTAAGTTGCATCAGGGGAGGTTTAGATTGGATATTAGGAAAAAATTTTTACTGAAACAGTGGTTAGGCATTGGAATAGGCTGTCCAGGGAGTTGGTGGAGTCATCATCTCTGGAAATGTTCAAGTGGCGTCTGGATGTGGCACTTGAGGACATGGTTTAGGGGTGATTATGGTGGTGGTAGAATGATGGTCGGGTTAGGTAAACCCTGCCAATCCTGTGATTCCATGATTCTGTATCAGACCAATAGGTAAGTGGTCACTTCCACTCATAATTTTCCATGTGTGCATTCCACTTATGGGCAGGATTAAAACAGTTTGGGATCTGAAGCCTAAATCCTTAGCCCCCTAGTCCAGAGTGATCAGAATGAAAAGAAAGCATGGTGAAATAGAAAGAGTGCAGACACGACTGCATCTCTGCATCTACACTGGCACTTACGGAGAGAAAGCAAGCAGGTACTGGAGATCTGTGCAAAGAAAAGAGTCACCAGTAGGCATCAATTATAGGGCCTCAGACTATGCTTTCCTTCAGTGTGTGCTGCTGAGCAGAGGCTCTGAGCCAGGGACAAAGTGTTCTGGGACATGTCCTCTGTAATACTTTTAGATTTCTTGAATAATTCACAAAGCTTTTGGGCACCTTTTCCCCAAACACACACAAAGCCAATTGTGCTATAGAAGAGAGTTTGAGAAACTCTGTAAGGAAAGCAGCTTACTTGTTCAGCCTTTATATAGGCATTTTAGAGTAGATTGCATTATTCCCTATTTTGAGAGAATGACAAAGCTGAACATATAGCTTTTGCAGAGTTAATATGCTTTAGTGATTTATTTTGTATCTCTTGGTGAGAGTTACTGCCTTATTTACATTTCAATAGTAATAGTAATGTCCTGCATATAGGTATATTGCCTTTGATCGGGAACAATACCAATTCCAATACCAAATGAAGAAAACTGAGTACTTCATGATTTAATTACTTGTGTTCTTTTCAGGAATAATTAAAGGGTCATGCCAAAATCTTATCAGAGCATGACTATTTAGCATGCCAAGGCTGAAGCTATTTAGGTGGCATACTAATGATTTATTTGCTGACAAGATTCACTTTTAGAAGCTCTCTCTTCACTCTTTCACTTTTGATAGAAGTGTAAAAAGTGTAGTTATCAAAAAGCATTAGTGGGAAGCAAGAATAAATTTTCAAGTGACCTGCGATTAGAGATGCTTTGGTTTAGAAAAAAATCATCAGAGAAACTGATTTTTCAGAACTGAGCAAATATTTTCTGAAAAATCAAGGTATGGGTAGGTATTTGAAAGTCAACCAGCACTGGCACAGCTACTTATGTTAATCCTTCTCTAAATCTTCACCATAAAATTTTTAGACTTTAGTTACTTATCTGGAGCACCACTTTAATCTGTAAGTATTAGCTTGTTTCAGAAGTGTTGCAGCTGAATAGGAAAAATTGGTGGTTAAATTTTTCTGAATAATTGAACAATCTAAGACACTGTAAAATAGTCCATATATGCTTTAAAAAAATAGATCCTCTATTTGCCATTAGATCTTCTTAAGCCCCAAACATCTACCTGGTTATTTTTTAATAAATGTTTTCTTTATAAGATTAACTCATCCATTTCCAAGCAGTAGATTTAACCATTTCCAGTAAAATACAGTTTTGAATATTGCATATACCTTGACCTACAGAGTTAATCCACCGCTTTCCTTGAAGTATATACTCAAAAACATTGGTCTTTTGCAGAAGAGACTTTAAAGGATTTATCCGTAGATGCTTGAAGGAACAACCATTTGCTAAAGTAGTATTAAGACTTGCAGATTATGTTTAACATTTGAAATACATCAGTAGCACTAAGTCAGAGTGTCTCAGCAACTAACTAGTCCGAGAAAGAATCGGTGGTATCCCACAAAGTGCTGATCTTCAGCATTTTTAGTGCTTTGCAGAATAGATTTCTTAGTCCCAAGGCAATTGTCCATATCATGCAAGTGCTGCATACTATTACAGTCAGAAGCCTCCGTTTGAGCGTAATCCAAGAAAAAATGCCAATGTATTGTTTCCAAGTTCTTTTTGTGAAATATTTGGCTCCAGTGCATAGCTAATTTTCAAAAGGCTCTTTGAAAGTCTCTCTTTAGAAAAATATGTATTTTTTATATGTGCATAGTTCATTTTTAACCCAAATCTAGCTAAAAATTGCCACATAAGCTGTTTTTCAATAGAGGGCCAATAGCCATATTTTTGTGTCTCCACAGAAGGAATACATTTATATTTTTAAAATGTAAGTATTTGAGTAGCCATATAAAATAAGCAACAGGAAGGCGCCATATTGAATTCATTAAGATGTCTCTCTCATATATAACCCCAAGTATCTAGATCCTTATAATTTTATTGGCAGAGGGAACAAGTACATGGCTTGACAGATCAGCTGGGCTATGAATAGCTAAACATTAACACACTTTGAAGCTCGTGTTTTGGTTTGGGTTTCTGCCTTCAGTGTAGGTTAAGAAGTCCCCACTGATGATACCATCTCCAGACCATATTTAGCAGACATATTTTGCCTGTCCTGTTATCACCCCACCAAAGCCAGGAGATGGAGTATCCTTTGATCCCTGGTCCCTTTGGCCGTTCACTGCTCAGCTTTCTTGCAGCTCTTTGTTCACTAGGGCATAACTTCAAGCTCAGTAGCACAACACGCTTGCTGGACTGTGGAGCTGCCAGGCCCTAGGAAGCTGTGATTCCTATGGCTGTTGCTGTCCCGAGGATCAGTGGGCTCAAAGAAAACCAAAAGCAATGAACAGGTCACTGATTCAGCCTTCTTCTACTTTGATATAAGTAATTATTAGGAAACAAAACTTGACTTTCACTTCATAACCAGAAATTAGTACCATTTTTGTTTGACATAGTGACATCTTAAGTTGTTAAAGGGAGCCCTTGGTGGCTTTCAGGGATTAGTAAGGGGAAATATTTCACTTGCAGGTCAGCTGCACGGATCTGTGCTGGGGCATGGGTGATTGACAGCTGTTCCAGTGCGATGCCTGCAGGAGGCCCTGTGAAGGAAGCTGCAGGTTTTGGGCTGGGTAGGCAGGTGTCAGCACTGCAGTCCCACGCTGCCATAATTAGTAATCTCTGCCGGCAGTGCCATGACGGCTGCAGGGACCGCGTGGAAACCCAGTCTCAGGGTGAGACCTGGGGGCTTGCTGCTGCTGGGGCTGTGCTTGCACGGGGAAACAGTGTGAAATCCGCGCCTCATACAAGCTCTCTCCGGGGATAAGGTTGCTCAAGTGAAGCAGAAACCTGTCCTGAATTGCTTTGTGCAGGCAGTTCTCTTTAAGTGTGAGCACTACGGCATGGGGCAGCTTTGGAGAAGGGGAATGCCAAAGGGAAGGCTTTAATGCCCTTCCCTATTTCTGTCCCAGATTCCTTCCCACAAACCTGCATTTCACCAGAATTTTTCCCTTACTGCTTCAGCTCCTTGCTACACTTTCCCATGCAAGCTTTTTTTTCCTTGTAAATGATGTGAAGCAAATACCTAATGTTATCTTTAGTGCTGACACAAGAAAATTAGAGGAGGTATATTACAGTCCTGTTCAGTATTCTTTCCAGAGAAAACTGCTGGTTAGGTCAATTTACTTGGCACTGTACACTGCTTTAATCTTAACTCAAGGCCTGCTATAGATGTACAGCAGCTGGGTCTAATGTCTTCATGCATGGTTGCAAGCAAGTCAGTTAATTTCTGTTTGTTGAGAGGTAGGAATCAAGCAAATTTTTCTCTGTTGAATGGAAACATTGTGGAGCTGGTAACAGGTGAATGAGCAATATGGGGTAAGAAAACAACCTGGAATTACTGTCTGAGCTTTGAAGGGCTGGATTCCATAACAGAGAAGTCACAGTTTCATCTCGTTTAAAATGGCAGTAGTTTATCCCCAAACCTTCAGTTAGAAGAATTCAAATGAAAACTGGCTTGACAGACCTTGTTTGTGGGAAAACGTGTCACCAGTGAAGAAGCACTCAGCTTCAAGTCCACTTGCAGTGCTGTAAAGTGCTAACTAGGGTGGTCAGTTTATTGCTAAACCTTTACTCAGTGTACAAAAGCTAAACAAATTGCTCCCCTGTCATGCTGAGGTCTGCTCAGGCTCTCGATGACCTCTAGGGTTGTATTTATCAAGCTTGGTGACATATGTCCATAGAAGTAGCCCTGGCTGTGCAGACTGTCACCCATGGCCCAAGGTGCTGCCACATTCTGTGAAGTCCTCGAAGACTGGAGCTAAATTCACTAGATCTTTTGACTTGAAACAGGTATTTAGTGTTATAACCGGTCAAAGAGTTAACTACTTAAAAATAGGTGCTCATAAAAATGTCCAGTGTTCTGATTAAATGTAAGACGTATGAGCTATGGGCCTGTAGCTCATTGTATAACCAATTAGGCTTCTATCACACTAACTAATGGTAGCTTAATTACAAATACACCTTAAAATTACCTAAAACTGTTCATATATTTATAAAATAAAACTTTAGATTAAAAAAGACAACAAATCTAAAGAGTAGAAAATAAAATCCAGGTCTTTCTTCTCACAGATGATGTGGGCAAGGGGAGAGAGGGAGAAATAATCTTCTCAATTTACTCTATTTCGTTGAGTATTTCGTTGTTATTGTTCCTGTGTCTGTATTCATAGAATCATAAAATTTTGGATGTTGAAAAGAACCTTAAAAATCATTTAGTTCTAGTCCCTCCGCCATGGGCAGGGACGCCTTCCACTAGATCCAGGTATTCAGAGCAGAAGAACATACTTCCAAGCACCATAATTTTTTCTAACAAGACCTTCTTCATCTGTACAGCCTAGCTTCTCTCATTTAGTGCACAGGCATTTATAAGAAGTGGGAAATATCAAGCCAAGTGGGATGCCAAATTAACCCTTCTTACTCCATAGTTGGCATTGCTGCCAAAGTCTCCATATTGTCTAATCACCAGCTGAGAGAAGCTACATCTCAGAAGCCTTTTACCAAAGAATCAGTAAAAGGCTATTGAAAATGACAACCTCCGTGGGATAGAGAATAAGCAGAATTAATGATGTAATTTCTGTAGAGTATATCTCTGCTGTTAGTTGAAAGAACAGCTAAGATGCAAACATGAGTCTGATATTTCCTCTCAAGCTTGGCTGCTTAAAGCATTTTGCTGTCAAGTTCTGTGTTTACCTAAGCCCCTAGGGGAAAAGCCACCTTCCCCTCCCCTACCCCTAGTGGAGCTAATGAGCCATGCCTGTTATCCTCCCAAAACTCTTGTTTCAGCAGAAATTAATCCACTTTCTTTGCCCGGTTCTAACACATGCCACCACGTTAAGCCAGGAAAATGAGCCTTCTTGCCCTTTTATGCTCACTGGAGACTGACAAATAGGTGGTACTTCTTTGTGTTTTCTTTAGTCATTATGTAGTTTGACACTGAAGCTAAACCAGCTTAATTGCTCGCTGCTACCGAAAGAGCCAGTCTCATCCCTTTCCTGCCACCTTGCTCCCAACTGCATGACTGCCCTGTCTCCTTTGCATGGCACTTTTCCCCATGGTGACTCGGTTTAGAGTTCTAGACTTAGGAAAGAAATGAACCCCATTAAAATATATTAATAGAATTACAGCTCCCATTGGGGGTCAATCAGGTACCCGTGGTGATGGAAGTCTGGGGCAGAAGCACCTTCAAGGCCTGAGAGGGGAGAGATTGGACAGCCGATTTTAGCAGTGACAATGTGTTAGGTCAGCTTAGCTGTCTTACCAAACTAGCCTTGGTATTCTGTAGCATAATTGGACTATTCCACAATAAACCTGTGGTGAGTCAGCCTGTATAACCGAATTGAGTTTCCCAGTGAATCATGTTTCTAATGTAGTTCGTTGGGCATGGTTGCACAGACCATCTGTTAGTGGTGAAGCTGATGTGTATGCCCAACACGCCACCTCTTCTCTTGGTGCCACTCTTCAGGCCTGTGGGAAGAATGAGGTGGGAAAACTGACCAGTATTAAACATAATTTCATTTTTCCTGCCAAATTATTTGTAGGCTGGTCATTGGTACGTCCTGAAAGACAGCTGTAGCAGCATAATTAATGGGGCAACACAAGGGCTGGAATAGTGATGGAGTGATGGAGGAGTGGAGAGAGAAGGAATGAGGAACTGCTTAAGCAGATATTGGCACCAAAAGAAATATCACTATAACCATGGCTGTGGGAAGGATTTAGCAAAGGTTTTCCTTTATCTAAAGTGTAAGGGACATTCACATTTGGAGCAGAAGATCTGAGTTTAGCCATATTGTCAACATGCCACACTGTGAATTGTTGTGACACTCTCGAAGATTAGCAGGGTAAGGCAACTTGCTCCTTGTCAGTCAAAGTGGGTGCGACTCTGAGCCCTGGATACAGGGGCAGATAAAGCAGCTGTCTGGCCAAAACTGGCTGTAAGTTAGTTTTAGAAGGATCTTCTAGGATTAGATAGCGTATTCAGCATTTGCAGGTCACACAAGATGAATGGGGGAAAAAGGGACTGAGAGCAAGAGCAGCTTTTTGCAGATGTCATATCACGTGTCTGGGAACATGCACACCTCTGAAACTTCTCAGCTGGAGCAAACAGCCTGGGTAGATGAAAGGACAAATCTGAACCTGCAAAACGTTGGATTTCTATACATAAACCTGCCTTAGCATCTAAAGGAGTTACACTGGCATCAGTCTAACTACAGCTGTGTGTTTGCTGGTATCTTTCAATAAATGCTACGGCATAAAGACCCACAGAGCCAGTGCCCTCTCAGATTCTCAGCAGTGGCTTACTGAAGTAAAAGGAGAATGACAGAAGAATCAATCCCACAGTATGACAGTGATCTTTTACAAACAGCTTTGAAGCATTTGAATGTGTAATATTTTGTGATTGCATGTAAAGTTCTCTGATGTCTTTCAGAGAAATTTAAAATCTTGCCATATGCTTCAACCTTCTTTTTTTTGTGTCCGTGGGTTATGTGCAAATCTTTAGGGTGACTGCTAGAACAGTTGTGAGCATATTGGATGCCTGCATGATTCAGGGAGCGACTTGAAATGTGCTCAGCATCCCACGCTGACTATAACCCCTTGAACTGGAGAGCTCTCAACACCTTGCCACAGCAGGCTCTTAACAAGTGGACTGCATTATGTTAACTTCCTTGGAAAGAAATCAAGTACTGCTCCCTTAAAATCATCTGTGCCTTCCTGCCCAAACTTATAGGGGCTGACAGACTTTCTCTCAAGTAATTCTTTAGTGCTATTTCACTCCACAGTGTGTGAAGGAGGAATTTTGTCATGGAGAGTGTCCTGAGAGCCAGACCCACAGGGCATGTCGCTGCCACCTCAGGTTCTTAGGAGAAGGCTAAAACCAGTTTGTGTCAATGCTCCCCATTAGCTGCCCTAATTTTCAGATAGAAACATGACTGTCATTTCTACTTAATTGCATCGTTTCCTAACATACAATATTGTTCAGGCTTTGTTTTCTTGTCTGTACTGTGTGTAAAGTTCTAACATATTGGCTTTTTAATAAATGAAAACTGGTATTACACATTCATTCTATTTCTTATGGCCTTTCAAAACAGAGGCAGAGCTACCTATATGCAATTTTGTGTACTCCCTTAGTAAAAAAACTCATTCATTTAATGCTAATTGTGAATAGCTTTTTAGTCAGAACAGGATCATCCGAAGTACTTTTCATGTATGTCTACAGAGTGTAGCCACATGCTACATAGCATGTTACAAACTTTGAAGATTTCATGTGTGTAAATATGTTTTATTACTAAAAGTTTATGTACTGTGAGCCCCGATCTTTATTTTAGGACTTTGTTTTACTTCTAGCTGTCTCAGTTACTAATTTTGAGGCACACAGCTCCAATTCACAGCTCAGTCACCTTCTATTTAAAAAATATGTTTCACTTGTTTCCCCTGAAAAATTCTGAATTTCTAATTATGAAAGGGAGCTGTTTATCGTTGTTTGAGGTGTTTGTTTGACAAGCAGTCATGCAGAAATAGTGCAATGTGTAGGCTCCCAGTATAAATAGAAGCAATCATGATCCAAACTGCAGATAAGTAATTGGAATAATAAGTAGAAATAAAGACGCTTTGTCAGTTGCATTCCTTTTTCTGAACCAGCTAAGGGCAAGTGTAGAAACTGATCCTTATCTTTAGTTTTTCTCCCAAAATAAGGATAAAATTGGATTTAAGAATAAGAGCTTACCATATGAATTTAGGTTTATGGAGGATGTATTCTAGACTGTCAAAAATAGTATGCCTTAGGCAAATTTGCTTCTAAAGAGAAGAATGCAATAAAGCTTTGGGTTATACTGAAACTGAACTGCAATATATTATGAAATAGCTTGGTTTAGTAATTCCTGAATTGTTGCATTCAGATTTTCAGCCACTATTATTCTTTGCCGATTAAAAAAATCCTCTGATAAATGCCAAGGACTAGTGAAATTAAGGGTCTAACTTCTTCTTCTGTCTGAACTTTCAAACCAAGAAGTAGATAATAATTTGCACTTACCAAAACCGGCATGGTGACCTGAAGCTCTTTAATATATTTTAAAGAGATGATTGAGGGTAATGATGATGAAAGTAGCATCAGTGAAAAGCGACCATCACACCTATGTAAGAGACAATGTCTGACTAAGAAAGCTCTGAAAAATTGGTCCCTTTTCAGATGTTTTTCACTCTCTGATGGAGGATCTAGAGGAGGCGATCAGAGGACTTATGTATGGTCTGTGCAGTATCTACCATGACTTAATCACCCTCAGTGCTGCTCTAAATTATAGCAATAAACTAGTCTTCTGATTCTTCATTGTATCATCTACTGAACATGAAAGTCTTTTTGGATTATTCTTTGCTACAGGTTTGTAAATATTCTGGAACTAAAGAATTAGCAAATGCAACCCATTTTTTCTTGTACTGACAGTTCTTGTTTGTAGACTAGTTGTAGAAATAACTCCAGGACATCTGACATCTTATTCATATGAAATGTGTTGGCAAAATTTGTCATGAATTGATTCCATTTCTTCAAGTTTCTTTTTGGTTCTCTTTTTTTTTTCCCTTTTCTGTGGGAGTATTTCTATTTTTTCAATCATTTTGGAATTTGGAAGTTTATTCATATCTCCTTAAGCGTATAATAGTTCAAGGAACACATAATCCCTTTCAGGCAGCAGCTTTTATAGCATGTGGTGGGTGCCTCTGAATCAGCATCAAATGTTGGCATCTCCACTTCCTCCTTCATCAGAAGTAGTGAAGTTTCATCAGAACTAGAGAGAAAAAAGTATTTCAAGGGAAGATAAAGAAGTGGTGTTTCTTTCCTCAGGGGAAAAAAAGGAAAACCAGATTTAATATTAAATGAAAGAACACAAATCCACTTTTCAAAATCATTCTGTGTACTTCCTTCAAACTTAACACGTTAGAAATTAGAAATTTTTCACTGAGGATGGACACTGTTGATAAATAATAATGAGAATCGAATATGGTTTTTCATAAACCAGAGCTCCTTTCCCTGAATATTTGTAATGTGATTTGATGTTTCTTTCATGTGTGGAAACCTTGGATTCAGAATATCCTGTTTCTGGCAGGTCTAGAAAAGAACAAACTTCAGAATAATGGAGTTCTTAATCTGTAAGGTCAGATTAATAAAATGTCCACCGATCTACTTTCTCTAACTTTCTGATCCATTTAATATAACTACTGTCAAAAATATTTGAGTTCACTATTTAGAAAATCACTTTTGAGCTCCTGAGGCTGGTACACACCCTGTCTGTCTCTCAGCCTCATACAGGGACAAGAAGCAGGTGCCTGGTAGCCTTCCTTCCTGCTTTCTTTGCACCGTGACTTTCCCAGGATATCATCCGTATGGGTGGGCCAGGGAGGTCATTGCAGCAAGGCCCTGGAGCAGGCAGTGGGAACCTGCTGCGGGGGCATTTGGCAGGTGCTCCCCAGGAACTGCTCTGATGCAGACCCAGGGAGGAGTCGCCAAGGTGAGCGAAATATGCTGAGTCCGGTCCTGAAGAGGGCTGAAAGTCTGTACTCGTTCTCCTGCCTGATGTTCACATCTCAGATAATTCCACTGTATCCAAATCTTCCTCCTCCAAACTTCAAATCCCATTGTTCAACAATCTGAACTCTGCAAGAAATAATTCAAGAAAATGCTTCGGGCAATGGAATGTAAAAAGGTTTCTGCTTGTAATAGGATCCCAGTATCACTTAAAGTCATGGATAATCTGATTCTTTTTTCTTCTTAAACTGGATATTTATAAGATAGAAAATCCACAGTGTTTCAGCTTTCAGGAGCTTAGTGGGAAGAGCCTGTTATACTATAGGTAGGTATTACCCTCATCTCTCTTGCCAACCTCCCTGGTTGAAATAACAGCCTGAGAACAGGTCACTTTATATAAAATAATAACTGTGAGGGATTCATGGCTTTGCTCTTCCCAGATTATGAGCCCAGACATGAAAGTCTGACCAAAGCAAAGGAGCCTTTACAAAACCTTTCCAGAGGAAGGGCTGGATGTCTAAGCTGTTTTCCCATCCCAACTCAGAGAAAGATTTTTGTAGGATCATATATCAACAAATAAACTTTTAGCTAAGCTATGGGAACAAAACCAAGTTATTTTGGCCAGTAATAACATCACAGTTGAGTGAGGATGATGCAGAAACCTGAATTTTCAAATCTTAATTTTGTCTCATATTTCCAATACTCTTTGAAATTAACAGATGATATTCTATCTTATTTTAACTTTATTTCACATTTAAATTTTTCATCAAAGACACATCATTTCTCAATGCTGATATCAATATTCTGTGATAACTTAATTCCATTTCTGGATGCAGCAGACCTAGATTCCTTTCTACACTAAATGGAAACAGAGTGCAGGGTATTTAATATTCTGTCATTGAGATAGTGCAGGCTGCTACTATATAGTGAGTAGTATATAAGTATATGAGTTTTGAAAATTAAAATGAGCTGGTAAGCTAATAAAAGAGTGAGATATAAGTATAGTAATTGTTTCTACATCTAAGTGAGGCCACTCTAAATAATAACAAGCAATTTGAATGTTTTGAACAATCTCTTTTAGGGTAAACTGTGCAACCAACTCTTCATAACATTTATACTTTGAAATAATTGATTTTCAAATACTGAAGCAGACAGAGCATGAAGCTTAAGACTGCAAGGCAATAAAGACAAATCAGATTTGTGTAAAAACATATTTAAAAAAGGTAGTACAAGTTTAGTGAAGCACGGCTCATCTTAAAAAACAGCCTTTGTCTTGTGTGGAAAGAGTTCTATCATTTATTATATATATAGCTTTTATTTTCATAAAAGAAATACAGTATTGCTTAAAGGAGGCGGGCATTCATAGCTTTGTTAGTTATAACAATCTACAGTCTCAGGCTGTTGAATTTAGGATATAAAGCTGTTTTCAACTTTATATACTATATACCCGAATAAAGTAAACACCTACTTGGGCTAGGGCAGAGCTGTAAACAACCTGACCACTTTGCTTTCATGACCTGAATTCAGCACCTGTTATCACTCCATTGTTGTCCAGTAGTATACTGGGTCTGGCTGGGATGGAGTTAATTTACTTCACAGCATCCTGTACGAGGCTACAGCTATGATTGGTGACAAAACCAGTGTTAGTAACACGCCACTATTTAGCCACAGCTCGATGGTGCTTGCGTAGAGTCAAGGCCTTTTCCGTCACAATCCGCCCCAGTGCTAGCAGCTTGGAGAAGGCAAGAGTTCGGGAGGGGGCACAGCTGGGACAGCTGATCCTGACTGGCCAGCGAGATAGTCCATGCTGTACAACATTATGTTCAGCAATAAAGCAGGGGGAGAGTCCTTCCAAGGTAACCATCACTTGGAAAGTGGCTGAGCATCAGCCTGCTGCTGTGAGGTGGTGAGTGATTGCCTTTACATCACATGGTTCTGCCTCCTTTTTCTTCACTTATTAAATGGTCTTTATCAACCCATGAGTTTTTTCACTTTTGCTGCCCCAATACTCTCCCCCATCCCACTGTGGGGAGAGGGAATGAGAACTGGATGAGGCTTAGATAACAGCCAGATTAAATGCATACAAATATTGTACGCTTTCAAATATTTCAGTTCAGAAGAATATGTTATTCTGGACTAACAAGGTGTATAGTGCTGAAAGCTCCCAGCTTCAACTTCAATACTGCTGTCAATATTCAACTTTATTCTCATTATATAACAAAGGTGTGGGCTAAGTATTCCTTCCTTTTTCTTTTCTCATTTTTTAACTCTGTTGACAATGTTTCAAGACTTTGCTCTCATATGTATTTTTTAAGCCTAATCTGCCAAGGAAGTGGGAGAAGGCCATGGATTTTGAGCATGCCATCTACTAGGATCAAAAAGGAGAGTTCATGTACCTAATCTACACAGAAATTGGATAGCTTGGCCTGCAGTGTCTATGTATAAATGTCTTCATTTCAATGCTATCGTTATGTTACACAAAAACTGGAGACTGGGGCAGAAAATGTGACCTGGCATTTTATTTTATTACAGGTACAGCATTTCTTGAGTTATCTTGAGAAATCTCTTCTAGTACACAATAGATTGCATTGCTCTTTCTCGACACTATACAGAAATGAACACTTCAACATTATAGGCAGTATGTTCATCGGTGGTCTGGAAGTAAGCATGAAATCATCTCTTGGTAATGTTTGCTGATAGCACGAAGGCCAGCAGAGTGTTAAATGGTGGTAAGTTGTAGAATGCAATGCAGTAAGCCTTGCTGACTCCACAAAGTGCATTCTGGCTCAGCTAACTGCACACTTACTCATCAAGGAACAAGGGATCAAAGCCATACTGTCAGCATGGAGAATTCTGGCCTATAATTAACTGATCAGGGGTCATGTAAGATGGGCGATTGAGTAAGAAGTCCCATTGAGCACTTGAACATGAATGTAACAAGTAATAGTAATTATGAGTTAGAAGTTATATCCTCGTATGTGGCATTGGTCAAGCTGATGCTGGAAGAATTCATCTAGTCCTGGTGTCAGCATTTTTGAAGGGATATGGAAACATTGAAGTAAGTTCAGAAAACAGCCACAAAGAAGTATTTACTTGAGGAAGTGGGGGAAATACCTTCTGGTGAGAGACTTGGAAACTCATTTGGTGGAATGTCTAAAGGAAAAAACTGGGAGCTGGCTTGATTCTTTAAGGAAAATACTTAGAAAAAAAATATTTTTTCCTAAAGGACTTTTTTATCTACCTTAGAAGGACATAATTAGAACCATTAGCAAAAATCTGAAGGTACGCAAATTCAGATGACAAAGAACAAGTTGAACAGAAAAAATGCTTACCTGTGAAAGAAGCTTTTAAATGTCCCTAACAGGATAGGATTTCTTTGGCCAGCACTCAAGGACAGCAGTATCATAAGAGGACAGACTAGACCAATACAAGTTCTCTCCTGGCTTTATGAATTCGTGAACGTAGGTGCTTTATAACTATGGAAGAGAATAGAAATCTCACAAACGTGTAACTTTCATCACTGGACCAAGTAGGACAGGCCAGGAAAATCAATGCACGTTATCAGAGAAAGCACGGAGATAAACTGAAGGAAGCATACTGGGGTGGGGTGCCAACCTCCTTTCATAATGAGATCTCAGGTGAAATCTGAGGAACTAATTCTACAACCCAGGAGTGCTTCTTTTTGTAATTGATGATTCGGTATCTTTTCCACTGCTCTTTGGGGTTTTGAGTAGTGAATTCATTGTGCTTACATGATGTTTTAGGCCTGTCTGTCTATCTCATGTGGTTTCTAGCTATGATGAATTTCTCAAAATAGAGATGAAGCCTGGCATCCGGCTCTGCTTAATGCAAGCACAACTCAGAAGTGCCGTTTTGCAACTGGTTTAAATCAACACAACCAGGCTCATTATTTAGCTTGTTTGCTGTTTTCTAGGGGGAAAGCAGGACAAGTTGCTTTTTAAATTCTTATGTTTAACTTAGGCCCTATTCTTACCTCTCTTGTTCAATGCTAAATCCCACAATGCTTGTGGGATTGAAGAACAGACTTCCAAGTGACAAACACATCATTCACTCTGGAGTTCTTTATCTAGCTAACAAGTTACTTTTACAGTGCTACTACTTTTTTAGCACTGGGTGGTTTTTCCTTTTTTTAGCAAAAAAAGTGATTAATACTTTCCTGTGGATACTTACCACAGCATATATTTCCTTCCACAATATTTTTGTGTTGGTAGAGTGAGCCTATTTTTTCCCATGTTTTATGACTCTATGAAAGCTTGAAAACTACAGACTAAAAGTCAAAGAAGAGCTCTCAAACACGTTTAGTGACTTAACTTGGGCTCCAAAGCTGTGGGTTCAAAGCCTGTCTTTGAGCTTGAACTGGCAGATAGTAACACTCAGTTTAAATACTCCCTGTTGGATACATCATTCAAGTGAAAACACAGACATGGTCTGGTTTTTTATCTGATGGAGGAGTTCTCTCTTTCCAAAAGTCTACTTGTTCTCTACAAAAAGATATATTATTTTCTACTGCAATCTTAAAGATATGGATTTAAGGTAGGGAGTTTGCTTGCATCATAGGGGAATTTCTCCTTAAGCCACAGAATAGTGTAGCCTTGTAATGAAGCCTGCTCCAGTGCAGACGTTACTTTTCTTCCCCTCTTAATAATCAGAATCCATTAGCAAGGCTTAGCATATCCAGATCGATCTTGCTCAAGTTGTTATGTCTGTCCAGTTCCATTAGCACAAAACAGGGTTCTGCAGTGTACAAGGTGTCTCGGCTCTCCCCTGCCCCAATTCTGGTTTTTTGTTTCACATACACTAAAGAACCCCACTGGCTGATTTTAAGACATCTCTGGCCACTCTGCAGAAATGAGCAGAATTTTTCACCACATGGACAGGTAATATAATTCCATTTTTTATAACTACTGTGATTTACAACTCCTATGATTTATGACTACTGTGCTGGAGTTATAATTCGCAAAGCTTCCTCATAAACTATAGTCACTAAAGCATCTTGCATACCATTCAGACGCCTACAATGCTTCTAGGTTGGGTTAATTTTACGAGTTTTTCTGTAGTGGAAGTACAGAGAGAAGCATTTCCAAAGGCTCTTTCCTCCCGTCTGTTTATTTAGGAGAGGATAAATTGTGCTCTAGAGATACCTCTCTCCTTCTGCATACGACAAAGAACTTTGGCTATGTGCTTGGTGAATTCAGGGTTAAGTGAGAATGGGTCCATCTCTTAATTACCAGCCTGCTATTTCTTATGCAACCAACAGTTTATTGGGGTTTTTATTAAAATAAAAGGTAGTGCTGCTTATGAAACAGTTACCTTTGTAAACAGGGATGGCTCAAGGTTTTGCAAGAGCACCATCAGTAGGGACTCATTCTGGCATTTGCAGACATTTTGCAAAAAAGTGTTTATAGGAGACAACACCTCTGTAGATCAGATACCTCTAGACCTGGGTAAGTGCTACATTGTACAAGGATCTTGCAGGATCGATTTTAGGAGTAGAGTTCTTCTGAGCAGTCCAGTTCCCTGTAGTTATTCCCCTCCAATGAAAGTCAGGAGTTTTGTTAGCTTGAGGCTGGGCACAGAAATCTAGCCATATTTAGCTCTAAGGCAATATGTATTTCACTGGTAAAGAAGATAGTCATGAGGATGGCCTGAAACTAAAGGAAAAAAATGTTTCAAAGTGGAGGGACAATTTAAATTCTTTAAGCTCCGCTTGTATTAGCTACTTCTTGGCTTCTAGTGTATGAAAGCTTCTTGGCATGTGCCCTGCCTGGGGTCGAGTAGGACGTGGGAGAGATTGTGCTTGGATGTCTGGAGTACTACCACTTGGGGGGGAAAATGTGTAGCATTCCAACAGATATAATTAATGACAAGTGTTGTTGTCTTTCTCCTGTGCCATCCACCCAATGGCTGCCTGGTGCTGACCCCTTGCTGTCCCGCTGACCTCTCCAAAGTTTATTTTAAAAAGGCATCCTTGCTTTCCCAAACTTTTCAGCTGGGCTTCCCTTGGGCTTCTTGTTCAGTGCATGCCCACAGACTATGCCTGTGTCCACTGCTCAGTGATCAGACACAAGTGTTTCCATTAGAGGGATGATTAATGGAAACTTCCTTGGGAATGGGAAAGGGAGAAGTGGGTAATACAAGTCAAGAAACGTGTAAAAGCTGAACAAAGAAACTTTGTTTCTTTGTTTCAAAAATAACTTATTTTTCAAGTGTGCTGCAAATTGTCCTTACTAGCTTGGGTCCTGCCCACATCAGTGAAATGCTGCAGTTGTTTCCACAGGGGTGGGCTTGAGAGAAGCCACAAAGTGCACAAACACTTGTTGAGAGAAGTTTGTGCTTTCAACCCACTTTGTAGTCAGTGACGACATCAAATAATTCCATCGGCTGAACTGGCTTCTTTGTTGGCAGATTTAGTAGATATGAGGTTTAATGCTGCATAGTGCAGGTGCATGGAATTTTCTACACCTAAATGCAAAGTAATAAAACAATGGCTGAAGAGTATAGAGGAATCCAAACTGGCTATTATGAGAGCGCAGCTGTCAAGTTACTCCTTACTGGTAGCATTCTCCAAACAGAAAACTGCATGACTAAGTCCTTCATTTGCATGATGAGGATCACAGATTCTGTCTGATCTCAAGCCTCTCCTCACTCTCTGCTTACCCTTTTCCAATTACGGGATGTTAGAGGCACTAACCTGCTTCTTCCATTCCCCTTAGACACCATGTTTAGCTCTTTGAATGTCCAGGGGTAGGATCCCCCCTGTCAGCCAGAGCAACCTGCAGCTCGAAGCAGCGCGGCAGTGAAATGGGCACAATGACTGATATTTCACTGCTGAGGGAACTGGTAAAAAACATGAATTAGGGACAGAGAGACTAATAAATTTGGGAGGAGACTAGAAGATCTGTGCTGCTGCTTCTCAGGGAAAGCAGAGGGCTGGAGTTTCTAGCAGTACTGAGTAGGACCTTCCTCAATGCTTTACAAGGAAAAAGCTTTGCTGTTTTCCAGGAGAAATCAGAGCTTTTGTTGCTTGCTCTTTTTAGTCTAACAGTGTGTTAAGAGCTTTGAAGAGACCACAATAGAAAATGTTACCTTCCCACAAAGCAAACAGCATGGGTAGCAACTCTGCCTGCCAAACATTGCTGTTCATCAGAAACAAGCAACTCTGACTACTTGGTAAGTTGTTATTTAGCATGTGCACATCATATTCTCGATGGAGTCAATTTTTCAAGGCTAAATCTTGATCCTGTTGCCAAATCAGAAAAACTGAGCAGTTGCACTGTAGCACAGCAGGGAAACTGATGCATGGGGCTGGAACGGCTGTTTTCCAGGTCTGAATCTCCTTTGCCATCTGTACAGAAGCAAATAAATTCATTCCATGTTTACCCCATCAGACATGATGTGCCTGTGCTGGCTGGGACCTCCACGTGCCAGTGCAAAGGGAAGGCCTGCCCCTCCCCTGCATAGCAAAGGCATTCTGCTTTTGTGACATCTGGGCCACTGCAGCTGTTATAAGGAGGGGTTTGCTCTTTTTAGAAATTATTAGCCAAGTAAGCATGTTGTTTATTAAAATATGCAGTGTATGTTGTAAACTTGTAACTCCGATATAGAAAATAGTAAAACGATTCTGAAATTTATGGAAGACTTCTTCTTGTCCCTACTCCAGTGAAGGGTGAGAGTTTGACTGAACATGTAACTCAAAAAATACATTTTTTCACTTTTGTGTTTTGCCTTTAGAATTCATAAAAAATTATATTTGGTTATAAACATTGTGAGTTAAAATTGCATATGGAAAATCATATAAAATATTGGAGGAAATTATTTGACTTTAGCTCTTCCTATATGATGAGCTTTGATGGAATCACTGCAGTAGTGAAAACACAAGAGAGCTAGTGATCATGAAGAACAGATAGAATCTTTTTTATTATGTTTCACCAAAAACACTGTTCATGTACACGTATGTTGGTAACTCAATGTGCAGCTGCTGCACACTGATACTGGTAGAACAGCTTTTAGTCAGGCATGATACTGTAAATGAGACCTGAGAAATATTGAAGGTTAGCAATATAGCAATATAAGAAGCATATATGACTATATGAAAGAACTTTCAAACTTTGTGTAAATTCTGCCAAACATACTTTCTTAAGAATGAGAATATTAATTTTAGTACTAAATATTTTGCCATCTTCTTAATGTTCTTTCACAGTCTGTTAAGTATAATAATTATTAGATTTTTTTTTTCTCCAAGACTCCTGAGGTTTTGTCAGCTACCATTTTTCATTTCTTCTCTTTATACAGAGATTTTTTTGCAGCCTTTGAATGATTAATATTCACTGTATTGCTAATTGTTGCACCCTTACTGGAGGGGACTAACAAACTTTGTCAGTTCATTACTGCTTCTTTTGTTTTCTTTTGTATGATTAATGCCCATTGTTGATACCAAGTTGCAGTTCAGTCAATTGTGGCTTAAAAACAAGAATTAAATTAATGTTAGGGAAATATAAATTATTAACCAATTTGCAGGGGTGGCTGATTCTAATGAAGTGAATTTCTTTGCTAAATACATTTGAATATCAAATTCCTCTATGGCATAGCTAGAAAGAAAGGAATGCCACAGCGTTTTCAAATGGGCTTGCATTGTATCATTAGCTCCTTATTTCAGTAAAACATATTTTAGCCTTGTGGAATCTAAATTGAGCAGAAACACGGCAAAAAATGGATAGGTCATAGACCCCACCTTCAGGGCAGCTGGGTTAGTCCACTGCTTTAGCATTTTTAATACTGTCTGTCTTGAATCTCGTGGAGCCTCACTTAAGAGGGGCACAGAGGTTTACACTTGCTAGGCCATATCTGCAGACAGAGAGCTGGACCCTTTCACATCCCTTCCAGACAGGCACATATTTTTTCAGGTCTAGAACAGTTTGCTTCCAGATGATAGGCAAGGAGCAAAACTACAGTTCTGAGTTAGAAATGCGGTCTACAGAAACACTGTATTTTACTGATAGAACGGAAAGGTTTTCAGCATTGGATCTTCTCTTTTGCTGAGTAGTCCACAGGAAAAAAAATAGGCTGTTTTGCATATGTATTTCTAAAAATGAAGGTGAATGTATCCACATAACAAATAAGGAGGACAAAATTATTTTCCTAGAGGAGCAGGTTGAAATACAAAAAGCAATGGGGTCCATTAAGAAGTATTTTCTTTTATGGTTGGTCCCAGGCTCACTTTTGTTCAGCTGAATGTGTTTTGCAGTATAGTAAAAACACACAAGAGAGTCTGTCTCTTGTATCCTCAGTGTAGGGATTAAGTTAAGTTCTTTGTCTAAATTTTAAAAAAGTTTTCCTCATTTACAGGGAAAATGGATGGTTAGATTGAAAGTATTCCTTACTGATGGCTCTTTCAGGGGCTTGCTTTATTTTTTGTTAGAACCACTGTAGTCCTATCCTTTGCAGACTGACATTGGTTTACATCACAGTTTGGATGATCTTCTCCAGTTGTATAATCACAGACCAGCATGGGGAGTCTGTGGGTGGTTTTAAGAGATTTTCTAGGTTTCTTTGTTTCAGGAGTTTGGTGTCCAAACATTATATGATTTGTTTATACTGATTTCATTGTGAAGGGAAAAATAAGTCTGATCTCCTCTTTACTGTAACTCGATAGCATGACAGTTATCTCAAGCATGGTTTCAGTTAGGTCTTATTTGTGCTTGAGGAATATTACTGTTTAATATGCATAACACTATGCTTGTATTTTCTCTGCTTCTTGTATCAGCCTTAGAATTCTAGTGTTTCCTTCAAGCTCTGATTTTATTGTTTATGTGACAGCTAAAATTATTAAATTCTTAGAGCTAACTGAGACTGGACATAAAGTTTTACTCTCTATTATCACTTAACTTACATTAGTATTTTTGCTTTTATTCTGAGTGTGTTGATTTTAACTAACTTAATTTTAGTCTGTGATGGCACAGTAAAATTGCTTGTATCCTGATCCTGGAAACCCTCTCAAAAGGTTTGCATACGTGTGCGGGCTCGTTGGATCATTTGCATAAAGAGAGCTTGAATAGTGAAGGATTATTATTATTTATCTTAATAAAATCTTTTATTAAGATAGAGCTGTATATTCATTAACATGCCTTATACAGAAGAATGTTAAATGAAACAGCATCCTGAGGTCTTTCCTTCTCAGCTGTGGTTGGATAGTTGCTAGGGTTTCCATGCTTTACACAGTAACACAGACTTACTCAGGAAACATGAACTCAGACACTGCTCTTCCCACAGCCTTCAGTTATCAATAATTACATGTCACGGGAGACTGTCTGAATGCATGTGCAGCTATTTATCTACCTTCCCAGATAAGCAGAGCCTTCACATAACAAAACCTTAAAGTACTCAGGATTGCACAGAGAAAGGATGAGAAGGAGTATTATTGCATCGTACCGGTTAAAGAAGCCCCCAAAACCAGAAGTACTGGATTGCAATTCCCGCTATCATCACTTCTGAACTTGCTGCTAGAGTACCAATTAGATAAAGGACAGAAATTATCTAGGGAGCATGGGGTGATCCTCAGGACAGTTCAGTAACTGCTGTGCCATTGACAAAAAGGAGAGTCTCACCTCCATCCACTTTTCTGGTGGTCACTTTGTCAATGACAACAGCGAGCTCTGCTCAGGCCTCTTGGAGAGCTGAAGTGCCAGCTGTCTTCAGGAGAGGGCTGTACATTTGTAGACACCAGCTGACCAAGCTGCCAGGCTTGGTCCTGGCTTTGCAGCTGAACTCCAGAGAGGACCAGGAGTTCACCCCTAGGCTTGGAGTACCTCATTGCCTGCAGGTAGCTCCACACTCATCATGTAGCTTTCTCTGCTCATTCTTCAGAGCAACCTGTCTCTGATCTTAATGCTGAGTACAAAAACTGAGTGCTCAACTTTAGACCTTTGATTTTATTCCAGGGATGTGCAATTTAAAACTTCACTCTTACAGCGCCTAATTTGTAAGCACCTGAATTTTTTATTGAATCTAATCCTGACAGGTTATTTTGTAACTAACAAGATTTTGAGTTAACTCTTTTTGACAGCTGTGGTTAATGAATTTTAATAAAAGATGCTAGGATGAAATGATAAAATAGCCGTTAGCAGATCTTCCAGACTGAAACCCAGCTGTTTGGTAAAGTTTTTGGACATATGTCTATATTTTTGCCTGTAACGGTAAATGGAGGAAAAGCAGGTCCATAAATGCAGAGCTCAGTTAATCAGAGTCAAGGAGTGTCTAATCTTCATTAGTGACTTACCAGTTGGAGAGGTTCCTGAATTTAAGAAGTTCTTGAGGAAATCTGGTTCCTGCTGTCTCTCTTGAAGCACTTTTTGAAGTATACAGGATACATATACCATTCTTACCAGAAAAGCAAACTGGACAGCAATCAGGAGATGACTGAAGGTGCCTCTTATTACTCTTTTTATCTTTCTACTTGTGCAGTAGCAGACTGAAGTAGGAGTTAATGACTAAAGCAAATCCAAGCGAACAAGGCCAGTTCCTAATGAAATCAACACACGAACAGCAACAGAAGTTGAATCTGAAGGTAGATTTGGCCTTTCTATTAAAAAGGAGACCTGTAAGCCATAGAAAATATAAAATAATCCAATAAAAAGTACATCTACCACTTCACAAAATGCACAGGAAGGTAGCTGCTACTGATTTTAAGTGAAGACTAATCCTTCAGCTCAAGACACATTTGCTAAGAAATGCTTGAATTTTTGTGTAAAATAACAGCACTGGGCTAGGCAGGGGGAAAATATGTATTATGAGACTTTTCTGCAATGGTGTCATTTAACTTGATCACTGGAGTGATGAGCCACTGAAGGCAGATTAGTTTTTTATTTCACCTTATGGAAATACCCAAATACCCTCACAGGATTTTGAGGTAAAAGGAGAAGAAATGAAGTCATGTTACAGCTCCTGTATTGCAAAAAGGCAGGTCAAAATATTCTACTTAAAAAAAAAAAAAAAGAGAATATGAGCTTGAAAAGGCATAGGAGGGACAGAAAGAGTATAGGTTTGTTCTTTGCTAGAAACCCAGGGATTTTTTGTTTCCTGCTTGTTGTATAACAAAGGCAAATTTTGGGGCACTTGGAAAGTATTCTCATACCTGAGATAGAGACCTGAGTCAGAGCATAAGGCTCAACCTCTCCTTTTCTCTAATAAGGAGCTAGACAATGTACAGCTTTCATTTACCCACCAGATTCAGCAGCATCTTCCCATTTTTCAGATACTGTCAGAATTCTCAGGCCCTAATGGTAGGTTGGATTTTCTACATCTAATCTAAATTTTTAAAAATCTGTAGAAGACCTCTTTTTAAAAATTAGCCTGTTCACTTGCCTCCTTCTGTCAGAATATGTGATGTTTTCCATACACTAGCTTTCAAAAAAACCTGGTTTTATTTTGCAGTTCACCTCTAATTCCAAGCACTGAGAGCTGGGAATGCTGGACACTACGGGCTAGTAAGGAATGTATAGGAGCTTAACAGCAGGAGCGACAGACCCAGGTTAAAAATTCAGTGACCAGGAACAAATGTGCCTTTTATTTCATCTCCCAGCTAAAATCCTAGATACAGTTTATTGGCTTTAAACTTTTCTCATTTAGTAGAATAATCTAAGCTTAGTGTTTCTTCTTAATCACATCCACTTAAAATGGGACATATATGGCTCTATAAATTAAGCTAGCACAGAAGTATTCTTTGTTTAAAAGACTTGGAAATTGCTTGACAGTTAACTATTAAATGGTATCTAAAATACCTGGAATTTTCCCTGAAGGAGGTTTTGCCTCTACTGAAAATGACAAAATCAACTTTAAACCACAAGTGATGGAAATGTACCGCTTGATTATCTCAAAGTCAGGAGCTAAGTGTATGCCTGAAAAATACTGAGCTAAAGTGTTTTCTCAAGGTGATACAGTAGCTTAATGGCAGGGTCACCTTCTTTTGAATAAAACAGATTTTTTATCCCACCAAACACATTTCCATTTGATTTTAAATAAACTAGAGACCTGTTGAATTTTTCTCATAGAGGCAAATCAACAAGTGTATGAATGTGGCACACCAAGCTCAGTTATTAGCCCAGTGATTATATTTTGCACTTGTCTGTGATATTTTGACTGAAGAGTCTATCCTGAACCTAAAAAACCTTTTCTCAGAAGTCATACATTCTCATGAAGAGTTTTTTCTTGATTTAGTATTTTTCTGAGGGAGAATTTTGACCAGCTCTCCACTAGACTCCTAGCTGAATGCCAGATCCAGCTTCTCACATGTCCCCCTGAACAAACATGTACAAGTCCTTTCTTTAAGGAGAAGCAAGATCTGCAGCATCCTTGTAATACTGCCGTACTTCTTCTCAAATTTGGGGTCCTGACACAAAAAAGGCTGGAATGAAGGATACGGTGTTGCGCATACCCAAGTGAAGGCAGGGAGCCAACAAAATGCTGTTGTAATTACAAGTGAACATTCTTGTATCATAAAACTGTAAAGAAAAAGCTATAAATCAGAGCTGGCCTGGTGGTCCCTGGCAGCAAAGTGCAAAAGATTTGAGCTCATTCCCTGAGCTAGCCAAGAGTGGGATCCTCATGGCAGCAGCGGCTCATTCCAAGGCAAGGGCATTCCTGGTGTCTCCTGAGTGATGGTCACGAAGCACTGATTTTGGTGGGAGTCAGATCCAGCCTTCAGCCCTGAAGGAGTGATAGTCTGAAAAGTGCTGGCCATTTTGAAAAGTAAAGCAAGCTGTGAACCAGAGAAATTTTGTCTTCAAGAGAGTTTGTGTGTGTGTTTAGGAGCCTGCTGCTTTCAGTGTTAAGTTTGCACTATTGTTCAGATCCCAATATTGGATCGCTTGTTGTACTTGAGGATGCAAGATTGTCCTTTAATTCAGGAAGTTAGTGTCATATTTCTATACGCTCACTCATGACACCAAATCATGCTAAAACCTTTCTATGGCCATTAGAAAAATGCAAAGAAATTAAGTAATACTACCCAAAATGTCACTATTGAAGTTCCCATCTCTAATGAACATGGACTCAAACTTAAGCTTCAGGTAGAAATGGGCTTTTCTTCTATCCTGGAACATTTTTCCTCTTTTATTTTCCAATGTCTCACAACGATGTAAGTCTTTAGAAATCATTGATCTGCCTGGATCATTTACTAATTTCAAAAATAACTAAGTAAGTAGCAGGAAGGTAGGGAAGTATGAAAGCTGTTAGCATTGGGCAATTTTCTAGAGATGTTCTTTAATACAAACTGTTTGTGTGAATATTTCCTGTCCCTCTGAAAGATGTGGGTTGATCTGAGCCTACATTTACTGTTTGTGTTTGGCAAAATAAGATGATGTACTGTTGTTAAAATAAAATAAAATTAAAAAATCCTAAGGGTGTGCAAATGATTACAGCAAAACAAACCCCAAATTGACAGCTGCACAAACAGCACTTGCACAGCAGTGGTAGTCAGCTACTAAGAATGCCCAGTTTCCCATCAGACTGGTAAGAATCTATAATTAATATCACATTTGGGGAGTCTTCTGTAATAAAACCGCAATTTAATATGCTAACTTGATTATGGAAGAGATAAAGGAGAGTGGACGGAAGTTCAGTATTGTTTTGCAGAGTCTGTTATCTCCCTGTTGATAGCAGTCAGAGAGCAAGACAGACGGTGTTTTCCAGTATCAGCCCCTACACTGGTTTAAGAGGTGCAGTCCTGGAAGGTGAGGGGCTCTTTCCCGAACAGATGTGACTCCCTTCAACTCTGATAAACTTCCCGAAAAGATGAGGGAAATTTGTACCGCACAGGATGTGCTCAGCACATTGAGGGATTGAGTTAGTAATGTCGCTGGTAATTGTGGATACCTCATTGTAGGAGTCAGTTTTTATTTAAATTTTTTTAATAGGAGTATACACATCTGTCTTTATACCCAGCAGCTTTTCTGGCCCACAAGAAGTCCTCTGTGAATTTCCCCAACTGAGCTCAGTGGGATCTCTGTCAGCTGCAAGATTTATGTCATCTTTTTCAGTCCTGAGAACTGTTCCTTAAGCTTTTCACATCTGGATTTAATTGGAAAGACATTAAAAGACATTAAGTGTGCTGGAAAAGCATATTTTAGAGAAGATCTTTATAGACACTTCCATTAAAGGAGCTGATGGTTGTAAGTTAAAATGGGATGAGGACCAGCCATCAACAGTTAGCAAAGACAAAATTATATTACAAACTACTTCAGAGGAGAAGTTTGTCCTGTAGTTCTTGGGTCTGACTCTGCTTGCACTTAAATCAACTTCAATCAGGAAAAAAATACCAGCTAATGCAGTGAAAGAATACTCTGAGATCGGAATCAAAAACTTTTTCCTTTTGGAAACACTCAAATTTCTAATTACATGCCATATATGCTAAATATAATGCTTTTAGCTGTCAATCTAGATTTGGTACTTTGTTGGACATACATGCACACTTGTAAAATGAGACTTGGAGAATGAAGAGGAGGATTGGTCATTAGGACTCTGAAGGTGGAAGTATCCTTCTCTGAATGCCAGTGTGCCGGCCACAGGAGTAGAGTTTCACAGAAGCAGAGATAGGATACAGTTTAGTACGTGGGCTTCATTACAGATGTTGTAATGTAAGAATCTACAGCCCTAAACTCTCCCATTGTTCCAGCTACAATTTGCTGCTTGAAGAAACCAATGGCCAATGCTTTGCATTAAGTGTAATCTATTGCTTTTGTGTTCAAACCAAAGTTTCTAGTCAAGTTTAGACTGACAAGAGCTTAAAATTTAAGGTAATGGACTCAGTATGAGAGAATAAACATTCTTTCATTCTAAAATTGCTAAAACCAAGGAATCTGATATTTAGGAAATTACTCCCATGTCTAAAGCAAAGTGTATGGTCTTTAGACATAAAAATATGTCAAGTTTAAAGAAAAAAAGGGATAGTTTTGTTAAGCATTGTGGGGGGAAAAGCAGTCTTTACAATATTTCAGCAAAAAAATTTGTGAGAGGCTCTCACCAGTCATCTCCTAAAAGGGAGACTTTTTCTCCACTATGTCATAGAAAATATTTTACATTTTTGGGAAGATGATAGCTTGATGAGTGATAGTGATAGGAATGAGCCATTTGAATTAAATGGCTGCTGTGCAGACTTTTAAAATTTTCTATCATTAAATACCCTTATTCAGAATCTCCCTCTCTCTGTCTTGGCCTATGATAAAATGCATGTAAACTAGTAAAACTGATTCTTACTTTTATTGCCTGACCTTGGGCCAGCCCTTTCTGTGCTCATGCTCTCTCTCTTTGGTTTCCTTCACTTTGAAAACAGCATTAATTAAACTACCTCTGTTCCTTAGTGACACTTTGTCTCATGAAGAAGAGGGTATTTGCAAGGAGAGGCAAAAAGCATCTAAACACTAGTGAGTGTGTTTTACAAGTTCAGTTTATTCAGTGAAAGAGTAACCATGTTGATGCAAGTATTGAGTAATACTTGATAGCTTGAACCTTGTTGTATACTGATTTTGGTGTGGATATTTGGGAATTCATAAAAATCTTTTAAGATCTATTTTTTTGACCACTCTGTATGAGCAATTACCTAAGAAAATCACTTAAACAACAGAATAAATGCTTATAGCTCATTAATTCTGTTAAAAGTGTTCTAGCTATATTTACATTGCTATGTGGGTCCAGGCCCATTCCATCACTGGGGATAACACAGTCATTTATGTACTGCTACCTATCTAGTGAAGGCAGTGGCAGTGATGTCAAGACCAGGGTGGAACTGTGGAGGTCAGATAAATGAAGAGGATTGTCTAATACAGCATATTTCAGAAGTCACTGTAAACTCTTACGCAGTCAAGAATCTCAGTCCACTTATTTAAAATCAAGAGGTCAAAATCTTATGCAATACCTATAGGGTTAATGACAGCAGACTTGCAAATCTATTGCAGTGTTGTGGAGAAATGCCTATAAATAAATAAATAAATAAACGAACCAAGTCATTCTGAGAACACAGCTGACAAGGATATTTTCCAGCCATCAGTGATGAGAGAGTGATTCATGGCCTTTTCTCAGTGCTGGTGCAGGATTTTGCCTGAGGTTATATATGCTGCTGTTTTCAGTTTTAGATTTGAAACTGTCTTTCTTAAAATCTCCTATAATTTTTGTCTGCAACTTCTCAGTCATGCTTGAGTGTTGCCTCAGTTGCATGATTTAAACCTCTACTTACCGATACAATAATTGGCCATCTAAATACTCTCATTTGGAAGTCTCTAATTACTGAAAGCACCTATATTACTAAGATGTCTACCTCCTTCTGAAAGCTAGTGTTTAAGTAGCTTTTGTCTAAGGATATGAAATTAGAAGCAAGATTAATTTAAGATTAATTGCTGTCTAGTGAAATTCTGTTGTATATATGTAGTGTAAACACTCGGAAATTTAATTTTAAAATATTTTCTTTCATGTTCACACGTAAGCTGTGATGATGCATGATTCTTTCTGTATTTGTTCTTGGAATTGTAGCAACTGAAGGAAAAATTTGAAGTTTTGAATTTAGAAATAAATTTACTTTAAAAGAACTTCCAGAGTTCTAGACAAGATCTATAGCAGATACACTGAAAAGATACTGAAAATATCTGATAAAAGATTTACTTAACTCTTAATTCTATTTTAACTATTTAAGATTTATTTTCACTGCTGGTACTGGGGCCCAACTTTCACACCTCACTTCTGTGTTAGAGGATGTAGACACAACTCAGTAGTAGTAGATACTGGCACTGAACCTGAAAGCTCTTTTGAGATGTTCATGAAGAAGCATCAGCTTACTGGTTTCCTGCATAAATTGTCATGAAGGCAAAAGTCTTGGTATCACTTGAGTATGTTGCACCTTTCAACTGGAAATATGTGTGTCAGAGGAGTCTGAGAAGGTGCAGATTAAAGAACAGTCCTGTACACTACGAGTCCCATATAGATCCTTTAGCAATCCCTTCGTCTCTTATTCCTACCTGCAAGTAAGAACACAACCTAAACTTGGCGACTAACCTCTCCATTAATCTCTTAATATTGTGTTAACTTAGATGTGTTTGAATTTAAGTATTATTTATTAAATCCTCTTCGTACAAAAGCATACTTTTTACTAATTTTTAAATAGGTGCTTTTCAGCATGCTTTTCTCTCTTTGTGACTGGAAAGCTTTGTATCACCATTAAAACAATAGAACTATCTCACCCCAGATGATTATGCAGCTCTTTCTTGGGCTTTGAGAGAATGCTTCACCATTCATTACTCCTGGAATTATCGCGTGGTCCCAAGAATGGCGGTCAGATTTCTAGTGTGGTGGTTCACACGGAAAATAAGTCATGCTCAGTTGATTCCCTCCCTTTACTTAAGCAGATGAAGTAGATGAATGTAAGTTGAAGATCAAAACCTATAGAAATAAAGTTCCATGTTGAATAGTGTCTTTCACTCCATGCACTTCCCAGCATATTAAGAGACGTGTAGGAATGAGTACATGTGTCCAATAAAACTAGGTGGAAGAAGGTGACATGCATGTTGTTGTTGATAGAAGTTGCGTTTAATATACTGGAAAATTTGTTCAAGAACAGTTAATCCTTACTTTAGGATTACCCCCAGAAAGTTGGCAAGGTCAGGCTGTACATGGATTGTGTGTCATTTAAATTCTGGCTGCACGAGTTGCCTGGGGGCAGCATTAACAACGAAGTGGGACTTGTTCTAAGCTACATCTGTGAATCATCATTCTTTGTTTGAAAATAGTGGACTCCTCCTATCCTCCAAGCTCCTTCTCTTGACAGGTGCAATCAGTAGCCTTAAGTGTAGTGCCTATCAGGTGACTATGCCTTTGTGCAGAGATTAGTCAGTTTGGAAAATGCTATTTCCATGTAAACTACATGAGTTAATCAGATTATAACCCTGTGTTTTTCATGCATATCATAAACCGTATGAGGAAAGACCTTAAAGTCATTTAATTAAGGTTTACACTGTGTGCTGTGAAAAGCCTTTCTGAACTTAATATTCAAATAGATTTTAACATTGGTTCACATGAAATCTAATCAGCTGGAGAGAACAGCACATCGTAAGGAAAGTGATGAAAACTCCTAGCAGGAGTTATTGCTTGCAATACAGTAAATTCATTTACGACAGAAGCTGTGGGGAAAGGAGATTTGTTTGCAATACTTAGCTTTTGTTTAGCTTGTATGTAGCTAACCTGACAAATCCAAGAGAATTAAATAGGTGTGTTGAGGAGTCAAATTTTAGCTACTTTGTGTGCATGTATGTAAGTCTGCACAAACAAATATATCTTCTCTTTGTCCATTTCTGTATGCATGAAGTATTCAGTGTGGGCAAGTTAAAGCCAGGTGGAAGCTTAGTCAAAAATTTCTTCATCTAGAGAAATCAAAAACACTCACCAAGAACAATAATTTGAATACATACAAATTTAAATAGTTGCTCAGTTTTAGGACACTCAGCCTTCAAACTAATATAAAAGCTAATATAGAAGCTAAAACTTCTATAGCTGTAATATTGTTGGGTTTTTTTTCAAAAGCCTTTAAATGTGAAATTAAAATCCACATATTAAAAAGTCATGAAGTGTATCTCATTACTGATGCAGACAGCTTTGCTGCAATGTTATTGCACAGTTGACATTGCCTTTTGAGGCCTCAGTAGTCAGGGAGAGGGAAAGAAACTCACTGATTCAGGGGACATTTTTTCTTTTGATTTAGAAAACAAATAAACATTGGTTTGTAAATACTACCAGTTCTGCTCATGCTCTGCTGTTGTCTAGGCTTTTGGCTTGAAACTAAAATCCAGGACTAGAGTCTGTGATGGTAACCTGGTATGCAAACATGTTCTCAAGCCTAAACTTGAGCAACAGAGGCTTGTTTATGCATATGGCATGTGACTACAAGAAACATGACCACAGTGAATCATTTGACTCAGCAAACTTGGTCCTGAACTAAGACCCAGCTACTAAAGACAGTAAAATCTTGTCCTTCATGACCTTCTCTGGACCCTGACAAGTCACTCTAGCAGTTTCTGTCCGTAATTTTATGTCTCCAGAAAACACTGATTAAGGCCAAGCTGAATATGTTTTTTTATGTACTTAGAAAACTGATGTTAGGAGGCATATCGCCAGTGAACTAACAGTATGAAGCAGCGTGTTTATTAGGATTGTCTCAGACCTCCTTGGTAAAGTCAACTGGAAGGGCCACAGAGAACAACAAACTTTTACAATTTTCAGTTTCATGGAATAAGTTGAAATGTAATATAGATTTAAGAGGAAAAACACAAACCACATACTGTGTTAAAACAAACGTGAAAATTTTATCGTGAGGATGTGATCTGAAATTCATATGGGCTAGTGGAGTGCCTGTCTGCTGTTCTTGCTAAAGAATGATCTAATGTTACTAGATTGTCATTATAAGACACTTAATCCCCAGAGTGAGAAACAGGAAGAATATTTACAAGTTTCAGTGCTATTTACTAATTGCCAATTGACTTGAGGAAAGCTAAAAAATGACTAGAAACATCCATCCCCATCCTGATACACACACATACTAATAATGGAAATGGCAGCCAAGACAAACAGCTAGCAGTGCGGTTCATCCTGTTGGCATCGTATTTTTGGCACTGTTGTAGCTACACAGAAAACAAGTGATACAAGAAATGTGTAAGGACATCTGTTCCGTAACCTATGGGGCTTTGCTCACAAAACAGTTGTAAAATCTTCTGGGGGAGAGAAAAATTTCTCTGTATCTGTGCAGATGCTCTATTGTAAGAAAAATATCAATGGAAGGAAGTGTTGAGCCTTTAAAAGAGGAAATTGTTCACCAGATTCACTGTCAAATGTTCCATTCTTTTCTTTCCTTTTCATTTAACCTAAGTTATCTGCCATTCATAAGTTATATTTAAGCCAAGTGGTGCAAATCTATTGAGACTAATAGAATTGAATCATGGATTAAATTAGCCTGGTGTCTGCTTGTAACTCTTCTTCACTGGAGATTACTTGGGCTCTGTGTTGCCCTGCTGACTATTCAGGTCACAGCCTCTAAGCTACCAGCTTCCTTCCTGAATCCAGCATCTTCATGTCTGTCTAGGGGCATGAAGGGGAAAGAAGAAACATTAAAGACATCTATTCAGATCCAAAGTATTGTTTACTCGCCTGCTTCTCTTAGCTTGCTGATCCTTCCAAATACAGGCAGGCTATGGGAGAAAGAAAAGGGGGAGTTTTTAGTACACTGCGAGGCTCTCTCTACCATTCCTCTACTCCCCTTCAACCACATCCCATGAATGGACCTTTTAAAAAGGAAATAAACTTTCCTAAAACTCAAATCTTGTTGCAAATGTTGGGATATAAGTAGTTAACACATCTCCCCACGTAACTTATGGAGAGTAAGACGTGGTTCCATGAAAGAGAAATCAGACCTCATACAAACCTGGAACACATTAGGAAACTGGAAGTTAGAGAGGGACCGTGAGGTGTAGAAGGTTGGGAGAACCTGGGGAAGAAAAGGTTAGCCCTGGGAGCTGCTGGAGTCCTGGGTGGGAGAGCATTTAGGAACTGGAAGAAAAATGCAGATTTAAACGGTGCTCACAAAAACACGCTGACACCTGTAGGTGGAAGATCAAGGATACAGGCACAGGACTGCTTCCCTGCTGATTGTCCCCTCTGATATTTGGTTTCACAAATGCAATAGGTCTGAGATTTTATCTTTTATGTCATATTTCAGTTTGGGAAAGGCATGGCTTGAAGAAGGGTGAGATGGAGAAATGAGACTGCACCATGTTACAAGCATTAGGATTTCGAAGTTGTGTTGGTATTAAACATGCTTATCATTGAACACCTTGAATCATATTTTCATTTTATGTGTTTTCTCTAATTGTTCCAGATTTACTTTATTGACACCCACATGCTCCCACGCTCCCACTGACACCCAATGATCCATGCTTATAGGCAAAGTGTTCATTATTTTATATTGTAGTACTTCTTCCCTTGCTGTTAGAAGAGGGGAGGGGCTCTCTTCATCTGATTCTGTTAAGATAGTGGCTAATATTCATCCAGGAAGTTTCAAATCAGTTTTCCTGGAAAACAACCCTGAAAGCCGCTCTGTAATTCTGTAATTTATGTGGGATGCCTTGCAAACAGTCAGTTCTGTGAGTAAAACAGTAGTAAGTAACAGAGCTACTCAACAATTCTAGTATTAGGATGTTTGTGTTGGTCTAATTAATCTCTTGATGATTTGGGGATTTCAGTTACCCCTAATCGAGACCAGACTGTTCTGCAGATCATGTGATCAATCTGTGATTTAATCTTGAATGAAACTTTACTTGGCTCTACTTCCAAACTATGATCAGGGCCTTTTTGTCCAAGTCACTGTGCAAACAAATAACCTGAACACGTAGTTCTTCCACAATAAGTTTACAATTCACACATCAGACCAGGAAGCTAAGAGTGGGTATGAAAAAGTAAACAAGGTGGGTTGAGAAACATACAAGGGAGCAGTTTAACTGTGTGGGAGGAGCGAATGTCTCAGCTTCCTTCTCTCCTTGCAGTGCTACCTGGTAATGGGCTCTGGTTTACCATACATAAGAAGGAAGGAGATTCTGATAGTTTTGCTAATGTGCATCAGGAAAAAATGGATATGAGAAGATAGGGGATTCTTGGGTGCCAGTCCCTACCCATTGGATTCTTTCTCACAGTTGCTAACCCATGACCAATTAAAGTACAAGGAAGCAGAAAAGCCCAAATCACTACCCTTCCTCACATGATGAGTTGTGCTTGCATTGTGATATAAAGGACGTCTGGGAGAGGAGGAGAAGAGACAAACTGGGATGAAGAAATGTGTTGGGTTACTGGAACAGAAAAGTTAGGAGGAGAGTAGTTGAAAACCCTCATTGCCACTGGAGGAATTATTTGTGATGAACGGTGATTTTGCTGTGCAGTCAGGATCAAGGATGGAAAGACAGATGGTTGTTAGATCACACAGGAGTAGAGAATGCACATGTGAAACTTCAAGGGACACTATGAGGTGGTAGAGAAAGAACTGTTATGAAGAATGAAAATATATCAAAACATCAAGAAAACCAGAAGAAATGAGGAAAGAGAGAATTCTCTCTGGGGAACTCAGTGATAAAAGTGAAAGAAAGATCCAGTAATGGGATCTCCTACAGGGGGCTCAGAACACATGGTAAGGGTGGAGTGGATTGTAGGTAACAGTGATCATCTGAGGTTTACCAAGAGACTTTATAAAATGTTTAGCACTTTTTTTTTGGGGGGGGTTACAAACCATAACATTTCACAGACTAGAAAGATTCTGCTTTCATGCATTATGGGTGGGAGTACCTTGTACAGCCTTCTGAGGCTTCAGCAGCTAGTCATTACTACAGACAAATATGGGACACATGGTCTTTTACTTTGGGGCAGCCTGACAATTTTTGTGCTGTTATTCATCTCACCAAAATACACATTGTCTAATAATATTTAAGTTGTATAAACATACCTTTCAAGCAAAGGAGTTGTTGAGAGAATCCAGGCAAAGAATTAGTGCAAAGGCAAATCTAGTACTTCATTACAATGGCAGCTCCTGTTCCAGGCAGGATCCCTGCTCTCTGAGGGAAATGAAGATAGAGACATGGATTCTTTCTGTCTCAGCAAATGAGAAGAGAGCAGCAGTTGTTGCTTCACAGTGAACAGCACTTTAGGGCCTGCAGTCAGTTCCACTGCTTGAGGTGTTACCTCAGGGCACAATGTCTGTGAAAAGTCGCCTCTTCTTTCCCCTGTGCTAAGTTCTGAATGCATCTCAGGAGGAAGTGATTAAAAAGCAAAATCCATTTTGCAGTTCTGCTTTACATTTCACCTTCTCAGTAAAACTGACCTCAGCTGTTTTATTGTGCTGGCTCTGTTTTCAAAGTCAGCCATGTGATGTCAGAGCTTCATAATCAAACTTTGCTGAATCAATTACAGAAAAGGATTTTTTTTTTCTTTACCAAAGCAGATAGAGGAAAGGGAAGAAGGGGGGCTCATAGCAGATGAGGCAGAAGTTGGTCAATGAAGAATGCACAGGAAAATGTTAGATAAAAACCGACCGTTCTTCTATCCTTGATTCTCCCTAATCACCCCATATTGGCTCCCTCTGTTTAGCACATTTCACTACCTGCATATAAGACATCAGGCTGTGACATTGTTCCAGATCTGACTTTGGAGCGTTGGTAGTGTCCTGCTGACCCTCTTCCCACTGCTCACACCCTCTGTAACCATCTGCAAGACGAAAGTTTGTCCATAGGATCTCTGGGAAGTCTGGGCTCTAGGAAAGCACATGGAGAAACTTTACAGCCAGAAAGCCGAGAATCCTAAAAGTATCTCCCATTCTTCATATAAGTGATGAAGCTTGCATCGACACAAATGGGAGTCACTCATATGCCCAGGAAGAAGGAGATATCCTCAACACATGCACAAGCACAGCTGTTTGTCATGGAGATGTTATGTACCCATTCTGTTTGCTCTGTAGCCTAAATGGCTTCAATATACAGGAAATTAATTAAATCTAGAATATCAAAACACACACCTTCCTTCATTTGGTGCTAATACAGTTGTGTCGGTGGGTTTTTTGACAACTCATTTTTTCTTTAGGCAGCGTTAAGTGCCTTGAAACAGTTTTCAGAACAAGGACTGGATCCAGTGGAAGGAGCTATGAAAGTTGAGAACGGATCACATGAAAAGTAAGTACCATTTAAATCCTCTGCATTTTAATGCCTGTGTGGCATGGTAGATAAGAAATGTTAATTAAGAGCTTAGTTGCCCTTTTAAACCTATGCAAAACTATTTCCTCTGGAATTTACGTACAGTTTGTGACAATTCGAGAGCATAAACACGATTTCAGGTTTAGCATTACTGATAATGTTTACTAATGAGCTATGAGACAGTCAGTCCTATGGAAATGCTAAAGAAAAGGATTTTCTTTCCATTGTATGGATTCTGTGTAAGTAGCATAACGTGATTTTTGTCAAATGTGTTGTAGCACATGATATTGCCTGTAAATAAGGATAGCTATCTGCCAATAAGTCGTTATGACTGCAAGCTGAATTTTACCTCAGAGAATTTAAAAGTTGAAATTTCTTTCAGGTCTTAAAAAACTCTGATATGGAATATTAGCTTTAAGTAGTAGACAATAGAACCAGATTTCACACTGGATTTTCAATTATTCAGGAAAGTGGGATTGTCCATCCAGTAAAGATTTTTTTTCCTGTTGCTAGTCTGTTTATGTAAGAAAGTAGTCTTGTGTTACTAAATAAATTAGGAAGTAACAGAATAAAAGAAGTAAGACTAAAAGTGGCATTTGGAATTTTCAGTAGATATATTGTGGCTATTTATAAACTAATTTAATCAGAAACATTTTTCCATATGATCTCATCAGCATAGTATTTGAACATAAATATTGTTGTTTCACTTTAAAATGTTACCTTCCACAGTGACCTTTGAATCTCATGTGCCATCTGGTAATAAACATGTCTTAAAGATGTGCAACCCTGGACCTTACCACTCTTGTTAATGTATTAATCTTTCAGACAAGTCAAGCATCTGGGAGAGAAAGCAGACAATAAACAGACTAACTCAGGCACCATTGCTCAGGACTGCAAGGATTCAAAGGCTGTCGTCTAGGAGCTTCCCAGCACCCACGGCTGCCACTGCATCCTTATAAACCTGTCAACACGCAATAGGGTGTATGTGTACAAGGAAATGAATGACTAATACCATTATTTGAGTCTTATGTGAAGACAACACTATTCTAACACAAGAGATAGTATACGTGGTACTGTTTATTCAACTGTGGAAAAAAATAAAATTGAACATTTCCCTTAGAACTTGAGATCAGAGCATAACTCAATTGCCCAGAGGCAGAAGAAGTCTGATCGTGTTACTGGAGGTTAAAATAACAATGAATTAACAAAAAGTGTTAGGGGAAAAAAAGGGAAACTTTACAATTGATTAATATTGAGGAAAACAAGTCAGCATTGGTTCAGCTATACAATTTTTTGTAGTGTAGTTTTAAGTTCAGCTTACTGTTTTTTAAATAATGCTTGAATATTTTAAAATTAACCAATGACAGTGCTGTGAGAATTGTAGTTGTTGTCTTCATATATAGTCATACAGCTTATCTTTTTATGCAGACATTATGCATTCTTCATTCTATATGAATATGTATGACTTTAAGATGCACTACTCAGAGTTGTATGCAAACAGAAGTTTAAACCTTGAGAAGTATTTGCTTAACATGAACAGATGTTAGTTATGATCATTTTCGATATACTCCAGGAAAAAAGCAGATATGGTATTTGATTTTCCTTGCCATAATCAATTAAAGAGGCGTCTTGCCTCCAAGCAACATTTTCCCCTTCAATTCTGCTCTCTGTTGTGTGAAGCACATCTACACCCCATTCTGTGTGTTGTATCAACCCACCGTTTGCATCAACTGAGTGTTTTAATCTCTGCATTCGGACCAAGGGCAAAAGGGAGGACTGCAACGTTATCAAGCCAAGGGTGGAAACTGTTGATGTAAAGATCATTCTTTTGTGAAAGGAGTGGCAGCAGAGATAAGACCTGTGGCTGCTCTGTACCAGCATATTTCTTTTAAGTGTGTGGCCAAATGCAGTAAAACCACATCAGTTCATGTGTACCATGACAGTGTCTTCTCTTTCTTTATCACTCACAATTAGACAACTAAGAGAAAAAAAGGAACAGAAAACAATTAAAAGCTAACAAATGACTGGCTACCACACTCAAGCCAGGTTTCAACCAAGCTTTCCCTATGCCACCACTTTCTACAAACTTACTGTGTTAGACCAGACATGCTGGTATTAAGGTAATTTATTTATATAAAATACAGATTATTTTATTTAATGCAACAAACAGATAAAGTTTGACTGCATAACAGCCACGACAACATTGCACAAGATTGTAGAAGCACGAAAACCAGAGATCACAACTCAGTGACTCACGTGGAAAGCAGAGGAACAGCAATGTGAGGAAATGGTGCAAGGTACAGTGGCATTGATTCACCTTTGGGACGGGCTTTTGGGGGAACACGCATCCTGCTCTCACAGAACCAGCACTTGGAGTCCTTTTTTTCTACTTCATGTTTCTCATGGGTATGATTCACTCTCATCCCCGGCAGATAAGGAGCCTTTGTTCTAAAAGTTTGAAGTTTTCTAGGGTCTGACTTCATAAAAGAGTTAGGAACAAGCTGAACCTTTCGGTTCCCACAGATTTCCAGGGGCATTTGGCACCTGGCAGGCTCAAGTTATTCAAGCAGCAGCATACAAAAATAATTGGCTCTTGCACACCACCTTTCTCAGGGAAATGTTACATGCCTAATTGGCAGCTGGAGCAGAAATTCTGCTCCTTCAGCTCATCAGACAGCTCAGAGAGCTCAGAAACAGCCTCAGTCTGTGCTTTAGCTGTACCTGCCAGCATGCAGGATACCAATGGCATTACTGTCCCCTCTCATGGAGAACAAGAACAAAAGGAAGAGGCAAACCCATTCCTCTGTCGTAAGGGTGAGATGCTGTGCTTACTGGGGAGAATATGACAAGGAGATTGGCAGTATAGTCTCCCTTGGCACTGTCAGAACCTCTGTGGTGTATTCCCTGTCCCTGTAAATTTTAGATTAGTTGCTTTGTTGCAGGTGGGCTCTACATTGAGCACCAGGCTTGCTCCAGTGCATGTGGAGTGCAGCAAAGTGATGCTCACCCCACTCTTGATGAGGAAATCGAAAACAAATACGTGCAACCAGCTGTCTAGGCCCAAGAGAGCTCATTCAGCCTCTCCAATCAAGGCAACAGTAGAGTATCTCTGTGAAACTCTTATTTCAGATTCTCTTGCTTGTCGGAACTATGCTTGATTCTGATTCTGACATAAAACAAGGCAAATAACTGAATTGGGGGGCTCCCTTTTTTTTCTCCAAACTGTAGAAACATGGAGCAGACTGGGGGAGGAGGGTCATATAGTAGCAGAAGTTCTAACTATTTTCCAGAAGCAGGGCTGACTAATGATTATCGTAATCACAAGTTAGGAAGTCCGTGCAGCCTTATGCCAAGTGCACACGGAGGGCAGTTTTGAAGCACCTCCCAAGCCACGGGTTAAAAGCTTCATCACAGAGGCCCCAGTGAAGGCTGAGAGAGCTTTTCCTGGAATAATCTGAAGAAAGAGTTCCTGCTCCCTACAGGTACCAACAGGATCACAAAGACCTCTGTATGGAGCTCATCAAGATACTGCACCTGAACACCACAGTGTTATTTTGGTGTCATTAAGGCATTCCAAGGTTCCTGTGGCAGTGAAGACACTTCAGCCTGTTCCACCTGTGGCATTTATTTTCTCAAAGAATATCCTGCAGTATTCACACACATATACAGAAATGCACTTTAGTTCAGCATTATCACTAGCAACCTCCCAAGAGCCTGAGCAAAATTCTTGCATCAGTGATGTTGCAGCAGCCACTGGACTTGTCTCCAATCTTCAGTCTTGTTGATTCACAGCTGTTTCTCATAGTTCCTGAGCTGTCAGTATCTGAAAGCTGCTGGGGAGGAATTAAATCTGATAATCTAAAAACTACTATATTTTTCTCTGGTAACCACATATTTTTTCAATTTGTTGCTTTCTAAAATAAGTACATGTGGAACTAAACAGATTTTATATTTAGTTTTGTTTAAAAAGTAAATAATGATGGACACTGAAAGACTATCAATATGTTTGAATGCTACCATTAGTTCCAAAAGGGTTGTTTGTTTTTCTGACAGCAGTTAATAGTTTTATTTATTTTTATTCTTTACATTATATGTTCTTGAAGGTATATATTTTGTCCAACTTCTGTTTACAAAGCACCAAGTACCGTTTTGTTCCCCGTTGCACACACATCCCACACATCTCATCCTATGTCTCAGAGCACTTTCGAAGATGAGCAAATGCCATGTTTTACAGAAGTGGATCTAAGGTGCAAGCTGGTCCTTAGGAATAAGGTAGGAATAAGGAACAAGGCCTAGGATAGCCAGTTTGCCTGTCTAGCAGACTACGGAGGGAACTTTCCTCAACACTTTAAGGACTCAGAACACAAACTGTCATCAGTTTTGAACCTATAGAACTCATTAATCAGGAGGAATTATGCTAAAGTGAAAATAGGATACTTATGTAGCCTCTCAGAAAATTTTTTCAACACTGTCAGGGGGTCAGGGAACTAAGAACCTGCACAGGAAAAGGCTCACCACTAAGAGGATGGGGTATCTGATATGGCTCAAACGATGGAAATACACGTGGTTAATCTTCTATCTGAGTTATCATCTTCAGTGGAACGCTGTCCTGTCGACAACTCAGCACACTCTGGCAGTTTCTGTTCTCACACTGACACGTGTAGCACTGGTCTCCAAAGGGACAGATGTGCTGCTTCTGGCAAATACGAAACACAGCAGCATCAGGGCCGTAGATCTGCAGAACAGGGTGCAGATTTCTGTTCCCAGCCATCCCAGCATTCCCCTTCCATTTACAGTGAAGCTGAATTTACCCTTCAGCTAGAGTCCTCATTGAATTCAAGAGATAATTAAGCTGGCATTTAATTTCCTCTGATCGAAGTCGTGGTTGTAGGATTTTAAATATTTAGCACTTATCAGCAGCATTTTTAAAGGGTCTTTGGATAAAAGTAGTGAGGAACCTTAGGAGTAGGGGAGTAGTTGGGATGAATGACTGCAGGAATATGGAATCTCCTCCTCCTTGGCCTGAAGTGACAATGAAATCTAATCCTTCCTAAAGTGTATGCAAAGCCCTTGATCTCTCTGACAGTGCTTTACTACATGCATTTTATTGGTGGGTGGCTGCTTGTTATTGCTCTCATCTTTCTGGCCTGCTCCAATTCCCCATGAAACAGCAGAAGGTTTCCCATTTCCTGCAGTGAGAGTTGAGAAAAAATTTTAAGTTGTATTTGTTTTCCAGTTAATAGGCAGAGGGCTGGGTTTTTATTTGCTTGTTTTGAAACACTAAGTAAAAAAAATATGCTTGGTAAAATCTTTATATTCTCTCCCAGTCAAATCCAGCATGCCCCACTCTCAATTGCATCTTATAAACAGGTATTTATTATTTTCTTTGCTCAAATAAGAATGGCCTTTGGAACCCCTGGGAAAACTGAGCAGAGGGTAGAAGGTGATTTTTAATAATGGCAAAGACAGGGACTGTGTCAGAGCCCTGAATACAACACCGAATAATGATTTTGTGTGCTTTGGGGGGATGTGGTTCTGTGACAAGTGAGAATGGATAATGGCTATCTTCCATCAGCCCTCTCGCTTAAACATGGTGAGTTATCTGCCCTGGCCAATAGTGTTCAATGTGTATATTTGGCATAGCTCCCCAAGGACACCTCCAGAAGAGCTGCAAGGAGAGAAGGATGTCCAGAGTAACAGCTTGCTCTGCCTTTCCCTCCTCATGGCCGATGAACCCCCAGCTGAAGGCGTGAGGTACTGTCAAGATGAGGCACGGGCAAATGCTGCTTCCCCTCTGGGTATTTACCTCTCCTGCAGGCCCTTTCTGTTTGCAACTGCATTCCTGAGGCATGATATTCCTGAGTGATATGAGCTGAGCAAGTGTGTACATTGGTAGATGAGACGTGTATGAAGTGTTTTGGTGGTATGATTTCTATTACTCCACATGAGTGGCACTGACTTTTGTTTTTGATCGTACAGCTTGTTATTTGCTTTATGCAGTTAGTCATGGTTGGCTGTGCACTTTTGTGCTCGGTGTTTTAACTCCGTAGCACTTCAGTACAAAGGAAATTTAAAAAACAACAATGTAAATGTTTCTAATCTGTTCTTAATCAAATAGACCTCAATAATTGATTTATGAGAAGAAGGAAAGCTAAAGGGAGTGGTTGCTAACCTAAAAATATAACTTATTTAAGACCCAAATTTTCCTTTATTTGTGATCACTAGGATCTAGGAGAGCCTGAATACCTATTAACTTTTATCCAACAATGCACAATAAATGAGAAGAAAATTACCCTGCATAAAACAGTTTATGCTTCTCACTACAATATATTAAATATATATTCGCACATTTGCACCTGCTTACGTACTTTTGTTTGTGATTATATGTGCAGCATAGATTTTCTTTTTTCTAAACCACTGGTACCTGTTATAAATATTTAAGGACAATAATAGCAAAGTCAGTGTTGTCTAATTCCCCGTTTTAAAATGGCCTGTTTCCACCCTCCACCCCACCCCAAATTAACTGTATTTGAACTGGCTGGAAATAGATTTGAATTTTTAAAATTTATTTAGGTTTAAAGATAGGAGGTCTTCACATGTGGTTCAAAACAAAGAAGACATGTTTAAATAGGATAGGGAAAAAAAAAATCAAAATATGACATCTGTCTGTGGTAACCCAAGTACTTAAATTGAACTTTCTTGCCTCCTATTTTTATAAAATGACAATTTATTGCAAACCAAACTTGACCTCCTCCTATATGGAAACAAGATATAAAGTAAAAAAGGTGCAGAACTGTTTTCTTGTCGAGGAAGAAGCTCCCATCCAGAGTGCAGCACAGTAACTATACTTTGACCAGCTCTGACACGCAGCCTTATTAATCAAGGCCCCAGCTGTCTTATTGCTGGGGTTTTTGGTGAATGAAAGTTCAACCCCACTGATAATTTGTAAAATTGGGAACTGTTTACAGATGCACTAGAAATAGTGTAGTTAAATATTTGGCAAGCAGAGACTACAGCTCCCATGTACAATACATGGTAGGAGTAAACAATTAAATGAGCACAGAAATGCAATAGCCCCTTGCAAAAGAAAAGTCACCCAGCCCGAGGCTGGGCAGTCAATTTCTGCAGCTCACTTCAACGTAACTACTCTTATTATTGTGAAATACTTGTTGCATGTGATCAACACAGCACTGAGAAATATGTTGCTACTATTTCAATGTTTCTTCTAACTCATAGACAAAACAACCCGGGGCCAGAATGTTAATAGCACTGACTTAGTTAAAATATACCAGAAAGGATGAGCTTTTTCTGATGTCTTCTGAAAACGTGAACCCAACTGGTCACAATTATCTTGAATATCACCTTTGGAGTCATTTGGAAACTACTTTTGAAATACCAGCAGATCTACCAGCCTGTTGTGAATGCTTACAAAAGTGAGCGGCTTGTTAAGGAAGGAAGGGCACTGTCAAAGCCTTCACAACCTTATGTACAAAATTTTGCAGCAGATTTTGCAGGCATCCAAAGGGTAAGTGTAAGACTTCTGTGCCTTAAGGATTTCTGTCTCTTCCCTTAGCACCGGCTGCACTCCTAACTGCTGTGTTTGCACAACAGCTGAAGAAAAAGTTTCCACACATATTCCGAAAATATTGTGAAAACATTTTTGTGAACAAGAGTTTGTGAGAAATCAGAGACTTCATAGCTTTCTGGATTTTTTTGCTGTTTTCTTTTACATTTTGGTTAACCAAAAAACACTTTCTTTCTACAGACAGAAGTCCTTCATATTTTTTTTCGGTTGAAGAATGAAGACAAAATGACAGTTTTGCAAAATCTGTAAAAAGGGACCAGTACTGGCTTTTTAAAATGGAGCTAAACCTTTCTTATTTATAAATATATATCTATATATATATATAATCATTATATATAAGCGCTTTACTTAAATGTTACGTATACACTTGTGTGTTTCTGTGTGTGTGAATGGATTCAAACTCACACATTTGTGCATGTGTCTATGTACATGTGAATATATGTACACAAATTATCTGTCTGCCAAATTGAAAACAGAATCACCTGTATTCTAAATACACAAATGTTTAAGTGCCTTACTTGGTGACAAGCTAAGTATGGAAAAATCTCCATGTATCTCAGATCTAACACAAAAACATCTTAAAGTACACAGACAGACAACTTCTCAAAGCAGAAGATTGCCCACGTAAATCTCCATTTCTGGGCATGTTCAGAAGCACTTTGATCATAGCCACACGAACTATTTCCTCCTCCAGTCACTTTGGGACTCTGATGCTCCCTTCCTCCCAAGGAGAAGATACCCCATCCTGTAGATGTTCAGGGATTTTTACTGCTTTGGGCAAGATACAAAGTGAAGGAGGACCTCTTGCCAACAAAAAAATCTGCTTTTTACTCAGTAGCTAAGACTGGAGACTTAACTTCTTCCTCTGCATCTTGCTTCAGAGAATGCCCTGGTCCACCAGGCTGTAGTCTCTGCTGAAGCAGGGCATCATCCACGTCTCCAGCTCATCCTCTTCACTTTGAACAGATCTATTCAACATTTACTGAATCAGTGAGAAAGGAATACTATTCCTATTAGCTGGTGCTTAGAGTACTTGCAGAGTAGGATAGAAAAAGTCTAATGTTCCAAGTTTTTTCCTTACAATAGTGAAATATCAGTATTAGCTAATGACGAGGCAGTCGCTTATGTTCGCTTTTGTACTTTCTGAACCACTGAATATTAAATTATTCTGTAAAAAATGGAATGTTTTCCATGGATATGAAACATAGCCCAGTGACTTCCATGTTTTGGCGGCTAAAGCATTCTTTGAAGGTGGAAAGTTATATTCTACCTGCTATTAAAAGACATTGTCAATGCAACAAAAATTCGTAGTAATCTTACCCTGTGCATCTTTACAGTTTGATCTGGTTTGCAAAAGCACGTGGAAAGTAGAGCAGCTGAATGTGAGGTAGGTATGTCACCCTCCCCATAAGGAAATGAGTCTTCTTGCTGAGGAGGAAACTACCTTCCTTCATGGCTACTGCGCTTGAGTGATAAACTTCTCTCTGAGCAACTGATGATGCGAGCCTGAGAAATGTATGACCATGACATAGAGCCTTTACAGAAAGGCTCATTTTCATGGATTTAGTCAGGAGGAGACTATGTTCCAACAAATAACTTCAGTTTGTTTTCCTTCTTAATCATATTAATAAAGGGAGTATTTTGCTTTTCTCTTTAATCCAGAAGTTGTACTGTAACATCACATAGAGCTTCAAACCACTGTGGCCTCTCGGCTCTGTTTTTACTTCTATATTTGCTTTCGCTAGTTTAATTTTTTATTTTTGTTTGATAATTTGGATCTATTCAAATTCATTCCATCATGTTTCAGAGAGAAAAGAGTTCAACAAAATTTGAGAACAAAAAGGGTGAGTCCATTGGAAATAAAATTAGCAACTTATTTTACTGCTAAAGGCCTTCACCAAGGAATAATTTGTGCAATATTGCTGAAAGCCAAAGAAATCTTAAAACAAAAAGAGTCAATAGTTTGATGAAACCCAGACCTCCTGTGTTGTGCAATTAAAGGTTAGACAGGGTGATAGGAGCTTTAATTTACCTTTGAGAGATAGTCATCAGATTTCGGATTAATTTAAAATATGTTTCCTGTGCATTTCTTGCCAGGTGAAGGTCCTTCAATGTTTCCTCTGGTGCAGAGGAAGAGATAACATTTTCTCAAACTGAGGGGAACACCACAAACCCAGATATGCTATCAGGAGGCTTTCTGTAAACTCCATAATTCTGTGATTTTCCTTCTAGCAGCCAGGAAAGCCTGGGGTACAAATTCCCACATGTGCTAGTTCAGTGTGAGTTCTGTTATTATTAATTATTTATACAGCACCGTGCGTGTGCAGGCCCCTTTATAGACAAAAGGAAATATCCCCCAAGAGCTTGCAAACCAAACGGCCCAGTGGTACAAACACTTCTTTAGCTTTCCTAGGAAAGGAAAATTATCCCTACCTGGGATAATCCACCGATGTCAGTGGGCTACTTAGGTGCTGGTAAGTGCTCTGCTGGGTAGGAAGTGTTTGCAGGATTAGGCTGCAGTTAAACCATGAAGTGATGATGGGTGATGAGGGAAGGGAGGGCAAGCATTCCAGCAACAAGATCATGCTGTTGCTTTAGTTATAACGAAGGTGTCAAGGGGCCAGGGCATTTTTAATGCTTTATGTTATTTGTGATCCCGTTGCCGAGAAGGAAAAGCTCAGCTTTATAGGCCACACGGAGGAAACGAGCTGCTGAGGAAGAAGACTGGCTTCGAGCAGAGGGAGAGGCAGAGCCGGTTACATGAGGAAGAGGACTCCAGAGGTAAGGAGGGATGCACAGGAAGAGATGCTGACCGTACACTCAGAGAGTCTCCATCCTCTGCTGCAGCTAACATGTGTCCACTACATCCTTGAGAGCTTTTTTTTTTTTTAATTGAGGGCATGTTCAGAAGTTTCCCAGTCCATTTCCAGCTCTTGGCAAGTCCCAGGCACATCTGTGACATTTAGTTGATAGCCTCCTTAGTGAAGGGAAGGTTGCCAATGAATCCTTGTGCAACTGTTTATGCTACAAACCAAAGTATACAACTGCCAGTTTCACTCTTACAACACAGAGAGCATTTTTCCTCCTTAATTGAAAGTGTGGAACACAACAAAGCCTTTAAATACCGAGAAAACAACCAGCTGAAACAAGTAGTAAGAAAGACATCAAGGATGACAGGCAGTAGGCCCTCTGCCCAGTGAGACACGCAGCCAGGGCATGCTCTATTTTTAAAAGGAACCTCCACACTTTGGGAAGAATATAGGATATGGGGGTCAGGGAAGGGGTTGTTCTAGGATTGCAAGGCACTTCAGATAAATACATCTGTGGGGAAGGGATGCTGCCTTCCAAGTGAAAGCACAGGTCGGGATGTGGCTCCAGAGAAAGCCAGCAGTAGCAGAGAAGGCTGAGTCGCTGAGCTGCTCTCAGTGGAAATCTTTCCTGGGAGGTTTTTTCAGGTGAAGACTTTTGCACAGAGGTAGGAGCCTGTTGCTCTTCAGGCACAAGCCTGCAGCAGAAACAGAGTGAACATCAGCACCTCCACCCCACTAAGAGTTTTAGTGACGGAACAAGGGACTGGAGAAAAACCCTGCGTTTCTGAGGGGTAGTGTAGGAACCTGTAAATTCACTGCAGGTTTGCTTTTCTGACAGCTCCAAGAGTTAAAATCCAGGAGAAAATAATTTTTATTATGAAGCTAACAAAATAATGGGAATTAACAGGGAAATTGAAACAGGAGATTAGCTTTCAGTCACTTTCTGCAGCATGAATATTTTGAATTTTCTGCATTTTGTGGGAACCAAACGGGTGTCACAATGGTTAAACGAACTGAGAGACACCTCGCCCCTGCACTTGGAGGGTGAGGATGGCACTTGCACAGAAACAGACGTCACCAACCCTCACTTTTCTGAATCCCCACCCCCCCACCTTAATCCCTCTGTGATTAGTGAGACTCTTCCCTTTCCTGAGTTAGTCTGTGATACGTGACTAAATTCATTTCCATACATTTTTAAAAGTTTTTAAATAATTCTGACAGATCACAAAGGGCACTTGAAGCAAACAGATATGTGTAGGCAGATCCATAGATTATGGAACTCAGATACTCTTAATTTTGTCTGCCCTTTTTGGAATTTAACCTGTTCCAGACAGTATTACTGTCTTCTCTTACAAGTTTCACATTTTTTAACCTAAATTTTTATACTTTCTTAGTAATATGCTTTGAATTCTACATAAAAAGAACTGGTGATATAAACAGCCAGATCTTACTGACTGACAAATCTTTTGCATATGACAAATACAAAACTAGCCAGGAGATGGTCTGGCTCTGAGCTCGTTTTCCTTACTGTACAGACAGCTTTTGAGGTAAGAGCCCCGTATATATTTACTCAGAGCATCTGACACTTGAGATCAGGCTTTTATTGCTACGAGGTACTCCAGGCTGTCAGTCACGGCGAAGTGAGCCATTGTCCTCAGAGGTGATCAGCACGCCTCTCCCCTCACAAAGGCATGTTTTCAAAGCACGAGTGGTGTCACACACGCTTTAGCTGTAACACATGCAGAATAGCTCGAGATGCACCACCAAGCAGCTCTTTCCAGCTTGCAGTCAAAGATGGGGCTGATGCTCCACAGACTTAGAGGTGGTTCCTGGCACTCGCTGCCCCTCAACAGGCGGGTCTCGGTAGCTGCTTGACGTGCTGGAATCGATGGTGGCCTGGTCTAGTATTCCATTAGCTGTGACCAGGTCCTCTGTAGTGGAGTGGAGGGTCCAGATAGATTAAAGAAGATGCAGTAGCTCTGAGTGAGGAAGGGAATGGTCCTTCAAACTCATCAGATGGCTGTGGTGCTCCTGCCAACAGCCCTGAGAGCGTCTCGGCCCCGTGACACAGCCAGCAGCCAAGCGGAAAATTCACCAGGAGCAACTGTCCTCACCTTCTTCCTTCCGACCCTTGAGAATAAATGTGACATGGGACATCACCTTAGACCAGACAAATATAGCCTCTGAGTGCATTTCTGCTTCTCCTAACATCACTTCCACACTGCAGCTATAGCATTTTTTATTAGCTTTTGTACCGAATTGCCAACAGAAATCCCAAGAGATTTAGTCTCAACAGTATGCCTAAAGAGGTAATATGGTCTGGATGTAATTTAGCTGCCATTGCCCAGCAATTCCACAGATCTCTTTGACTTGTGACATTAAATATATGGAGCAAGCACATGAATGGATTAACATACACAGTCCTATAATTAGCTATGTTATTAAATTTGCTAAGTAGTTGGGGGGAAAGGGGCTTGTTTGCCATCTGTTTAAAAAGTATCTCTCTTTCCACTGAAATCTGGATATAAAAAACCCCAGACATGTGGGCATGACTGCCTTACATACATTACTGGGATTATTTCCCTTGAGTTAACCAAGACAAGCATGATTCATATACCAGTAGAATGTTGTGCAAAAATGTGCATAGCATTTTTTCACATAACGTTCCTTTTCCTTCCCATTATAAATTATGAATCATGTAAACATCATGAATTACAGAGTTTTTTGTTGATCTGTTTTTTTTATTTTTTCCCCATGACCCTAAAAACTACTTAATAGAAGAGTAGTATGGTAAATTCTGCCATGAAAATTACTTTTTAATTCTACTCTTGTCACTATGTAACCACACAGTCATTTGCTTTAATCTCCCTAGCAAACTTGAAATAACCAAACTATGATTTTAGAACCCAGACACAGACACACACACACACACATACGTACACATTTCCACTGACTCTGAAAACAGAGCATGTTTGTATCGCGAGAAAGAAAAACTGGCACTGGTTAGAAAAGAGATGCATATTAAATATATAATCATTAGCCTCAGCTATGTGGAAATTGTCTAAACGTATGAAAACAAGCTGAGCTCTAAATAGCTTAGAGTAAGGCCCTAGTTCACGAACTCTTCAGTAGAACTCTGTCACTCAATCAGGAGTCTCATAAAAGCTTGTACTGTGAAAGCACAAGAAAAAGACAGCATAAAAGGAAAAAAAAAACCAACAAAAAGCACCCAAACAGAAAGATTCCAGAGTATGGGAAGCTCTCCAAGAGTGTAACTGAGCAGTACTTTAAGCCAATATTTCTATGTAGAGCCTCACCTTTAATGCCACATTTCTTTAGAGAGTTGAGCAAGCATTTGTGATTTCCAGTGAACCATTTACATCAGTGTCTGCAATATGCAGACCAGATGCTTTATTAGCTTTTTTTTCAAACAGTGCACATGATAGCAGTACAAAAGCACAGGTGAAAGCAAGAGAACCTGGATCTGAGCAGTTTTTGCATTTGCCTCAGGCTAGCTGAAAGGATGTTCTGTTAACTCAGAGGCAGAGAGACCCAATGGAATATTGTGAGTTTGGGGTTCATTCACACCTCTGCAATAATTTATCTGCGATAAATGTAAAAGTCACAATAAAGCAATAGAGAAGGCACAGCATAAACCAACAGAGGAACATAAAGGAAAGGGAGCTGTAAGGTGCATCAACACGTACAGTCTAACTCCAGCCTTCCCATACACTCATTGGAGAGGGTTAAGCTTTCAGCGTGGGTGCTCTGAGTCACTGCCTGGAGGAGCTCAAGAGGTGATTATTTATACAGCACATTAACCACACAGGACTATATAGAAGGTCTAAAGTTCAGGAGCTTGAACATGAATACTCCCCAGAAGGCATGGAGTTTGCATTTCTTTCTATTTGCCACTATCCCCATGGTCCCTGTGAGCTCCTCCAAGCCACATTACAGAAGATGAAGAAACTTTCTAATTTACACCAGCCAGAAACAACTGCTATCAGGGATCAAGACGAAAGTTTCTCTTGCTATGTCTTCCTCTCTGGCAGTGGTAAATACCAAGTTATATGTTGGATGTTTGTCCCTGCACAGAATAAAGTGGTCAAGATAAACTAGCTGGGTATTATTTGCAAGCAAATAAAAGAAAATTAAAACCAAAAAAGAAACTCCCTACTAAGGGCCCTCATCCATCTGTTTTTCTTTAGGGATGCTTTAACATTAGCTAAATATCACTTATTTACACCTGAAGAAGTTAAATGATCTTGTTCCCATGAACTCTCTTACAAATGCTGTCCTGGCCTGTGATTTATATAAAAGTAGCTGTTCCCTTAATTTTATTCACAATAGCTTCATTCTTACCGTATGAACCTGCTTTGTCAGTATTCGCTTTGATTTATGGAAGATTTCAAACTACCAAAATAACTATCCCTTTTCTTTTCATTAAAGCTAATCCCCACAAAGACACTTTCATCTGCTGATTAGTCATGCTTCAGCAATCCTTGCTAACCAGAGGCTAAGTTATTGATGTGTTAAAGATGTAATCGCAGAGATTTGAGACCATTGAAGAAAATTCAACGTGTTGTTTGACAGTGTCAGAATTTAGCAGTGTCTTGGCTTTTTGAAGCAGCCTGGGTAGCACACGCTCAGCAGCATGGTCAAATCTCTTCAGTTAAGCTACAGGCAAGAAAGGCTTGTGTTAGGAAGTGTTTCGAGTCCACAGACGTGCTGCATTGAAGATCATGAAAAGGAAGGATAGGGATTTCCAAAATTCAGGGAAGTTGGAGCCCCACCTCGTTCAGCCTGAACAAACTGATCTTCAGTGTTTCTCTACACCGCATCCAGCTTTTTAAGCCAAAGAGGAAACACATTTTGATTTATAAATTGTACAAGTAATTAATTGTCATGGCTTATGTTTCCCCAGCCTTGTCTCATCTGAATGTTTATTTAGAAATTATCTAAGCAAACTCATCTTGTACCTTTTCATGCTCTAACCATTGTGAAACAATAATTTCTTCCTGGCCATCACTGTCTCTAAGTGACTTTACATTTAGAGAATGACAAGTTCAAATACTAGAAACAGTTTCCCATGAACTGATTATCATCCCAAATGTTTAATTTAATAGTTTGATGTGCTGTAGATGTGCTAAGGAGAATAAGGACTCGTAGAGCTCTAGAACCTGTCTCTAGAACTGAGAGCTAAGGGAGGTCTTCAAGACTAAACCACCACCCAGTGAGGCACCTTGCATTATGCTTCAGAAAAGCGGACATGACAAGCCTGAACCACCACTTCCAGCACTCAGGATGTGTCTGACTCAGCTGTGATTGGCAGCTACATGACACATATTTAAGTTCATCAGAATACACCCTTGTCACAGCTACACCACGACTTCCTGAGGTATATGTGTATTCATGAGTGAGACCTGCTCTAAATCCCAGATGACTTTAAAACATGTAGAGGTCTCCAAGTAATAATTAGCTTAATTCTTGTGCAATCACCTTTTGGGACATAAACATGTATTCAGTCGCCATTACCCATAATCATCAAGCTGTAATAAGAACCACTTCACTGAGATCTTCTCCATCTTTGGTGGACAACTGCAAATTAGCGATAGCAGGAGGCCACTGTGGATGTCACAGTCAGACTGGGCTGGAAAATGGTTTAGCTGGTTTTGGATTGTAAGGGACCTGAACAGATACATCCTGCTGAGACTGAGCTGGCTGCCTTTTGGGCTAGGCCAAGTGTCACTGCATCGTGCCCCCAGGCTGAAGGATATGACAGCATGGAGACCCCTACACAGAGGCTCAAATGAGCCCCGGCCCAAATTGTACCGGGACAGGAGCTGGGCTGGTTCTGTGCACTCATCAAAGCATCACTGCAGGAGTCCTTCTGAATCCACTTTGTGCTGCTCCTCTCCCACGGCCCTGTTACACAAATAGCCAAGCACTGACTGCACTACGATGCCACTTTGTCCCATTTTCAAAACTGCTGCGTGGATGAGCCCACACTCCTTCATCACTCATTCTGTTAGATGAGCTACAGGCTGCTCCAGGTTTGGACCTTCTGTTCCATAATCTTAACATTACTTGTGTTTGACCTGGATCAGTACAGACATACGTCTTTCCTGTCTTCTGTCAATCTCAAATGCTCTTCACTGATAGACTTGGTCCTCATTTCCAGGCTTTACCCCTTCCTGTCATGTAGTGTGGTAGAGGACACCAGTGATGCTGCCTCTGCCATGTCCAGCTTTGTACTCACAGCACTCCTTTGTATCACTGTGTTTTTCCCCATGCTTGACATTTCACCCATATTATGTCAGTCTTCCTTACTTTGCAGCATAAACTCATCATCTGTCCTTACTGTTTACTAAATCCATGAGCCAGATCAGAATCCCCCTTTCCTCATGGATATTAGTACAGAGCGGTATGTACAGGGTTCATGGAAGCCAGCTCTCTGCCTGCTTTCTGAGCAGCTGCTTCTTCATCTGGTGTATTTCTGGACGGACAGCGTCCAGTTCCAGGGCAAATACTGCTCCACAAGGAATGTTCCTGGAATCCTCTGGCTGAGCTCGGTCTGTGAGCCCAAATCCACCGTGCACATATAAATTGGTCCATTGTTAATTTGTGCTGGAAAGCCCCGCTGAGTATAGGAATATGCCAGGAACATAAATCTTTGAGATCCTCTTTTCGTTTGAAATGTCTTATTCTCACTCACTTCGTTTACCTTTCAGCTTCGTCCTGGCCAGCTAAGACTGATGACTGCTCCACACGCCATATCAAAGATTTGCTCCATCTAGGCACAAATCATGCTTGGAAGGGGCACTGAACTCTGGACTGCAATTGGACCTGGTCCTGCAGATTGCCTGCTGCTTGATGCCCTGTGGAGTCCTGTGTCAGCCACTTGTTTGGTACTGCCATTATAGAAAAATAAGCCAAATGAGCTTATTGAAACCTTACCCCTCACTTACAGTAGAGTTCTGTATTATCTGCAGCTGGGACAGTCTGACCTTAGGCTGCATTGTAAATGGAAAAGACCCCAAAAACTCTTTCAATGCACAAACTAAATCAATTTGTGATGATTGGATTTGTGTCAGGTTCACCACTCGTATTTGTTTTGTGATCGCACATTTAAGGCAAGAGTTTAGTTCCTATACCTTATGCAGCCTAAAGGGGAGACTTAAGAATTTGAATTCCCTTTTGAAATACCTTCATTTCTTCACTTTTGAGAAATGATCAGTTACTGTGAGCAACTGATCAGATTAAAAGGTACGAAATCACTCATAATCTGTATATGTCAAATTCCAAGGAAATTAGGCTATTACTAGTGAAGAAAGACAGCACAGAGGAAAAGCATGTTTTCACTGTGACCTGGCAGTTCACTGACTCAGAGACAGGCTATCTGTACCAGATCTGTGAAGCAATCCAGAATATTTCAACCAGCTGGGTTGGATAATGCTGAGACACAGGATACAGGGCCAATAGTTGTATCTCGCAGAGGCTCTAACACTCCTCAGTGTAACTAACAGGTGTTGTGTTGTTCCAGAGGCTTTGCATGATTCTGCCCTAGTTTAAGTCTAATGAAAAGCAGTGTAATTGGCATCCATATTGACTGTCCATAGACCTCTGATTTCTGTGAGTAGGTCAGTACTGATTACACAGGTAATCAGTTTGTGCAGCTCTTTGAGTGACTCTTCATCCCCACTGCAGTGCCTGGAAAATCACACATGGCTATGGTAAGGAGTGTGTCTTGTTCCTTTAGCCTGGGCAGCATTTTCACCCAATACTGAGGTGAGCACCCAGTTCCTTCACCTCTGTTTTGCAGATGTCATTGAGAACCAACAATTGATTCTTTCTGGAAGGACACACCATTATTCAGTTTTCAAATACTGAGGTATATCCCTTTGCCAAAGGCTTATCAACCCTTTCTTATCTTGTTACGCAGGATGATTCTGATAAGATCCTGACAAGATTTCTCAATAACAATATGACCAGACAGGTAGCCATTAGGTGGCTTTCTAAGCCCTCCTCTCTTCTCCTTTCAGGTAGTTTTCTTCATGGAGAGTTAAATTGCAGCAGGAGTGGTCTTATCCTGTGGCACAGGTGTCACTAGCAATAATCAAACCCCAAACATCTTCAGGTGATACACAAATACAAGCTGAATGCTTCTGCCTCCACGTGGCCCGGAACACAGTTAGCAGCTTCTCCGTGATGGTGCCTGAAAAAGTACACCTGAGGACCCTCAGGCCCAGAGTAAAATTTACCCATGCCAGACAAGCTACTTTCTCTGTTGAGTACTTGGGTATGCTCTTTGACCTCCTTACTTGTTATTTTTTCCCTCCAGAAAAGCGTGAAGTTTGTCTCCAATAGTTTCCTGGTATGTCTCCTGTAGCCTTCCAAAACATGCTGGTGGTACGACTAATGAAGTAGGAGTGGATTAGCAAAAATATTTTCACTTTTTCTGTCTCAGTAGCTGTATCTATGCTAGTAGCTCAAACTCTGCCAACCCTGAGATCTAGAGACATGTTCTAGGTACATCCATACTCCTGAGCTTTCTTGCCCACCAAAGCGTGGGATAGGCAGATTCATTCTACCCATGGATCTAACCCATGGCTTGTGCCATCTCCTGACACAGGCAGGGAAAATTTGGGGAGAATGTTACTTAGCATTAGCCAGAAATATGCCAGGAACCCCAACAACAACAACTGAGCAACATAAACACATTTTGGTGCCTGGGAAAATTTCTTGGTACTATTGCTTTATTTTTTTTCATTATATTGCTCAAAAAAACCTTGAGCACTTCTTAACTGCTTTCCAGTTGAATATCTCCTAGATCCAAGATGTAATTACTCAAGGGTAGTAATCTCTGGCTGGTAAAAGAAATCCTCCTGGAAAGCACTTTGCAGACAATCTGAGTGACAGCACAAAGATTTTTATTTGTTTTTCAGGGCATGTCCAGCACTTGGTGATATGGCTGGAACATTCTACTTATGTTTGGAAGTCTAAGGGATAGGAACTGCTGGTCTCATCTCTTGTTCATATTTTTTGGCTATTCATGGCATAAAAATTATCTGGCTGTTTTCAGACTTAGGGAGAAGGTAGGGTGAATCATACTTGTAGTGTGAATGTGTCTTTTATTCCAGGGCATTCTTTCACTAGAGAAGTTCATAACAACTGGCTGGGTGTAGGGAATCTGAATCTGATTTCATGCCATCTGTATAATTTCTGCTGTAACCCATGAATTCACTAGTGAATTTACCTCTTTCATGTTCCTTGAAAAACAAAAACAGCCTCAGTTATTTCAAGTGGGCATGTTGAAGCCTTGCTGGTGTAAGTGCTACAGGGTAGTATAAACCATCTCATTCTTTGACAGTGGCAGAAGATCCTTAATGCTCATATGAATTCAGGAATGGATGGTAACAAGTGTTTTATCTGGTGCCTTTTCATCAAAGTTAGTAGGATAGCTACAAGCTAGGGTGTTTCTACCTCCTCCACTCTCATTATTGCTTAGAATCAAGTGCCAGAATAATTAGTTCATTGCTGAAGAACTTTACAACACTTTTCTTAGCAGATCTCATATCCCTCACAAGGCAACAACTCACAGGTCTGAGTCCAAGTACAAGAGGGTATTCCAGCTGGGAATGGGAAAGAAAAAAGCCTTGACATTGTATTACTTGAAACCAGTTCATGTAGTCCATGTCCTCTGCTAGAGTACCACCCACCAGTCCAGATGTGTCTGGATTCTTCTCATACACTCCCAATTGAGTGTACAGGACAGACAACACAGTGTACATAAGTGTGATAAAATTCAGTTCTTATCTCCATGTCAAAGGGCCCCAGACTGTGGATCACAAATGTAAATGAGAGCAGCTGAATGCTTTTCCATTTTTGCTTTTGTTTTTACCATGGGGTTTGAAGTGTCACATTCTGTAATATAACTTCCCTTTTCTAGTCACAAACAAACGACATCTGGCCACTTTCAATAATAAACTTGAAGAGAGGGGACATTTCCTTTCAGCTTGTTGGGCCCCTTCTTAACCTTCAAATTCCAATGAGAGCTGCGGAGAAGGAAAACTTTTAAAAAAATAATCCCCTAATGATTAAACTTACCGATGGAGAAAAACTTTTCTTCGAGCCTCTGAGTACCATTTGCCTCACACAATCTCAAACATCCTGACACAGTTAATGCTTGAGGAGCTGTTTGCTGCTCCCACTCTTGTTCTTACATCATACAGGAAACCCTTGCAGGAAATGAAAGTTCAGCCAGCCTTCTCCTCCCTCAACACCTTGAGCTTACAAGTCTAAGACAGAAAGCATACAAGGAAGAATAAAGGTGGGGTAAGAGCACTGGAGAGGCAGGCCAGACACAGATAAATCACATACCTTGATTTTCCTGTCTGGCACAACATTCAATTTTCTTTCTGGAGTTGCTTCTGTGAAATAATCTGGGTTTCACTGAGCAGAAAGTTTTCACTACCTATCCCACATGGGAGCTTGTCATTCAGGGTTGTGTAGGCTGAGTCTGCTTTGTGCCTGTGTCACCTCAGTGGGTATTTTTAAAGGAATACAAATAAATTAAATACCTCTCTTTCTTTTTAATTGAAAGAATGGGCTCCCAGCTCTTGATGTATGCCCAGTTTGAATATACTTGTCACCACAAGGATGTGGTGGAGCCCTTTGTTTGTGTGGAAAAAGTGTGCTTTCAACCAGACTTGCCCAGCTCTTTTAAACTGGGAGCAGAGAATGGCTGAGGTTATCAAGATGAATAAAAATTGAGGAAGGCATTGTGAGCAGAGGAAATGAAAAGCTCTTTTCTTCTTCTGTTCTTAGTCAACAGAAATACCAGACACATAATTTTAAAGGTTCAAGCCAAACCACTGCCAATAGTGCAACATGTAGGACATCCAGATGAGGCAATTTAGGGACCGTGGATGGAACTGCAAGGCCTCCTCCTGATGATCTACAAGAGCTTCTTTCAGTGCCGATTCAGGACAAGGGAAAGATTCCGTATGGTTTTCCCATGGCCCCGATAGTGGCACCATCCCTGCCACCATAGATTGTGAGAGGTTTTCTAGATAAATGTTTTTCTCTTTCTGATGAAAACATGATATATGGAAACCGACTTCTGTTGAAAATATTGAAATGCTAAACAGAAATGCACCATTTCTGCTTCCAGTTCTGCCTGCTCACCCAGCCAGCTGCCTGCTCAGCTCCCTTCTTGCTGCCTTGGCAGGTGCAGGACTTCTGTCTTGCAAAGTGCTTGTAAAAGCACCTTTTGGTTCCAAAACACTAGGAAGTGCCACAGCAAGAGTTGTCTGTTTTTGTTAAGGCAAATGTACAGCTATTGCCAAAGCAAAGCTAATGGGGACTGCAGGAGCCAGGCAGAGATTCAAACTTCTGGACTGACATCATCATAATCTGAAACAAGAAAATTTATTTTAAAAAAAAGATATGGCACTTTCCCATGAACTCACAGAACAGTAGAAAGCCCTCCAGGTTTCTGTGGAATACAAAGCTTGTTTGTGATTCTCCTACCGAAAGGAACTGGCAAGCCACCCCAGCCCAGGTGGGTTCACCAGCACACGACTGCTTCTTCTCAGGATGTAACAGGCTGTGCCATGCCCTTGTCACCCAGATCTCTTTAAATGTAGCTCTCTCCTTTGGAGGCAAGTTGCATTCCCCCAGACACTCCCTGGGAGCACATTTCTCTGCAGGAAAATGCAAGTGAACCTCTTGTGGCGCACAAAGGAAACGCTCTTCATCGATCTTGTCACGTCCAAGAGACATGGCCAGCTTTTATAATTTTGCTGCACGTGGCCCCTGGGGCTGTACAAGTCTCCAAGGCTCTCCTGTGGATTGTGATGTGGAACTCTCTAAAGCAGCTGGGAATTGACAGTGTTGTTGTGCAGCCTGCAAGATTTTGGAATGTTACCTGGTAATACATGACAGGAAAAATCTACCAGGGAGGTGTGGCTCCCCTGTTTACAAGGCTACCCTTGTTTACAAGGTTTGTGTCTTGGCATATCACCTGACACCCTGCCAAAGAGCAGCCTCTGTACCAGCCTTGCTGCAGGGCTGGTACACACATGCATTTTGGAAATGAGAAAATAGCTGTAATATCCATGTCCATCTACAGAAGAGTCCACCAGGGGAGCAAGCAACAGGGCTGGTGAGCCTACTGCCATTGCGAGGTTCACAAAATCTCACTTCAAACCCTAAAAACGTGAGACTTAAACTGTTATCATAATAGACTGGTCTCTTCCTCTGTGCCTTCAGAGGCTGTGATCCTCCATGGCTTGCGCTTCTCACAGCTTCTCTTGCTGCAAGGGCTTCTAGGAAAAGGAGTATGGAATCTCCTACAGTGAGTCACAGCACGTGGCCACACAGGTCTGTGGTAATGCAAGGGAAAACACAGCAGTGCTGGTTAGAAACAGTCAACTCTAACCCCCTGACTCTGCCCGAGGACACAGAAACTCAGGCCATGTTGCTGAACATGGGTTGCTGACTTCAGAGCAGTTGTATACTGTTCCTATCTCCAGTTCAGAGAAGATGCTCTGGGAGTCAGCTTAGCTTTCTAGTCCATGAGAAGTTCACCCATAGTTTACATTTTCCAATATTTTCTTGGTGACTAACAGTGTTAGTGAACTCTGAGGAGGACAATCTTTCTGCTGCTGGGTGACCAGCTTGTTTTGCAGGTCCCAGCCTCATCTCTGGCTCTCCCTGCTTGCAGCCTGCTGTCCAGACACTTCCTTTGTCCCTGAAACCTTGTGGTCCACTGCTTTTACAGCCTGTCCTACATCTTCCTGACCTGCTACAAAATCTCTTTCCAAAAGCTATCATTCATCGGTTTGTTCTTGATGAGAGTCATTGATCAAAGCAAAAATGCGGCTCGTTGTACTTGCCACGATCAGGGAATCCCACAAGGCATATCTGATGTGAGCACCCATGTTCCCAGCAGCCAGGCAAATTGTAATCATGAGTAGATGCACACTGCCTCCAGAAAAGGGCTTAGCTGGGGCTAGACAGTTGGCTGGGGTCCCTATGGGGTGAAAACACGGACTGTGATTGGGGAGAGAAGGAACACAGAGCTCACCATGGCATTTCTGGACCCTCTGCAAAGGGCCCAGGGCAGAGAGTGCCTGTGGGCACACACTCAGAGCTCCCTCCCATCCACTTACAGTGTGCAGGCACGTGGCCTGGCTTGGAAAGTCACAGTGCAAGTACACTGCCTGACTGACACAGAAAAGTTTCTGTGTTTATGGAAAAATGACCAAAAACAAGGCCTGAGCGGATTCTTTCATAATCAAGATCATTTTCTCTACCACAAGCAGGAAAGCAGAGGGGCATTGCAAGAGGGGGAGATTTTGTTAAGCGGATTAACATATTAACTAAAAATAAAGATTGGACATATTTGGAATTCTAAGATAATCTTGCTTTTCTGGTGACAATAGAAAAAACTCAAGCCTCTCTCCTCTGCTTTCTGTAGTGCTCCATTTCATTCTAGCCTGATAATTCATGTGTTTATCAATACTGTACATAAAAAAGATATGTCTATGCCTAGAGTACATGCTGACATTTGGGTACAGATGATCTAGTGATTGGCATATTTTGATTCATCAGCCCAATGCTGAATAGATTACCAGAAGATTTAGTTTGAAATAAAAAACTGGTCTTTTTTAATTACTTAAAATGTTTTCCCCATATAGCATCTCCCTTTCATTTTGTCCATCCAAACTCAGGAGTCTGATCAGGGAGGCGATTTTTTAAAACCCTCTATAGCCTCCACTTAGCCTGAAGAGTCAAACCTGCCTGCCTATCCAACAGCAGTCTTGGTGCTGTGCTTGAGTCAGTAGCAGTGTGAGCAGGGGAAGATATCCCTTGGGAATAATGGTGTCCCCCCTGAGGCTGTACTGTTTTGACTTGGCCAGTTCCAGTCCTGGAGGAGATTAATTTCAGCTGTCTTGGATACCTACTGATGCTGTGTCCTGCATGGTGTTCACTGTACAATGTTCAGGCATACAGGCTTTTGCCTTTCCTCATGATCATAGCTCCTCTTTGGCTTTTTTTTTGCTGCAAATACACATTTGACTAAGCAAGCTGATACATGGACCTCCAGTTGCTCCATGCTCCTTAGTGTGTCCCCCTCCCTCACATCAAGGCAGAAGAGTCTCACAGGTGGTTGGAGGATCACCCCAGGATGCTGGCTTGGGTGATTATCTATGGCACCCTTTTAGGAGAGTGCGCAGAAAGCCAACTTGGTGTCTCCACTGCCTGTGTTATCTCCAACTTGTGTAAATGAAGGTAACTGGTTTATTTTCCAATCCGTCAGCCCCGAGGGGAGCCTTTTGGTGCATACACCCAGTGCAGACTTGGTGACTAATTTTACCACTGCAGTTCAAAGTTGTGGGGATTTCAGACCCTCCTCCCTCAATACGGTAGAAAGCACAAGATGCCCCACGGGGAATTATTTTGGCTACCCACCAGTGGCACAGCCTGGGTGCAGTGTGTCTGCTGTCCAGCAGGCAATAATTTACCTTCCTGTTGGGGCAGGTCTATCCTATGACTCCAATCTACCCTACTCTCCTACAGCTTAAAATATTTTTTTCTTTTGATCTGCAGAGACAGCTGAAATCTCTCAAGAATCAATGAAAAATAAATGCCATAGCAATCTTCCCTGGGAACCTTCCAGTGGGTTTATATGCATATGTGTGTGTGTTTATGTATACACACATGCACACACACAGACTGCACCGTTTCAGCAGGGGACTTTCTATTTTACATTCTTCTCGGGCTAACACTTGCACTTTAATACCAGATATCACTGTGAGACATAATGAGGGTCATTAAATGTATTTATTAGCTTATTAAACTGAACTGCCTTCACTGTTGCAGCTGGCCTGTGTTTTATAGAAACCCCAGCAAATCCCCAAAGTCACACAACAGGAGCCCAACACACTTTAGCTGATGACAGAGTAAATATCAAATTTACTAGGGCTAGCAAGTGGCAAACATAGTTCTGGTATGTTATTTGAAAACCTGCCATGAGGCATAATACGTAATTCTCAGCTCATAAGGGTAGAGTTGATTTGGAAGGAAATATGAGAAGAATTTGATAGGATTTAGTAATATTTTCAGGGATACAGTTTAATTATAAGCAGTCAGGAAGCTCTTAGATACTAACTGCAGGTCTCAAATAACCATTAAAGGCAGAGGAAAAACTTCAGCTGGCTATATGAGCTGATCTAACGTGGATTTTAGTCATAACACATGAGATAAATACACCTGAAGTGCCCACATCTTTAACAAAGTCTATAGTTTGATTTAAGTTCAGGAAGGAACAGAAAGACCCCAGTGGGTGCTGATTGTCTAAACAAGGTGTACCTGTGAGTGCCCAGGTAAATGCATTTATGTTTTTCACTAGGCAACCTTCCTTTCTCACAGGCTGTAGTCTGTGAAGCAGCTTTTTTTCTGGTTTTTGAGACATGAATGTTTCTTCTTTTGCTCTGGGGTTCCTCAACCCTCATTTCAAAGACTCGGGGGGACTGCGTTAGCAGGGTGTACTCGGTGACCAAAGCACACATGGAGGCAAGTATGGTGCCAGTGCAGGATGGGGTTCTGCTGCTCAGAACCTCCTCCTAGGAACTTGTTTGGGGGAAAACACTGCAGAGGAGCCCAGCTGCAGTGAAGCCCCTCACTGTGGGCATGGGCAGGAAGCTCTGCCCCAGCAAAGCCCCAGGAGGGCTGGGTTTAGTCTCCCAGCCCCACAGGTCCAGCAAAGGTTGGGATCCTGAAATTGTAAGGGGACAATGCTGCCCTTTAACCCTCATTTTCAGGTAGTCCTGCATATGTGAAGACGGGAAAGGCTGCAGCTCTCTCAGACATTTCTTGAGCTGTTCCTCCAGGGCAAAGACAAATCAGCAAATCAGATAGATAGATAGCTAGATAGCTAGCTAGATGCAGTATCAGTAGATGCAGAATCAGCCACGCTTTTGGCTGAAGATGGCTCCAGAAAGAAATCAGAAATCAGAAATCTGAAAGGGATTAATCACAAGGAAGTAGACTTTGTTTTTAAATGCTCCTCTCATCCAAACAGCCCTCTCAAATCTGGTTGGGGATAGTCTCCCAGGACACTGGATGAGCAATGAAGCCAGGTGAAGACAGAAGAACTGCTCAGCCGCTGTGAGATAGCTGTGACTAAGAATGATGACCACTGTCTGCCTTAATCAAAAAAAAAATAATCCTGGGTCCCTTTTCACTCCCATTACAAGGAACTCACGAATGGGTTTGCATCATTTTCCATAAAGCAGAAGGAAAACCCCTGCTGAGGTATTTTTACTCTCACTCTATCTCACTGTCCTGCTCTAACACCCACAGTTCTCCCGAAGATACAGTCACTGCTTATTCAAAGTTCAAGTGTAGGGGGACCCTGAGCTGTTCTGCCAAAAGCTTTCCCTTTCCCCCTCCACCCCCGCCTGAATCACTGGCAGCAAACATAATGGCAAAGGGTGTCACATTCTTCTTACCGTAATTCTGTAAGGCAGACTGGGATATTTTCCGAGATTTCTTGTAAAGCTGGATGCAAGCAACTCTGTGTGTGTGTGTACATGTGCGCACACCCAAGTGCCAGTAAATCATCTTAAACTCACATATTTGGAAAATTACTGGCTGATTTGGTTGTTTTCTCATAACTAAGTGTATTCAAATTATAATTGAAGATTTACTTCTTCAGGCTTTATTCTTCCAAGCTCTTGGTTAAATTTCATATATGAATAACACGAAAGCATATCCCAGATAGCCGAAAGGCATGAATTGTAAGTGCCCACACCTCTACACACACATTTTTATAATGGCTTAGGCTGACATGAGCCAGGAAATTCAGAATTTGGTCTCACATGGTCTTAATTCATACCTTTGAACACACAAAATCTTCTCCCTATAGGGTTATATTTTAAAAATAGCCAGTGAGACTTAACCCCAAATTTCTGTGCAACTCTGATTACATTGGCTCTTTCTTTTTCAGCTTTATCTTTTACAGAGTTTCTTGCTCATTTTTCAAAAAGATAACAGTTAGAAAGAGGGATTGGGAAAATATTAATTAGTTTTCTATAAGACCAATTATTTTTGAAGTACTGGGGTATTTTTTTTTCATTTTAATATATCTTAAGCATGTGTATATTTTATATGTTCTTATCAACACAGTGAAAGATACTGTAATTAAGTGATCCAAGGACTCAACAGTTAAGAAATGCCAAAATAAATGGCTTGCACAGGTCTGTTCACTTTTCTTACACTTATGTCCAAGGAGATGGCTTCCACTTAGGGTCAATGAATGTTCACTTTGGCACTTGTCCTTATCAGATTCCTCTGCCCTCTGTGTCCTCTTGGGTTGCTGTCACCTTGGCCAGTCCAGCCCAGCCCAGTCCTCCAAAGTGATCATCAGATCACAGCCTCTCATCCCTCTTACCCTGTTTTTCCACACAGCTCCTGGCCCACAAAAGCCAGAGTAATCTCCCTGCTCTCCTCTCAGAGCGTGGTTCTCACTGAAAACGGGCACATCACAGTCGGGACAAATTGGCTGTAGTTCAGGTGATTATTTTGCACATACACAAATACACCACCTATCAACAAGTCTCCCACACACTTCACCTGCTGCCTGCCCAAGTCAGTAGATGATACAACTAATTCCAATTTGCTGATGAAGGCAAAGGAAGGATGTAGGGGCCTAAAGACAGGAGATGAGAGTTTAAAGCCAACCCACATTTGCTTGAGCAGAGCAGCCTGGACACAGGATAACTTGTGACTTCACAGACCCGACTGTTTATCTGCTGCTGCAGTCAGCAATTTGTCAGGGAGTTGTGCACATCTGGTTGCCTGAGCTGCTTTACATTTGAAAATCGAAAGATCTCTGGTCACATAAAGGAAAAGGCTTACAAGTCTGGCGAGCCTGACTTTGGCAAAGAGCAAGAAATCAAAAATGTAGACCCTTCTACCCACCCACTTTTTTCCTTGGGCATAAAGATGTCCCGTGCCAGCTTGCTTTGGATGTTCATTTGGCCCTTAGGCCAAAGAGAGAAAGAAGAAAACTGGGTCCCTGACAAAGAGTAGGTCTTTCTTCTAGGAAACAAAACTGAAATGTTTTGAGGCATTAGCCAAAGCTGTGCCACCCCTGTCTGCAAAAGGACCTTTCCCACCATGTAGCTCCTTAGAGCCTCCCTTAGCTGAAGCTGGGCCAGAGGCGAATGAGGCAGCATGGACTGGACCATGGCCCCACAGCTGAATGTTCTGGGGCTTGCCTGGAAAGCAGCTGAATTCTGGTTGCTTATTCAATATATTCATTTTTAACTCCGTGACAAGACAGTTTAAAAAATGCATTTCCAAGACTCCCCAAAAACAGGCTACAGTGTTATACCACTTCCTATGTTGCCTGGGTGGTTCCTGCATTGCTAAATTTGTCCAGATATGTGATTCTGAGAAAAGCCTGGGGAGAGACAGTATCCCGAACGGAGCACTGGCTGACAGCGATGTGAAACAGGGAGCAAAAGGACTGTCACCTGCAGCTTGAGACCTCCAGAGAAAGCATAATTTCTGAATTTTTTCATAAGTAAACAGGATTGTCTCAGAGAGACAGCTGACTCCATCTTCTGTTTCCCATGCAACACCTGCAGCTCCACATATTTGGCTAAAGTTTGGGTCAAAAAAAGGGTAACATTAATATAATCAAAGTAATGTAATGGATTTAACTCAGTGAATGATTTCTAAACAGCTCAAGGTCTTTTGGGCTGTGGACTGTTGGGATTCGGGACCTAAAACTTGTCAGTCTTTTCCAAAAATGCCAGTGGGCATCTAGGATATAGAATATACCTTCAATGACAGCTTGATTGACACCATGTTCCCAGTGAGCTAGAAAGGCTTTCATCCACATGGAGACATTTCCAGTGCTCTCAAAAGTTGTGTTTTAGGCCTTCAGTTCTGATTCTGTCCCTCTCCCCCATTTCCCTCTGGGGAAGACAGGACAAAGAGTGCTGAAGACCACAGTCCTGGCATTGCCCACTATATAGCTGAACATAAAGAACATGTAGGATTCTCAACCTGAATAAAAAAATCTCTGAATCATATCCTGAGTATTCCCTAAACTCTATATCATCTTACTTACTTTTTCCAGTTTCCTAAGATGCATTTTTATTCCCAGCTTTATTCACGGCATCTTCTAGAACTCTGCCGGTTTACCTCCATTGATTGGTTTCTTAGTTTACATCTCTCAAGAAAGATCTTGTCTGTGGCTGAAAGGATGTCCCTCCACCCCCTCCCAACCTTACACAGTCTCATAAATCTTTGAAAAACCCTGTCGATAAAGAGTAGCTTGTTGGTTGTTCTCACTGCCTTGGCAGGTAAACCAGCCTGGAGGAACAAGGAGTTCTCTACCCTCCCGCCAGTGGAGGTACAGCCTCCCTTCCACTGTTGCCAGCAGTCTCCAAGAGTACAGAATAACGAAAAAAAGTACCCCTAAAGAGCCAAGGAAATGTGACACTGTCTAAATTCAGGTAAAAGGTTTTTTTACACTAGTTGCTTTGTGTGGTCAGGAACACCAATGGGGTAAGGAAGCAGTGGAAGCTGTTTTCTCGCCTTTCAGCAGAGGCAGCATCAATTAACTGGGTTTAATATAGTGCCACTTATGGCAGATGTATGGAAAACTGCTGTGAGCAGTACCAAACTGCTTACCACTGGGCAGATTTTACACAGAATAAGCCATGGGTTCTGGATGCAGACTCAGGGTGCTGAAAGAGAGGAGGCAAGGATGAGAGTTGTGGCATGTATTTGTCCATAACCAAAACCCCTCACTACAAATCCCGAACTTGAAGCTGCACCATTTCAAACAGAGGAAACTCTAGAAAATGAAGTCATAAGCAACTTCTCTGTGAGGAAATAACAGATTTAAAACCTAAAATCTCTTTTTCATTCTTTACTTCTAGTCCACTCAAGTTTCAGTTGTTTCAAAGGACTTTCTTAAAAGAAGCAAAAAAAAAAAAAGCCTGAGCAGCAATTTGAGCTTTGAGCTTATGCTTTGTGTAACAGTCTCTAGCTTGAACTCGTGAAAGTATTTTGCTTTATCTGTGATTCAAGACACGGGCTGCTCAGTTCACTAACACATGTCAGAACCTACAAATTAACTCATGGTTTGCTCCTGCAACCCAGACAGTTAGCTGAAGGATCCATCCCACTGATCTATTTTTATCATCCTGGTTTTCTGTTTATTTCCCGGTAGAAGATCTTTTTCAAACTCATGGATGGACTTTTTAGGTATTAGCCACTGAGACGTTGAATGCACAGGTGCTCTGAAAAACATGAAGTATTAGGTTACAGAACAACCGATGTGATCTTTTGACTTTTGCATCTGATTGTTAAAAAAAAAAAAAAAGAGAGAAGAAGAAGAAAAAGCATCGATTGACTACATTTCATTAGAGCTTTCCGTCCAGTAAAGAGGCCAGATGAATTTCTTAATTCTACGTTTCATTTCGGGACCTTACGTGTAATATCAAACAGAGTAAGTGAATTGCATCAATTCACTTACCTGATTCAGCACATGTAGACCCTTGTTGCTGAAGTTTCCCAGTCAATCTATACTCTTCCCCCCACCCCTGACATAAATAGTCAGGAGTGGAAGATTCCCTTCAAGGAAATTTATCTCTTTGACAGTCAAACAGGTGGTGAAGTTAATGCAAACCCTCAAGAGAACTTGGTTGGTAAGAAGGGCTCTGCAATAACTAACCACAATGATTTACAAGGGACTAAATTGCCAGATTAGGCCTTGATAATTTTTCAACTCTTGACTTCATTATTACCTTGTGGATCTGGATCTTACATCACCTCCAGGAATGCCTGGGATCAAATTAAAGTGGAAACACCTGGTTGAAAGTCAGTTCAAAATACAGATTTAAGAACTAGGGGCATATTTGTGTGCTGGATCTGCTTTTCATGCATTGTAGACAGCTATTGATTCTATTTCTCTGTGTTCAAACTTTGTTTTCAAATGCCAGTTTGCTTTGTGTGTGTGCTTGCTGATAATCACTGCTCTTTGCAAGCGCACTCACTGCTTAGAGATCTACATATCTGTCAAGTTAAATGGAGTGTCCAAGTGAGTCAAACTACAAACTCAAAGACAGGTCAGTTTGAAAATCCGTGGTTTGACCTAACACAATGTGACTGTCTTAAGGAAGAAGGCAGAGGTACTCATGCAGCAAGGATTTGCACAAAAAAAGAGATGATCCAGTAGTTAAGATGAAAAGCAAATAATTTTTTTTAAGAAATGTGTGAGAACAAATAATTTTTGCCAGGAATCTGTAGCTGGAACAAACCAGTGGAACACTCCAAGGAACAGTAGACAGCGATTTAATGTCACAGTACTGCTACTACACAGCTCTGTTTGAGGAGAGCCTCCAGCAAGCCTTTATGATTTTTTTCCCTTTGCATCTTAGTTGTCCTTCACCAGCTCTTCTGCTCAGCTGGGGAGCTGCAGCCAGTACTCGTGGCTGGGTTTCCATGTGTCAGGGAGTTCAGCACTGGCACAGGAAAGGCAAAGCTATATGACACTACAGCGTAGGAACCCTTCAGAGGACACCAGGTGGAAAGTCAACAATTTATCCAGTCCAGACAGCTGCCAGGATGCTTAATGAGAAGATAGTTATTTATAGAGTAGAAAAGAAATCCCTTCAGTCAGTTCTGCTGCTGGCACACAAGCAATGGCTGCTTCATCAGAGAAAGTGTCCAGCTCCAGTGAGTCCTGCTGATTTTAACGGGACCCTGCCTAGATGGCTTCAAATGACAGCTCTAGCCTAACAACCTTGATGGGTTCAACCACACTTTCTATGTGGAAAGACTTAATTTGATCCAGAGCCATTCCTCAAGAGTACCACCTCACATGGCTGACAGCACAACTGGGCATGACATGCCATTCAGAGACCGGGGTACTGGTGAAGCTGGGGAGGACTTGTTGCCATGTTTCAGCAACCAATGCATTGCTTGGTCCTTTTGAACAGGTGAGATTCTCCCATGGGTGGTGCCTGTCTGTTTGAAAAACATGCATGTGCAATAGGCTCCTGCCTGGGAAGAAGTCAAAGGTGCTTGACAGAAAATTACTGCCCATGTGCTGTGGAGCTTCCTGCAGATATGTGCTCTTTGCCTATGTCCTTGAGACTGACTTTTCCAGGACTAAAGATGCTTTCATAGGGCTCTAGGTGGACAGTGCAGCACAGGGGCTTGAGGGGCAACTTCTCTAGCTCAGAAGGTTGGGCCCAAAAAATCACCTCCATGCATGGACCAGACTGCAAGTGGTAACTCTCTCTCCTGCTTTGTTGAGGGCACTTGAAACTTCCCAGTGTAGGCTGGGAGAGCAGCAAAAGCACAAAGATGATGGTAAATAACTTCCCCTTTCCCCTTGTGAAAATGACATGACAGATGGGGAGCTCTCACGCTGCCCATGCGACTGGGTTCCTGTTCCCCCTGGGACCAGACCTGGCAGCCCCAGCAGGAAGAGGAGGCCAGGATGCAGCACCTTGGCAGGTGAGAAAGCTCAGAATCCTGACCATGACACTGGAATTGTCTTCAGGGAGTGAGACTCGAGGAAAAGCTCCAGACAGTGACAGAGCAGGAAGTTACAGCAGCTGTAGGAGTTGTGGTTAATGAATTTCCCAGTGGGGCTTTAGCTTTTGCTCTGCCTTGCTCCCTCTGGCCCAGAGTGCTGTATTAGTTTCTCCGCTTCCCAGCCATCCCAGTCCCACAAGCTGTTTCGTGTAAGAATTTTCAAGGCAGCAGATTGTGTTATGAGTCCCCAGTGAGAGAATAATTTTAGGTCCGTTTCCAAATATTTAGTAACAAAGGCTTGACTTTCCAAGGTGAATCCCAGGAACACTGACAGCATCTCCACATCTGATCATTCAAGCATTGGGGGAAGGGAAAAAAAATGAAAATATGCAGGTTTTTTTAGAAAACAAGAAACTTGGGTCCCACAAGCTCAAGAGTTGTGGAATTTCGTGTGCAATTTTGTCCCTTCAGTAAAGAGAAGTTACCTTGGCTGACCTAACTGCTTTTATTAGATGCTCTAGGTCTTCAGAGGAGAACCTCCATGGGAGACTGCAAATATTTATAACACCAAAAAGACAGAGAAAGGTAAAAGCTGCATGTTGGAGACTCTGGGAACACTTACCTCCAAGTCTATTGTAGCCACTAATTTCAGCTAAAAGTTAGCATCTTTTCCAGGTATGAAGAACTTGGGGAGAAATTCTCTTCTGGTCCTGGTCCCAGGCCCAGTCCCAGTCCCAGTCCCAGACCCAGTCCCAGTCCCAGTCCCAACCTGTCCTGGACAGTGGCTTGGTGAAAGTTACTACTGTTCCCTTTAAGCAAAGGAGAAATGTCTTATTTCTTTGAGAAAACACCATCTACCAACAGCTGTGGCTCAGAAGTGCTCTGCCTATAAATAAGGATTCCATATTAAAATATAGTGAAAATTATTTTTTAAAACTTACTCCCAAAGCTTATAAACTTTTCATAGGCCTGCCGTTACTTAGTTTGTTATCCCATCTAGTAAGAACGATTACACATCTTCTAATTGCTTAATTTGTTCTAGTTTGCTACACAAAATAAAGATGTAAAAGAAATGGAATGACTGCTTGAACGGCCTGCATTTTCAGAACCACTCTAGTATTCCTCCAGAATTCTCAGGTTAGTTCTGGGACTAACAGAGTGCCTTATTTTGCACATGCTAACAGATGATGTATTACATGAGTCACATGTTGTTTTTAAATGTCAAAATTTTTAAAGAACCGAACAAGTGATCACCTCTGTAATTAAAAAGTAAAATACAGAGGACAATTGTTTAAATTATCTTTGTTTAGGGTCACTGCAAGCAGAGAAAAGCTGGCATTTTTTATCAGGTTGTTTCGATTGTGGGTACAAGAGATGAGGAAATCCACATATCAATACTTTTGCTGGACTGTTCTAGTTTATGATGTCTCCAATGGAAGCTTTGGTCTCATCTGCCTCATTCTTAATTCCCACCACAGTGAGGACTTGCTAGAGAAGAAGCTGGCAACCCTCAGCATTTCAAGCACTGCAGTACACAGGCAAGCCCTGGGAAAACAGAGGCCTTGAGGAGACACTGGGCCCATGGACCTGTATCTGCATGAAGGCTCCCACTGCTGCTACCATAGAGAATTAATAGGAGCCACAAGACAAGAAACTGGTGATGAGAACTTTGAAGACACCAATAAAACAAAGAGCACTGACACTAGCTTGATTTGGAGATATTTGGGAGACCTTAATTCCACCCTCTGCTCCAATCCTACTGTTGACATATAACTCCTTACCTGACATGCTGAAGGTTTAACTAGGCAGAAGCTCCCTTTTAAAACAGCTGCAGAGGTCAATATTCCTGGCTCTCAGCATGGCAGGAAAACCTAACATCCTTAATCACTGTGGGATGCTTCCATCTGCCCATTAACTATTGATCTATGTAGAGACCTAACTTGTACTGAGTAACATCTGTTCCAAACACGGATCCAAATGCACTTGCCTGTTAAGAAAACAGAACAAGTTTAAGCTAACTTTGCTTATCTGTATCTTAAGTGGCCGCATCCGAATGAAAGTTTGTAATTATCTTCTAAGGGCTTGTTTAGATGTGACGGTTGATGGAAGTGAGAGTATGACAGGCATTCCAAAGGCACTGGCTAATCCCAAGTCCCACACCACAGAACTTCTTACTGCAGAGTATCATTCTTGTTTAAGTTGGGCTGAAACAGTTCATGCTTACTGCACAATAGAAAGGTAAGTGCGCACACACACACACACATCCACACCCACACATACACACTCTTAAGTGCAGCTATTTCAGAATAACTCTTGAGCAGGGCCATATGTAGAAGAGCCCTGGTAGGTGAGCTCAGGACTGTGGCTGCCTGCAGCTGCGATGGGAAGGGAGGGCTGGATGTCAGCACGAGCAGACGCTGTGCATGCACTCACCCTGCAACAGGAGCTGCTAGAGTGAGTACAAAGGGGAGATCCCTAGAGCCATCTTAGCACCCCATTCTTCCTCTCCCACTAAGAACCTGTCCCTGGATACAGCTACTAGCTTTCCAAATGCTTCAGCATTAGCTATTCCCCATATCTTACTGCCACAGCAGCTTTTATTGATAATTGGATTAGGAAAGAACGGCTCCAGTCATCCCAGTGCCATAGGCACCGGCCCAGGCACATTGTTTGCCAAAATATTTTCAATCAGAATAGAAAACAGTTTAAAGGCAGTTTGGTCAGCCTGTACAGACAGGACCTGTTTAAAGGTTTAATTTTTTTCAAAATATATTGTGGTTCCTTAGCTAAGTGCTACAATTGCCCTGCTTAGGAAGAGGGAACCAAACATCCTGCCAATTTAAATTAGGCACAAACACACACAAATACTTGATCCTGACTTCTGCATATTCATCATTTAGCTCAAAAGTTGTTTTTTTTTTTATTTATTTTGTGGAAGAAATGAATTGTTTGTGTATTGTCAGCATTAAGCAGATAGATAAGTATGTAAGCTGGAATGTTATTTCTAAAGTTATTTTAAATATTTGGGTTGTCTACCTAAACTATATTTAAATAAAGTTACTATGACTTTCTTCATTTCACTGAAGCCATGATAAAGCCACACTTTCTGTCACTAGATACATCAGCATTTAATGGCCAGGGAAAAAGCATTACAGGCTAATTGGCATACCAGGGGGCTGGGGTTTCTGTAACTACATTTTTAACTTTGTTGGGTACTGTCCCTAGACTCCCCGGCCTTTTTTTTGCAAAGTGTATGACTAAACACCTGGAATTTAGGCTTAGGAGCTTCAGAACAAAGTAACACTTAAATAGGTGCCCTCATCAACCACTCTGCCTGATCTGCTGTTTCAGGGACTGCTAGAAGACCTCATCTCTGTGATAGACATTTTTATTTCCTGTTTGTTGCCTATGAACTTGGCAGCAATGGAAAACTCAGCAGAGCCCCAAAGCTTCTCTACTTGCAAAATCTGGGTTTTAATGGACAGAAACAAACTCCTGAGGTTAAATACTTACTCGGTTACCATTGCATTATGATTATCTCCTTTCGCTGGACAGAGGACCTATCTACCCAGAGACACAAGAAAAATTATGAATGAAATTCAGAGGTTAGGTTAATGATTTTATATGCATCAAATTCTTGAGCAGGCACACGCTTTCAGAACCATAGTGGCCCATAACTTCTTTTATGTGCATTCACTACACAGCTCTGAGCCCTCTGAATTTTCCCAAATTGCTCCCGAAGACAAGACTCATAAGGGTTTGTCTATACACAAAAGTTAGGACAGATTATGATGGTGTTTGAATGCAAAGAATAATGCTTGCTCCTGAATTATTTATTCATTATGAATTTAAAGGGTATTGTTCCTGATTATCTCACCTCACTTAGGTCTTCTGCACAAGCGCTTATGATGTAAGGTAAAATACACATTTATTGTGTGTTACCAACTCTACATACACAGACAGGGGACAAACAATTTATACTACAATGCGCATCCACCTTAGGTGCTCCCAGCCGCAACTATGTTAATACATAAAATAACCTACAAGCACATGATACAGGAAACCACTAACACCAAAAGCAATGATACTTGAAGCCTAAACTTGTCTATCTCGTTTTAATGACTGAGTGGGTACACCAAGTTTAGAGATCTGGCAACCCCAGATTCTTTCGAAAGACTAGGAAATAGAGGAGAAGCCCTAGAAACCTACTACCAGTGATGGAAATTGTCCTGCTCACTGGGAAGTAGAGTGCTATGGAACGGTCTTCAAACACCTTGTTTACATGACTATAAGCTTAGCACCATTAAGATTGGAGCTTTCTGAGAAAACTGTCATCAGCTGCATACCCCATCAAGTTGTTACAGCAAGTGAAAAAATACCAAGAGGTGCATCTGAGTTTAACAGTAAACTTTCATGGCATTGGCCTACAGAGTGAAGGAAAGTGTTTCTACATTAAGCTACTAGTCCAAAGTATTAATTGAAAACTTTTACCTGAGCTACTTAGACTAGGCTGGCTTTATGTGAATTAACACAGTCTATTACTCACAGCCATGAAGAGACACAATTCTCATAGTTTCTGATTGTAGTGTTAAAGGAAACTCTCACCATCACATGGTATTTGCAGCAGTCTAGGGCAATATAAACAAGAGATACCCTGGTTCCCATTCCATCTTCAGTCACAAATCTCTTCCTGCTTCATAGGAATCACCCATGCAACTGGGAAGTCATCCAGTCAACAGAAAACCTTCTTGGAGAGGTGAGACTGACTTCTTTACATGACATTTTTTTTTTTAAGGTGGGACTAGAGGTGACAGGAGTTTCAGGATTGTTTCTAGAATAGCTCATGTGTATCAGAAAAACTCACAAACTGCATTCTTCTGGAGGCTTGAATTGAATTTAGGCTCAGTCTCCTACTCTGCAAGACAAGCACTATACAGCTTCAAAGATCCTCCCCACAAGCACTTAAGCAAGCCTCATTAGATCTACAAGGTATCTGGTATTCCCTTTCTCTATGTGTACCTGGGACTTTTGAATAAAAGATGAAAAGTTAAGGGAGTGAGTTATAGAAACATGCTCACAGAGTGCACCAGCCACAAGCCACCCCCCAGCCACACAGCTGAAGAACTGAGAGAAAAGGTAGTAAATTTAGAGAAACCAAGATGACCACACATTCAGCAATTAAAGGAGAACTCTGCAAGCCTTGAAACTCACTTTTTAAATAAGTCTGTAACCATTGTAAATTGGCAGCATGCTTTACAGAACACCTTGGTATTACTGGTTGGCTTCTTATTCTTCCTCTTCTGTCAGGCTAATAAGTGTCAGGTATCAATACATCAAACTTTAAAAGTTGCTTCTTATTCTGAGACAGCAGCAAAGATTGAGACATCTTAGGAAAACAAACGTGCAATAGAATGATGCTATGCAATAGAATTAAATTTGTTGTACTTGCTCTTAGTGACTTTGCTGTAAGAAAACGGGAGGTAATTTGGCCCTGGGGAAATCTTCTAATGACTTTTTCGAAAGAGCATGGAATTTGGAGTAAGGGTTAATGTAAACATTTTCTTCTACTTTCAATTAGTTTCTAAACAGAGTTAGTTAACAACACTGTTCTTGACACAGATACCAATTTTTTATTTTATATGTGTGCTATGTATATGCAGTAATAACTACAGCTGTACTGAAACTACATTTACTTTTTAACTCACTAAAACTGCATCCACACCATGTCATTTCTTCATAGATCTGAATGCAGCTCTATAGAACACCAAAATTAATATTCTTCATAACCTCTTTGACCAGCTACTTCATCAATGAGTTTAGAAGACAAAACTGTCAGCTCCTAAAGCCCAATTTCACAGTACCTACTGACAGCCGTCAGTGATTACACTGTAAACGGTGTAGCTGACAAAGTGGATACAGGAGTTGAGCCATAAGTATTTGATCTGTGTTGACACCAAAGGGCTGTGGAACAGGCACAAGTAGTTTGTGTTAGTTCAGTCTTTAAAAGGAAACATTCCAATCACTGTTTTAAGGAAAAGGTGGCTCACTTTAATAACCACAGGCATTGGTCACTATTTAACAAGACATTCTAAAAAAGTAATCACAATTTTTCTGATAGTAGTTTACAAGTGGATGGTATACATTAAGATACAGAGGTAGAATTTCACTTTTACAATGCTTCACTAATACAGCTTACCAAATTCAAGGCACAAAATTGTTTGCTTTACAAAAAATACTGTAAAAATGTCATTTGCTGTTCTACAATGTGAGTACAACTCAAAAAAAAAAATCTTTACACCCTTTCATATTCTGAATGTAGAGTTGCATCAGGCATTATTCTATTTTTCCTTTGCTAATAATTGGCATATGACCAGAACTTACATAAACAGTTTTGTATCTCAGCTGAGTTGCTTTGTCTTTTAGGCACAAGTCCAGTTAGAGAATTTAACACAACAGTTTCCTCAGGGGGTGGGAGAACTCTGTCAGAAGTAAGAATGAGGAAGAAGAAATGGAACATGTAGTCCATAATAGTAAATTGGACTCTGACATACAGAGGGAAATGGAACAGAGCATATTTCAAATTAAGTCAACTTGAAAAAAAAGTCAAATTAAATCACTGACTGCATTCCTCAAAAAAACAGATACCCAGTACAAGTTTGCTCTGACAGTATGTAAGACATTCATTTGCCTTTGAATCGGCAGAGATTTACAAATTTCTTTTCATCTTTGTTTAAATAGAACACACACAGTTGCAACAAAAGAGAATTACACCACAATTTGGCCATGTGTCCTTTAGAGACCTTGGGTGAACAATTGAAGAGATGCATTCATAAACTGACCTTGAATTCGCTATAAGATCATGAGCAGTACCTTAAATTGCAAGACTTCCCTCCCTTCCTAAATAACAAGGAAAGTCAAACCATTTCTGAAACATTGCATCTTCTGGTTGGAAACAGCTCTTAGAAGCCTTGGCAGACTAAGGAAGAGATATCACACAGTGCATCCCTACAACAAGTAGTATGACTAGTTTACTGTACATACAGTGATATTCTAAAGGACAATGGTGGCAGCTACATTGTAAATTCATTTGAGTTACCTATCACATTTCCCAAGTACTCTAGTCAGTTTTATTTACAGTATATAAAAATCCATTGATTTTTAGAGTTCAATACACAGGTTTAGGACCCAAGAGAATGCCACAGTAAGATGTTGACATTTGCACCTGTTAAGATGCAAGTGCACTTCGCAATTCAGTCATGTAACATTATTGCATTCACCTATAAATGTCAGTCCATCCAAAACTGTTAAATTCCATTTTTTGCTTCATTGTTGTTTGTAGCCTGTTTCCGTTGAGCGATGAAAGGATACATACACTTGTCTGCTCCCAAAAATCGGTACATGCATACAACTGCTTCAAATGGCAGAATACTGGGAAAAAGAGGTTACAGATTTGTTAGAAGACAGCATAAAACAAAAACTCTGCTAACATGCACTTGTAAGTACATGTACTTACGTGCATTATGTACTTGGTCTCCTTAAAAACAGTATAATATCTATTAGAGAGTCTTCTTAAAAGACTCAAGGGATTTTTATTTCACAGGGATACTTTCAGAGTGAATTGAAATTCTAGAGTCCCAACCACACAGGCAAGCAGAAAGGAGAAAGAAATTGCTAATTCACATTCTTCCATCTTAAGCCAGATTTTCTGTTTCGTCACAAGCAGTGAGATAGCTTGTTTCAAAGAAGTGGGGCAGGGGGAATGGAGGGGGATGCCAAGGACATCACAGAAGGGCTGGTAAAAGCAAAGCATCTGCTAAAAGCCACATCAGCAGAGGTCATCAAACATTTAAGATATTCTTTAATGTGGGATTAGTGTTAGTTAATGCCATTCTTTGATCACCAGATGTCTAACAACCTTGATTTATATTCTAAACTCAATCATCCATCCTCAAAAAGGAAAGTCCAAAGTAAAGAGAGCAATTTCCTTCCCCGCTCTCCAGATAAAATTCCAGGAGGTGATTATGTGTTGGATACCTGGCTACAGATCCTCCCCTCGTTCTCACATGAACAAAATACTGTTTTTATTTCAAGTGTAACACTCAGGGGCTCTAGTGAAGGACTAAAATGGGACTCCTCAGCCACTGGAAATAGCAGCGGGCACTTGTTCAGTGGCAAGTAGTGCAATTCCAGCCATTAGGAGTAATGACCACTGAAGCACCAAGAAGTAGATGTCACTGGTACAGGTGTCCTCAGTGCCAGCAGTACTGCTTGTGCAGTGACTGGAGGGCCTTTGATCTAAACGCCGCTGCCTGGGGCGTGGATTATGCAGAAGCTTTGATCTCCCTGTTGGAAGCTGAAGTGTTGAACCAAGAAAACCCGAAGGGCTTTTGATGTGGCTGTTGCTGCATAAGGCACTGCTTGTGCAGGAAGCACTGAAGCACCCTCTGAGCGAAGGAGTTAGTTCTTAAAGATCCTGACAGTGGCCTTTATTTGGTGTCAGAATAGACACATACATATCTCTCTTCCAGGAAAGAGGTAAGCAGTGAAGATACCCCTATTTTTTGGTGAGCCTGTCCACCAAGAGACACTTGAGCCAGAGGACAACAACCACCTTGCAAGTGGAATACAAATCACCAAGGCGCTCAGTTTCAACCACCCCTTGCAGAAAGAAAATAATACAATGCTATATTTTATAGGTTCCCCCTACACACTACAAAATTAAAACAAAACACAGACACTTGTGAAGCTGTTCTCCATAAACTAGAATTCACGTGATGTTGCATCACAGGAATTGAAGCGGCTCCTGCGTTATTCTTATTCTGCATCATTGAAATGTCAGCCTGGTTACAGATTAAAACAGTTTTTATCCTAAAACTGCAGTGTGTTAGAATGAAAGAACCAACTCCTTTAAATAGCCCTTCTGCCATACTTAGACTCTGAAAATTGGTTCTGAAAGCACCAATTTTCAGCTTATCTACCATATCTGTGTAAGTTCTGAAGAATCTGCAGGTAGGGCCTTCTCACACACTGGCTTTACAAATAAGCAGCTAGAGGTTCTTCTGATGGTACCCGCCTCATGCCCCATTCCTAAAGAGGCACTCAAACAGTGGAATTAAAAATCTGTTGAAAAGAAAATATGAATCTAAGGAAGATGGCAGATACGAGAAGGTTAAAACAAAGATGCACAGATACATGGGATCTCAGTTAAATGAAGCTTCCCAAGCAAGCAACCTATAAGTATGCAAGCCAAGAGAGATTTATGAATTCTAACAAAACGGCACCTATGGCCTGTGGGGGTGGGAGGGTGTTTGTATCCAGAAATTGGCCACACTCATGTTTTTTGTGGATTGCATTGCCAAATAACTGGCACTTCAATTCTTACCTTTTCATGAAGGTAACCATATACATGAGGCGAGGTGTGCAGATCATTGGCTGGTCTGTAAGGATGGCTCTCATTGCCTGCTTCACACAGTATTCAGGTTTCAAGGGTGGAAGGAAAGGTTCAATTTCTTTTCTGGAACATTTGATTAAGACAGATTAATATGATACATAAAGGACCACAGACCCCAGTGAACAGTTCATTAACTCAATGTCTTTGGAACTTTTTTATATTCACTGTTAAGTTACAAAGACTATAGCTCAAAACTTGCATTGCCTGTGTACAAAAGGACAGAAGACAGTGAATTCAGAAAGTCTCTTTTTGAGTCTAACACTAAGATATACTAAAGCAGATATAATATTTATTTTAATATTTTTATACTAACAGTTGAGTTACCTTTAAATACTTTTATGACACTACAAGCACAGAGCAGAAAGAGAATTCTACTCACCTGATCCTGCACCCTCTAAACATTCCTGTATCTACAAGATAAGGGCAGACTAAAGTAGTTTTGATTCCGTCCTTTTCAGCAGCCTTCAATTCATGGCTCAAAGACTCATGGAAACCTACAGCTCCAAATTTGCTGGCACAATAATCCTGTGTTGGCAATGAACGAAGCAGCAAAAAAAAAAAAAAAATAAAGGAACTTAAAAAGGACAGATATGAATGATGTTCAAAGCCAGCATACCTGAGGTGATTCTGCACAGATTTTCAAAGCAACAACAAAAGACGCCCACTGAATAGAGCATCACATCAACTCATTTATCACTTTACTTTTGAGGTAATTAGCACAGAATCATGAAAGCAGGAAAGCTGAATGTAGGAGGATATTACTTTGGATTCAAGTCTTTGAGTCAGGCAGGCTCACATGACAGGTTACTCCAATTACCAGTTTGCTTAATAATAAATGGTGCAACAAAGGAGACTGAGATACCTAATACTACCTTAGGTCAGATTTGAAAAAGCTTGAAAAGCTGGCAGGCCATAGGTGTAAAAATCTTAAAAATGTTATTTTTAAGGTTAGTTTCAACAGAAGACACAATCAAGATTTGAATATTTCTATGAGATACACAAATAACTCAAATGCTCCTGTTGTCTATGCAATTATTTTTTATTGTTGCTGAAATTAGTGTGTTTTCAGTTGGATGTGTCCATTTCTGTTGGTGGTCACACCTAGTCTAAGAAATTCCTTGTAGCTTTCTCAAGACTGTAAACACTCTAAAAAGCCCTAAGTTACACCATCTTCATTCATTGGTGTTATGAAACACTGCACTTTAAGGTCCTGTACTGAGCCTTACCTATATGCAAAGAAGCCTATGCTTATGGGGTAATATGACCATTATTATTTTAGACACATTAATTAATTTTCACTAACAAAATGCTTTTTGTTCACACTTGCATTTGTATTACTGACTCAAAAAACAAGACAAGCTCTAATCCTAACCTATTTTTATGCACCAGACAAGTCTCACAAACTGGAGTTCTCAAACAGCTGCTAGTGAAGCAGGTGAGCCATGTATCCTAGAAGGTTTGCAGACATTTCCTCACAGAAGCAAGAAGCATTACTTTTGAAAGCCCTTGCCTTTGGCTTCAAGCTTAGCACTGAACATCTTGACAGGAATAGGCTGAATGGCACCTTTCAAGTTCCTAAATTTATCAGGTAACTCAAAGATCACCCGGCACTCTGAAACCCCTAGCCATCCTAGGCTTTTGCTCGAAGTGCCAACTCCACCACCCAAGTAAATGAATGCAATGTCTGCCACAGTCCTGTGGCTCCCACTCACAAGGAGCCATGTGTCAATATGGTACTCAGCACTAAAACCTTCAAATATCTTCGAAGATTTGACCTTATTTTCTCTAGCTGATAATATAAAAAACACCTTATCTTTGACTAAAAGTGCCAAATTTTTTGTGCATTACAGTCTAACAAACCTCCACTCCAGCAGTACTGAATAACCCCAAGGAACTTGCAACTGTCACAATGTGTCCATGGTTCATTTCCAGCATCTTGGGAAGAAATGCTTTAGTGGTCTACGAAGTAAAAAAAAAAAACATACCAAAACATATGTAAACAACATAAACAAAAAACCACTTCATGAACAAGTTACATTAGCAATGAGTTGTCAGAATCTCTGTTTATTATCAAGAATAAAGAAATACAATCATTGGTACAGGTTCTGAACTTGATTTTGTCAAAATGTTAACAGAAAATCTACAGCTTGTTTGTGAATTCAGATAGCAAGGCAGCAAGGATTATATCTCCAGAAATCCTAAGGTTAAAGGATCAATTGAGCTCAGACGTGTTTATTTTTCCAGAAGAGACCAGTTATCAGAAGGAGATAATTTGGCCTTAAAATGGAAGTCACATTTTTTCAAGACAGAAAAAGAAATGTAAAGAGTTTAATTACACCATCCAGCACATCTCTATTGAGACCAGTAGCAATTCTCAGTTCTAATTATTGACAGTGTTTTTTAAGTTAGATATGGCTAGTTTTATCCAAGTAACTTATTGCCTTAGGCTTTTCATATTAAATACTAGAAATACTAGAGCCAGAGTTTTTGCTGATGCTACTTTTTACCTACAGTAGAGTCAACATCTGCTAGTTTAAATTACTTTCCATCATTATTAGTATCCATAGCATTGCTATAGCTAAATAGACAAGATATACACTTCTGTTACTAATTCCTTAAATGTTTAAAAATAAAGCAAAATAAACCCAAAGCAACCTTCAGGATGAAACTTTAATTTTAACCTCCAATTTTTATGTTTTGATTATAACAAAGATTGTTTCTGTTTAAAAACCTGAGTCAGAGTTAACACCTTTAAAAAATTAAATTTTAAGCAACACATTAAAGGTACTTGCTGGAAGATCACCCCTACCAGAATACCTATCTTTGTCATATCTCTCTTCTGAAGCTGACTCAACACTTCCCCATTTTAAATAACTATTAACCAGAGCACCATATTGACTACAAAAATCAATAAAGTAGTAAAATGGTATGTATAGTTCTGTACTTCAGCTTTTAGGTTGTAGCATTGAGTTAGTGTACTATATGAGATCACTTTTAAATTGCCCAAGAACTTCAGACAATGCTTTCTAATCACAAACATGCCTAATTAATATGTTAATCTAGTAGTGACAGAGCTACTAATCTATTCCCACTTCACTCAGTACCATGAATGCTTTATCCTCCCAAAAACCTACTCTTCCCATGTAATTCGTATCCAAACTCAGAGCATGCAAATGCCCCTTAAGTATTTCCTACTTGCTTAATTGTTGGTCTGAGTCGTGTCAGCTGCATTCTTAAAAAGACATGCAAACTACAGCTGAATCCATCTAATTCCATTCTTATGCTGTCTGCATTTTCCAATCACAGACGTCAGGACAGTTTTGCTCTAATGATTTTCACATGTTCTTGTACAACATTTTTGCCTGCAGGTGTTAAATGACTAATCCAGACCTCCTAACACCACACAAAAGACTGTTTTCACTGGACAGCTGGCAGATGATAGAAGATTAACAGACCTCCTGACTCCTTGCCTTTTCTACTGTTGATTCATATAACTCCTAGATTCTGTCATAACTACATAACGAAGCTAATTATAAAAAATAATCTGTGAGCAAGCTGCCTTGCATTTGTTTCTTTCCTCATGGCAGGGATCTCTAAACCTCTTACACAGAGCCTCGGACAAGAATTCAGTTTGCTGTTAAACTAATCTGTGCCAGGCACACAAAGTTTCAGCTTCTCTTCCCATGTTGCATGGCAACAAAGCCTAGTCATCATCGGGCAGCACCATCCGAAAAAGAGGCTTTGCTTGCACAGCACTGAAGTTTTACAGAGCTTTCTTTATTTACTGCCTGCCTTGCACACTGCAACACCAACGGTGCATACGCTAACCCTGATCCTCCATGCTATCCCTGTAAGACATCCACGCTCCCAGCTCGGTCCTGCTAAACAATTTACTCCACTCCCAAACATTTGTCAGCTCCATCAGCAGTTTCCACTTACGTCTCAGCTATCTGTCCACATCACATTGGAATGACTGATTGCCACCTCACATTGCCAGAAAGCTTGATAATGCAGACTGAAGCTCTGGCTGCAAACCACAGCAACTACACAAAAGGGGCCTTGGAGTTTGTCTTGGGGGAGGGAAAGAAGGGAAAGAAACAGTAATAGATTTTTTCCTACCACTTTCAAGGCATGAATCAGTATTGGCTTCCAAGAGATGAACAGGCAAGTGCACCAAGCTATTATCTTTACTATGGCACTGCTTTTTTTCCTTTTTTTTTTGTTGTTAATATGGTGAACTATAGCTATGTGTCCATAAGTGTCTATGTTTAGCTTGGCTGAAGACGAGAATTTTCAGAGTCATATATATATACATATATATAAATATGCTACATAACCAGACTAGTAAATTTCAGAAAGCCCACTCAACTATGCTATAGTATTTCAAAGCACAAAGATTACAAAAACTGAGTTTTCAGAGCTTGTGGCTAAAGTAACCCATTTTCAACCAGGTGAAATTGGCACATAACAAACCCAGCTTGTTGAGGACACTTTTGGGTGACGTCTTCAGCATCTCAAGTGAAGATCTGAACAACTCCCAGAAGCAGAACTACAGTCACTTAAGGTAACTCATCTCTTAAAAGCCATTTATGGCTACATTGGAAAAACCCCGCAGCTTCTCTGCTTTAAAGACAATTAGAAATTCATGGAAATCTTTGCATGAGACCTCAGTGTTCTGAGACAGCCTGTTCAGAGCAGGCCCCTATACTTTGTCATGGCACATTATCCCACAAATCCACTTAAAATCTGAAGCTGAGACAGTCTACAAAGATAGCATAACTATCATATGCAGAAAACTTAGCAGGCAACTATCGACATCTCCACTAAACGGATGTCAGAGAAAGTCATCTCGATTGCTGCCATCCTCCAGCCATCTGCAGCAGCTGGGAGTCAGCACTTGAAAACAAGCACTGTCAGAGGCAGACACACCCTACCGGGGGATGCATTTCCAGGCTCAGAGTAAAGGCTTGCCCACTGCTCCTCCCAGCCTCCTCTCGCTGGGAAAAACAATCCCAAAGTGAAGTTATTCTTTCGTGGCATAAGCAATCCTCAAATAAATCAGTGCTCTTACTGAGCTTCTGGCACCGCACACCTCTTTGATCAAAGCAGCTTCCTCTATACTCTGGTTCCCAGTTTTTCTACCCATTACATAAACCAGATCAACCTAGTTTCTTGTTTCTAGTTTCTTTCAGCTTCAGCTACATCTGCCTACCAGACCTGAAGTCTTCTGTGTGCTTGTTGTGCTGCTGACAAACTAGTTAAGAGTTTGACTGGTTTAGGGCAAGATGCCTCCTGGGTGGCCTTCCCATCTGGAGTTTGTCTGAACAGGTACAGAGACCACATTAGTCTTCTGAGGTGATGCATGGACATGCTAATCCTCCATAAAAAAAAAAAACCTATTAGAAGACACCAAGCAAAAGATGGGTTTTGTCCATGGCATTAGAGGTCATGAACCAGGCCCCCAAAATAATTCAAATCAAGTCAAGTGGTTTAATCAAACTATCTGCCTTCTGGTTTGACCCTTGAAGCTTCAGTTTTACCTCTCGCAGCTGCAGAGGAAGACATTTAACCAAAACATAGAAGTATTCAAAGCCAGAGCCGGGTCATTTATTCATGACAAACATACCACAGTTTTCAACACTGAGGAGAAACCAGTAAGTAGAATATAGAGGATGAAAGGAATTGTGTTGTGATGCATCAGGGCGAACAGTCAGGGAAGTTATGCAGTGCTCAACATCAAGAAATGCAAGTTAAGCACCTTCTTCACCCAAAATCAGCTCTTATTTTTATTATTTAGGAAAAAAAACCAAACAACAAAAAGCAAAAAGCAAACCCCAAAAGCATAGTGAAAACACAAATCTTCTAACCTGCAGTATACTTTAGATAGACAGAAACTAGGTAGGATAGACAGAACATACGAAGTTGTTGTGAACAGAGCCATAGTTTTTCAAGCTAGTTCAGCCTTTAAATTTTTTGGAACCTAGAGATCAATTTCTAGTCTTCTGAGCATTTTCCTCTATGCTTTTGAATATACCAGTAAGACCAAACTATCCCCAGTAGCTGTAACCAAACTCCTATTTCATGTGCACACAGCTTAAATGACTTATTTCTCACAAGTGTGAAACTGAACAAGCATTTACATGTCACTTCATAGCTTTCGTAATCTGTTCTCAACATTTTGGTTTATGGCAAATTAACTTCTAACAGTCTAGCACTTCTTCCCTCCCCTTCCCCAAATTCTTTAGTTCCATTCTTAATGAAACAAAACTCAAAAGATTGTGCAACACAAAGAGCAGCACAGCTGCAATGTCAAGACAAATTAGTCTAAATACAGCAAATGAGAATATGAAGAAATACTTGTGTTTGGGAAAGTGATTTTTTAAATTAAATTTCAGATTAATTATTCTTAAAGAAGAAAGCAAGCATCCACAGAAAACAATGTTAGCTGTATGCAGCTCAAGACAATGGATACTGAATGCAGAAAATACACCAAAGTAGAGAAGCATGCATTACCTCATGTTTAGAGAGTTGCCTTTATAACAAGGAAAGAAATAAACAGGTACCAACACAAGGTCCTTTAAGCTTCTCTTTTTCAATACAGTAAATTTCTTCATACTTTCTGCCTTCTGTCAACAGCCTTTTTAAACTATTTTAATGGCATAAGCTGTGTTTCTGTAAGGTTGAAATACCTTTATGCCGAAGTATATGCCAAAGCTCATTTTCCATACAGCTCCTTCAAGTAAGGAGCATGGTTATTTTTTTGAGGCTTATCAAAAGAAGTGAGCTTTTACATCACTAGTTATACACAACAGTGGTGTACTGATATAACACAGAAAACATTTTATGCCAAGCCACGGCTATTCCTGACTGCTAGAGCAGCTGCCTGACAGCGCAAATGAGTGCAACTTTTGGGTAAATGTATTGTTTCATCTTCATGTTAAAAACTATTCAGGCAGATCCAATAAGAAAAATTGGTGTGGTTAGTCAAGGACTCACATTCAGACACTTCTGGGAATTCAGGTACCAGAGACCATAGCAGCCTCCTGCCACACACATTAACTAGTTTGTTAGTTTAACTAGGTGACAAGGAAAGTTTTTAATCTAAAATACATGTTATATCCTCTCTCCCTTAGCATGGACATTCAGCCTTCTTTTCTTCCCATTCTTCTTCACAGACTACAGCACAACACGCTGCAAGTTTTCTTACTCCTGTGCAGGACATCAAGTGGCCACTCCATCACAGAACCAAATAGAGATTTCGATATGCCCCAATTTCTTGTTCCATTCCAGTAACTGAGAAGAAATGCACAAAGGTCTGACAAAAGCGTGCCTCTAACTCTTCTGCACACAGGCTGTGGCAGTCTTACCTGTAGTAGGTTTGTCCAAACTATGTGGTATTCCACTAATGCACCACTATATATGTTAAAAGGGAAAGGAAGGTGCCTGAAAAGCAGAAAACCCCGATGGCAAGCTTATCAGTAAACATTCTGAAGTTATTTTCAGCTACAGTCATATAGCCCAGTTTATTTCAGAAGTCAGCCACTTTACATACAGTTTATAAATACAGGTTAAAACCTCACTTACAGGATTACAGGGAAAGTCATCGCCAAATAGTTTTAGAAGAGGCCTTGAAAATATACCCTAGAACTCTTTCATAGGAGGATTTATCCAAGTTAGGCAATATAATATGCAAAATGCCTTCTCACGCACCAAAGCATGAAGTTGCAAGCCTGCATTTAACCATTTACTTTCCTTCTAGCTTTTTTATTTGGTTCCAAAGAGAACTGAGAATAATTACTTGTCATTTGCACTATCATCTCAATTGCTTTTCCTATACAGTCTCCACATCCTTCCTGAATTCCCCTCTACAAGCATCTCTGAAATGTTAGCTTAAGGTGGGATTAGTAACTGCACTAAGACTACATGAAAATACCAAGTACCGAGTTGAAGACTAGAGAGATCACATAATACAAAGGATGTGGCTCTGACAGCAACAGGCTGAATACAGCAGGCAGACAGAAGTCTACAACTACTGTTGACCTTGCTAACACAAGGGACCAAAGCTGTACTTTAAAGGACCTCAGATGTCTCTACTGACTGTTTTCAAGAACTGCTGGGCCCCTTCTGGATAATTAGCCACTGTCTAAGTAAATATTTGAATAGCTGTGGAAATCAGAACTATTTTTGATCTTTGATTTCTATTCTCAAGAAATTATAATGAAATATAGGTCGGAATTACACAGCCTTCCTAAAATAATGAATTAAAAAATAAAGTCACATTTTTCTGAATTTTTTTTATAGGACTACTCAGATCCTTTTGATGAAAAAAGGATCAGGAGATAAACATGATGTCCTCAAGCGAAGCTTCCATAGGTGGCTACGTTAAAAGCAAAAAAGGAAACTATTCAAGAATTGTCCTCAAGTGTGCCTTGCATTCAGGCCCTGCATTCAGAACAAAAAAGCTAGACCTTCCAATATTTCATCTCAAAAGGAGTCCCTTTGTTATTTATCTCCTGGCAGGCAACACAAACTTCAAGTTCTCACTAAAGGTTTGTTTGTCCTTCACATAAAAACCCACTGTTTTGAGGCCATAGGGATTCCTTTAATACTGAACTGCACCAGCAGTTAATGCTTAACATACATGCACAGGAATAATGCTAGAATTGCCTTGCAACCAGGAGCTCATGAAAGAACAAGACAGACTTAAACAAAAGTCTATAATGATGATGAGTAACACAGAAGCAAGGCCACACATACACTCCCCAGTACCTTGGATAGCCTACACTAGCAAACAGAGTGAAACTGCAGATAAATCTACTCAATTTAAGAAGCAAAGGTAATAAAATAAATACCCTAAAGACGTAAGTCACAAATTAAAAGAAACATCAGTTAATTTAAAACTGTAATTAATTTACCGAGAAATAAGCATACTTTTCTTCTCTCCCAACTCCGCATGAAATATTGCATTGAAGTACATGAAGTCTTAGATTAGTAAAAACATAAGCTATTACTTGAATCACTTGATTTATAACTCATTATTAATTTATGGAAGCAATTTTCTCTACCCTCAGGACCAATCTACATACATAAAGTCCCCTGCTTCTCAACAGACATATCAAAGCAGCTGAGAAGCACCAAAGTTGTACAAAACAAGGTTAAATCTTATTTATGGAAGTTTGTAAGTGGGTTTGTTAGTAGCAATAAGCATCTGTCACACCATTTGCTATAGAACAAGTATACTACAGCCCACATCTACATTACTACATTGTTTAGCATTTGTATTTTTTAGAGTTCAGTTCCAGAATTTCTCCAGTTTTCAAAGCCAATAGTCACCACTTTTCCCTATGAAGAGTTCAATTATCATAGTGGTTCCTCTTTTACATGGAGTTAACTCATGTTGAGTTTATCAGATGAAAGCTGAAACTGAATTAAATAGTTTCGTTAATCAGAACTTAGTGCCACAAAGCTGTTTACAATGGGTAGACAGTAGAGATAAGATAAGTAACGCTATTAAACAACAAAAAAAAGCACACAGGAAACTAATACCACTAGTTATCTCTCAAACATTAATCATTGATTTCCACTCTTTACTACTAGAACTAATTATGCTATGCCTTGGGCAACTGAACATTGCCTGACTAAATTGCCTTTTGTATAGTTTGTTAACAAGGCTCAGTTGAAAAAGGCTGTGTCTACAGAAAGAAGGATATGAAAAATGCTTAGGAAAGGACATTGCAACAGAAACTTTTATTACTGTTGCCTTATTACATCACTACATTGTCGCCCCCTCCTTTCTTTTAAGGGCTTAATTTCCTGTGATCTTACCCCAAACGGGGATAGAAAACAGCTTTGTTCTCTCTCTCATCTAAAGTGTAGGTTAAGTACTCAAGAACACTACCTAAGTAATACAATTCTGACTCCAGAAACTTGCCTCTTGAGCATCATGGTGGAAACGGTGTCACTGTAAGCTTTACAGTGCTCTGCTGCTAATCAGACTTCAAGGTCTCTTCCGTAAAGCTTTTCTGCATCCCCCACCACTGCATCACTCTAGATTTTGTCTGCACCATAACCTAGAGAAGGGATTTAGGTACACAGAACACAGGCAAAGGTAGCCCTGATTTCTCCTTAAGAACACTCTTCACTTCTGTTTAGGAGTCACTACTTTATATAGTTTCTGGGCATGATGAAATTCAGGTATTCGACCTGAACTACCCTTGTCATCACTGTACTAGCTAATGGAATTTAGAGCTTTTAAGTTATTGGTATGCAGTCTCCACCTTCCTGCTCCTGAGAACTTCTGTATTTTTTCTTCCTAAGAAATTTTAGATTTACATGTTTTTTAAAATGATTTCCATCCTCAGATGTCAGGCATGTCCTGTAAAGTGTCCAATCTTTCTAATGCCTATATGCCACCAGTCACTTCTGTGGAAACATCTAGCTGCCTTTAAAGGACATGCTTGTATATATCGAATACCATAAACGCACACTGATTTGTCCACTTTCACCTGTACTCGCAGATACTGCTTGGCTGATGTGTAAGTGCTTCCTATATATGCAGCAGTACACATAACTGCTTCAATCACTGATTATATATTTAGACTTCTTCCCTCCAGAGTTGGCAAGTCTTTGATTTCATATGGCTATGAAAAATGAAGCACATTCTCACAGATTGCCCAGAGAAGTGGTGAAAGTCTCCATCCTCTGAGGTATTAAAAAGCTGTTTGGACACAAGCCTGGGCAACTGGCTCTAGGTAGCCCAGCTTGAGCAGGGGAGGTGGACCTGATGACCTTCAGAGGCCACTTCCCACCTCAACCATTCTGTGATTCTCCACTTAAGTACACCAATTCCCTGCTCAACAGCCCATTCCCTCTTCCTCTCACAGAAGAAGTAGTTCATAAGCCAGCAGAGACCTTGCACTCTTCATCACTATGTTAACTGCAAGTTTATCAACACAGAATCTTAACTATCTGGAAAGGATGCCAACTCCTCTGCTACATCTCTCCTCTATCTCTCTGACAGGAGCTCTTGTCTGCAATAAATTATCCTGCTTTGAAACCGTGTCTGTTCTACTTCCATTCCTCCTTCTCCTTTGGTCTCAAGTCCTTTCAGCTGGAGGGAGGGCCCAATGAAGCAATGCAGAGCACCTAGATAAATTTCTTGTGGAATTAACATATTTTCAGCGAAGTTCAGCACATACATGTACCATACTGTTTTCAAAAACTAATTATGTCCCCCTGGCTATTAGAGGCCCTCCAGTAACTACATTACCACGCCAGCTTCTTCAGGACATTCTGAGCCCTCACAAACAATTTTTTCCACTTTGAATTTTAAAGGTTTTAAAGGTTGGTCAGAGCAATCACATCGGATTCTTGACAGCTAGCAATGAACAGGGAAAAAGAGTATCTCTGCCTAAGCTGTGTAAAAGTGCAAAACATAAATTGCCAACGATGTCTGTTGTGAACTTGAAATGCCAAACTAATCTAAACGATGAGACAATAGTAGAGGCAAGATGGCATGGTAAGAGTGCTGTTGGAGGCCCAGCTATGTGTTTAATCTGCCTTAAACTGAAAAACAATCAAGTCTAGACCAAAGTGGAACAAATGTATACCTGCAGACTTCTCCAGACAGCACAAATTTAGGGCGTATCTAAGCATGAGAACTGAAGGTTTCAAAGTATTCACTTTCAAAAGCTGACCTCTTCCCTCCTGCCCAAAAGCATTTTATTAGACAAGCTGATATTTATTCTCCATAAATATTAATCTCATTCTACTCTCAGACTATCACAGCTATCAAACCACAGTTACTCTTCATTTAAATGAAGTATTACACAGTTGGCAGCCACTGGAAAGTAGGATGCATCTTAGAAAGTGAATCCTGCTCAAATCTATGAGGTCAGTATTTGAGGTTTCTATACAGCCAAGACTAACAAAGAGCTCCAATGTGTCTGTGACAGCACAGATACACTCCTGCAAATTCAGGAATTTAAATTAGTCTAAGTAAGTAGCAGCACCAACCTTGTATTCCTCCACAGGCAGATCTATCTGTAAAGATGACCTAAAAATAGGTTTACTCAAATGTCAAATTTGAAATTACTTTAGAGTTTTCTACTCAAGTGATACAGGAAGTTAACACTTGCCTGCTCCCTTCCACAAAAGGTGGTTTAAGCCCCGCTGAAGTCAAGTGACTAGAAATTCTACTTTGTTTATATACTGACAAATGGCTGTGTCAAAGGATTTGTAGTGTTTCAGAGCTATGTTGACATTAGTGTAACAAACACATTAGTCCCTCACCTTCATTAGCACAAGTTTGCAGCAAATGTCCAACCATTTGGAGAGCAGTTATTTATTGCCAGCTATTTGATAATCTTGACAAAAATGAAAACATGCCTCTATAAGTCTGTGAAAAATGCACATAACAAATTCATTTTAGAAAAAACTATTAGATAAGAGTTCAGAATATTTTGTTCAGTGAACAAGAACACAATCCAACTTTTGAATACACATTTTTCTCCAGCTTGCCATAAGCTTAGTCATCTTCTGGAATATTTAGCAAATCTTGGTATTTCAGTCTACAGGTTTCCAAAACATTACTAGAGAACAGTACTGTCAGAACTACTTATGGAAAATATGAAGTCATCATTCATGTTTTAAGATTTATGTAGCAGGCTTTTTAAGAAGTGGCTAAGCAGAAAAGGACTGTCATATTTTATAGATACCTTAAGGCCAGTATCTCTGTAACAATGCAATTACTAGAGTACCTGCAGGCAGATGAAAGCTGAGTCACTTTACTCATCCTGCCCAACTCAGTCCCCAAGTCATTGTTTTGAATCATTTGCTTCATAACAAGGAAAGTGGTTATGCTACAACCAAGTATCTCACAAGAGGAACAAGACTAGAAGGAAAGATTCCCTTTCCATATAGCAGTCTTACTTAGTGGAAACAGAAAACTAAGGAAGATGATATAGCTGAACAGAGATTTAGCTTCAGTATTTCTTTAGGAAACAGTAAGACCCTAGAAGACTATGACTGCCTGTGAAGTAACTCACTGAATGACAAGTAACATTTTTAAAATGCATGAAGCTTTTAGGTTTTCAAAAAAACAGGTGTTTCTGTTTCATACTTCTCCCCACCCTTCCACAAAAGGGTGTGCAGAAAATAAATAGTCTTAGCAGGTAAACTTTTGCTTCATAAGCCAACAAAGGATAAAGTGATCAAAAGACTCCAGCTAACACAGTGACTAAACCAGCAACTAATGTAATTTTCAAAGGTTCTGCTTGCACAGGCATTTTAAACAAACATCAAACTACTCACTTTCTTAGGGGGTGAATATTCAAAGAGAAAGAAATACTTCCTTTGCCTGTCTGTGGAAACTATGCTTATTTCCCACAAGCTGAAACGTGGCTCCAGCCTGTTTTTTACCACATTCTCTGTTAGTACGACTGATTTCCAGAGAAGTCAAACAGTGCAGTAGGCACAGAGATCACTGCTCTTGATGATACACAACAGCAATCATAGTATTGTTTCAAGGTAAATAAGCTAAAGCTGTTAACACAACATTATCTGATGTGTACAGAAAACTACCTTGCCTTTATCTAAGGGTTTTTAACAGTTGTAGTTAAAATACTGCCATCTCTTTTGAAGTCGTTACATTCAGATTGTTATGCCAGTGGCGGATTTGCTACAGCTTGGAATCATTTATGACTACTTAATTATTTAGAGGATGTAAATCCTACTCCAAAAAAAAGAGAAAAGGTCCAAGAATGAGGTTTCACAAGGATAATCACAGAGGCCCTGTTCAGCTATGTGATTTTATTCTATTCCTCCTCACCTTTTCCTCCACACACTGACTACTCCAAGTCTGAAATTCTGATGATGTGATTCTAGTCTCCAAATAGAAAAAATGAATCAACTTGGGCAAGAAAATTAGCAGCTTTTCTCCCCACCCTGCAGAGAAGTTAGTGAGCTGAACAAGCTCACTCAAACATCAGCTGAATATAAAAACTAGTGCAAGGTAAGATGCAGATTCAAGGGATGGTCCCACAAGACAGACTGCCACCACTAAGCTGCCTTGTAGTTTCATCCTAAATCAACAGAAGTTTTGGACAAGCTACTTTTAAGCACACACTTATGAGCTTTTTCAAAACAACACTGAAAAGGGGAGTGCTCGAGAAGCTGTCACACAAGTTCAAACAGATGGCAGAAGCAACCAGCACCAAGGCACATTTAGGTGCAGAATTCAACAGCCAAATAAACTTGAATTTCAAAAGGCTCACACCAAGTCAGCCACCTCAGCTCTGCAGCTGTTCCAGCATTTCTTGGCCTACCATGCCCTCCCATCCCAGTTGTGATAACTCACTCATGTCAAGTGTTAATTTGACTGACATATAAATCATTATACTAATATAATTATTTACAAGAACAGACTGTTCATTCAGAAGTGTAAGCACAGATGTAAATCTCCCCTCATTTGTGACATATCTTCTTTCAAACTAAACTCTCAAACCCCCAAGATTTTATGAATCTCAAAGCCTGTGCCTACTCACCTATATTGTAACTGCATTTTGAAAGACTGAAAGACTGTAATTTTTAGCAGACAAAGAAGTCTAAGACCACAGGTAAAAGCATATAGCATCATGTGTAAATCAGCTTCAGTCTGCCTTTGCAGAAAGACATCTGCCATTTTTCACAGAAGACAGACAGGTATCAGTAACTCAGTTTTACCATAAGTGTCAATAGCCAGAAACCTCAAAGGTCAAAGGGAGCAAGGCTTATCAAGTGAGTGATGCACTAGCTTTTACATACAGAGAACTGTGGAAAGATTTAGTACTAGAGATACATAACAAAAACCTTTCCTCCCTGTAAAAAAACTCCGGAAGTGAAATCAAAGCATGTGAGGCACTGGGAGAGAATAATAGTTCACAGCTGATAAGGATAAAAGTAGAAAAGATTTAAGAAGTGCAGTGCTAAAATGACAGGGACAGTGCTAGAAAACATAACATTCATCTTTCCTCAGCCTGTCTAGTCAGAGTAATTGATGACACTGAGAGCTATGAAAAAGGATTGCTTACCCACACAGATCAGTTAAGTCAGGACTTAGGCAGTGATGCAAACACTGGGTTAGCAGGACACTTGGCTGCATCATAACTAGGATTGCTTTTCTCCACCACTGAGCACAGGAACACAGCTGTCTTCTAAAATTCTGCTACAGTCACTTGGCTATTACAGAAAGCTAGTAACATAACGACATAACATTAACTTAGCTGCTTTCCATAAAATAAAAGTGGATGTTACTTGTAGATGGAAGAATCCGGAACTTTAAACTCCATTTCCCTCCTAACCTCTACAGGACAAGAAAGGCATACACATGGTCTTTTAGATGAGTATTTCACTGAAACATTGAAGAGCCGCTCTCTCCATTTCTAGCAAGGTTAGGCACCACACTGGCAAAGACCATCATCACATTCAAGGTTTTCCTGTCTCCTCACATTCTTCACAAGTAGCAGCATAATTGCAGACCAAAGCCAGGTCAGAGGTTTTTGCTTATTCAGCTGACCTACTGTGTTCCATAAGAAGGAGGAATATAACCATCACACTGATCACTCATCCAGGACCATGCCTTCAGAGAAGATTAGCAGCCCTGAAAATATTCACACAGTTTGCCGACAAGTCTCCAACCCTCAGAAAAAGTCACAGGAGACTAAAGAGTGAGATTATCCCAAGTGCCTTACCTCTGCAAGCTATACTGCAACTCCAGCTTCATTTTAGATGGATGTAGGATTGCAAGCCACTTAATTATTAATACTTCAGCTATCTTTCACATCGTCTGAGAAGTCTTGGCATGGTCTCTTCAGTACAACTTTCCCCTTCCTTAACTGAACTTTCACAATGCTTTTCTGTGAAACATATTACTGTTTTCACCTGAATTCTCCAAGCTTAATATAGTTTAGTGCATGAAAATAAATGGATGATCACACCTTGCGCTACCACCTTGGACACCAATCTACAGGCAACAAACAATCCATGGGTCACAATCTGAGAATCTCTATTTTCTGTTCTTTGAGACTCTAAGATCCATAGACCTTTCAAATGGTGCAGCAAATTAAATTCCAAATTATGTCTGAGAGAAACTGTCACAAAACCTTAGGTGCAATTGAAGCAGTTCAAGGAAAACATTACAGAAGGTCATTTTAGAGTTAACTGACTGGGATGAAAATCAAATACTTTACATCATCAGTGAGAGGGAAAGGAAATGCACAAATGCAGCTGTCATTTGAACAAAAGAAGTCAGCATTCTCCATCACACAAGGAAGACGCTCTAGCACCAAAAGTATATGTAGGAAGGCTGGGGTTGTAACACATTCAAAGAATCTTCAATGATTTTCCCACAGCCTTGAGTGTTGTTAACTAACCAAGAGTGCTGTAATTTATTCTGTTCACACTCCTTGATATGTAACTACTTATTTATCATCAAGATACAGCAGACAATGAAGAACCAGGACAGAAAAGACTCATCAGCCCTTAGGGACTAGAGCTAAGAAACATGTGGAACAACTACAGTTTGGTGGGCAGCACTGTGGAATCCCAATTATAGATGCTCAAACTCATGATTCCTACACAAGGCAAATGAAGAGGCGTTTTGCATAAGGCTAAGACCTACCTCCCACCCCATCCCTACACGCTCAGTTATGTTGACTCTTTGGATGAGTACACTGCCGAAAGATTCATTTTTATCCTCTTCCATTACTATTCTGAAACTGGTATAAGATTGGTGCTATGGTCAAAGCTCAGACATACAGGAACCTAACTAAAGGGTTTGAATTGGTGCCCCCATCAAAAAAGTAAGAGAAAACTTTAAAAAAATAAATGAAAAAACATGGAAGTTTTTGAAGTGATTACTATAACTAAAACATGATTACAAATCTAAGACACAGATATACACAAACTGCAAGATACAGGCTACAAAATTAAAGACTGCATGCTGGTGACTGGCAACTGTGCTTGACACAATGCTAGTCCTCACAGACCATAAAGTAAATCCATGAGGAACCAGTAGTCTTGTGCCCACTAACTCCAGAAATATATATCCATCCCTTTATTTTCCAAAACTTGTGTTAAGTACAGTGCTTTATAAAGTGGGAAAGTGCAGTTTTCTAGGGCCTGCAGCTGGAAGACACTATTTTCTCATTTGATAGATTCCCTCTATTTTTTTTGAGAAATAAACCCAAAAACATATGAACAGCAGAACCATACCAAAGCACTTACAAGTTTTAAGTATGACTAATATGACTATTTCCATAGCTAAGAGTATGATTGCTTTTTCCTTCATGCTCACTACCCAGCATGCTACCACAGTATATGAAACACATGTGCTGTCCAGGGTAATTCACTGGTGGCATGGAGTTGGAATAATTGTGCAAGAGAAGAGTTAGTTCTGATGATACTTTCTGGATCACGTACAAATGTTTTGCCTGAACTTGATCTGGCTCATTTTTTAAAGAAAAAAGTCAAGAACACGTAGATTAAACTTTGTAAGTGAACTTGTGCATCTTGGGGTAACATCATCATAAAATTAAAAAAAAAAAAAAAGGAAAAAACCAATTAAAGCTAACTTCACTCATCCAAAATACTAAATATAGCTCAGTGGCCTGTCAGTGGAATATTGTTTCTATGTTGATCATAGGTGCTAGAATCCTAAATTTGATAAAAATTAAACCGCTATGCAAAAGGCCACAAGATTTGCGTGGTATCGTTTCAAATAACATAAGCTGCCTTTTCTTCTGTAGAAGAATCCATCTGCACACTATGTGTGATACTTCTGTATTTGAACTAAACAAACTATAGGCATCAGTGAGCTTTATTTAACACCAGGGAGCTTGAAGAGAAAACAACAATACATAAATACCGATACATTATAGATAACTATAGCCTCTCCGAAGTTTTAGCAATCCTGTCAGTCTAATGAGACTGATAAATACAGCAGCTGCATCAATGGGTATTTGATTTAGTAACTCTGTATTAAGCATCTTCCTAAGGTATATTCAAATTTTAGAGGTTTTCATGAATGCCCTAAATACTTGAGTACTGTTTCTCTCTCTAATCAGTATTTATCTCTCCCTGTACCAGTGTTGGGCCACCTAAAAAATTACTTCAATTCCTACAGAGATGCCAGCATACCTTCAAAAAATCAAGCAGCTGTAAGTAAATTAACAAGGCTACTCCAGCTAAGAAAGCAGTACACAAGTCTTTAAACTCTGGGTCCTAGTCTCTCTCTATATGGATTTTTTTTTTTTTNGAGCTGGAGCAGAATGCTTTTGCTTCCCCCTTATGGTAAGTTGAAGAGAACTCTTGGAGGAAAGCTTTAAGCTGAAATATTTGGAGTATCCACATGACAGAGAAACACAGATCACCGATCTCTCCAAACTGAATACTGAAGACCTGTTCTACAGAAGGATCTTCACATCACAGGATTTCAGAACCTGCTCATCACTCTGCCCTGGCCCCTTCCCCAGCAACCAAAACTAGAAGGATTGCCCAGGTATTATAGTGATGTCCAATATTAGTATCTACTTATCCAGCAATAGATTGTTTTTCCAGAAAAAGTGTTAAGAGTAGGTACAAGACTCTCAAATTGTCCCAAAATTAAGAGTTTGTGGTTTTATTCAATATGGTGCCATTATCTAAAACACAGTATTTTGATACTTAAGCTTTATTGCAAAACTACAAGAAAAAAATCCCATTTCTATATTTGCTAAAATCTGATTCAGCAACAGCTTTAAGTTATATTGTGACTTAACATTTTTAAAATTTGAATCCTGACACATCATAGGAAGAAAATTTCCTAGTCTGTAGAAATTCAGTTCTAGTAATTGACAAGTGCAGCCAAATAAGTTATTATTCTTGCAGCAGACTGGCAGGAAAGATAGTGTTACACTCCTGCTACAATTTTATGCATCTGCAAATTATAGTAAACCAGAGCTGGCTTATTTCAAACCGGGAATGGATTTTGTCCCTATGTTTTCAATATCAGAAGCATTCAAGTTATCACAGCATGAAATAACAGGTTTTTAATACTGCAGTGGATTTTATGCTGGGGAAATTGCTACATGATGCAGTGGTGACATGTTTATATAGAACACTCACAGGAAGGATTACACAAATCATGCATGTCAGCAAAATGGAAAGCATCTGTTTAGGCTGTGGCATGCTGCTAAGGCTCTCTCGACTGCCAGTTTGTGATATGGTACACAGCCCAGTTGGAGTCACAGCAGAAAAACAGTGACAGATTTTCACGTCACTGCCTACTGCAGAAGTTGGGCAGCCTTCCGACGGTAGCTGCTAACATAAAAGCAAAATCAGATCACCTGCATTCTGCATAGAGAATAGGCAATTAATCAGATGTTTCAAGGGACAGTACTAGAGCCCTATTTTCAGTTTTTACATAGAAACACATTGAGGCTTGATTAATGATCAAGGGATGAAAAAGAATTTCCCCAGAACCACATTAAAAAACAAAACCCCAACACACCAAAACCCCAGAAAGTACAGACACTTAACTACTGAAGCAATATTACATGCAAGATACATGTCTTTACAAAATCCATTTACAGCTTTTTGGACTAAACGCCCTCCAAGAATACTTAAAAGCCTACATAATGCTCCAGAGTATTAGCTTTGCTTTTGGACCACCAGTTTAGCTGACACGGAAAAGACTAGCTGTATAAGACTTCACACATCTAGACACATTGTTCTATTTAAGTCAGCAGTGACTTGCATCAAAAAAGTTGGCTTCAAATCAGCTGATTCAGATGATATCTTATGAATTAAGTAGTATTACTTTCAACAGAAGTCCACCCACTATTGGTCAAGCCAGTCTTTTCTGGGATCACGAAGGGGAATACAAGGAAAAGAGCTTTGCCAACAGCAAAAAAAATAAAAGGAAAAGCAAAGCAGGACACAGAATCTACAGGAAGTTTACATACGAACAGATCCACAATTAAATCTAAAGGGTGTTGACTACTCCTTTAAAACTTAAGCCAAAATCTCAAGTTCCGCAGTCCAGACATAGCTATACCTTCTCAGAGTAATTTTTTTTTTTTTAATTTTAAAGTCACTTCACACTAACATTTAGAGATGAATGGAACTGTTATGGAAACCCAATCATAGCAATACTGGACTCTAAGTTTAGTTTTCTATTACTGTAAGAGACTCAGAACACACAGAGTGCTTTAAAAAGGTCTCTGAAACTGTTATAAATAAGTGTATGACTTAGGCCTGAAGGAAGAACAGCTGGAGAATTTAGGATCCTCCCATATTTTAATTCATGGTGATGTCATAATTTAGAGTTCTTGGAAACTGTCAATTCAACATTTAAGCCACATCAATAACAGTCATTAAATCTACTACACATCTCTATTGGCTTGAGCACCAATTTCACTTTTATTAAGGGGAACACACAGAACTCTTAATTATAAGAAGTCACATGAGCATTCTCAGAACCTCTCAGATTGCTTTAAAATATATACTTTGAGAGTTTAAAACAGTTTCTAAACATACTATCTCCTGTGCACTGAAGTTTAAGCACTCTCTGCAAGCTTTACAATACATCGGAAAGAGACTGCTCTGCCATTAAGTGTTTCACAGCGCAGATTTGGAGGGGCTCCTTTAGGGTTATGAAACAGCATTTCATTTCCATGTTAAAAAAAGTTTGGCTTGGGAGGACCTTCTAAGTTTTGAAGATGCAGCATTTTATAAAATTTTAGTATGAAAAGGTAAGATCAGTCAAAGAAAGTTTAAGTTGAAGTATATTTCAGATTGCTTAATCCTTTCATTGTTATGCAAGTGTATTTCATAACCTTATTTGAGGAATCAAAGACCAGTTTTAATACTAACAATGGTCTCAGTCTGACAACTAATGCTAACCCAAGTGTGCATCATGCCCTCCTTCAACACTCCAATTTATGTAACTCCACACCACTATGGGTCTAAAAATAAAGCACACGGAAAAACAAGGTTTAGATGGACAAAAAGAGTAAGATCACATACTTGTTCACCTTAATTAGCATCTGCTAATAGTGGAGACAATACCATCCCAGAAACCATAGTTAAGATTTTCTTACTTCTACCAGGCAGCCCCCAGAGAAAGCTATGAGGACAAATATGCAGGATTCCTGAAAAAGTGTTCTTGGCTTGATTTCTTGAGAAATCTTTTTCGCCTTTCCTCCCAGCCTTCAAAAGGAACAATTTGCCTCCAAGGCAGTTCAAATAACATTTTCAGCAGGGGTTTTAAAGATTTTTTCCAGAAATGTGCAAGTTTGCTATTGCAACCATCATTAAAACAGCATCTTAAAGCTGCTAATATGCTGGTAGAAGAGTACGTGAGGAAGACTGAGAAGCCATTCATTAACAGTAACAACCTTTAGGCAGATTCAGAGATTATTGCTCGTAAAGGATTTAATATCCAGAGCTACAGAAATGGCCACAAGACTTAGAACTCTGGATTCTAGGAGAATACAATTGATTTAAAGCTATTTGTTGACAATCTTACCACCGGCATTCCTGTTAAACAGAACAGACAGTTCAAAACAAGAAATCCCCAAAGCAGTGATCCTACAAGTGAAAAAGAATAACTGCAAAACTCAAGGACATAGGAGTTCAGCAATAGTAGTTCATTCCCCAAAATCAATTACCAAAAAGGGCAGCAGAAAGGAGTTTATAGTTACCCAGAAGTGTGCGTGACAGTTAACCATCATGGTCCGCTCAATAAGCTCATCAGGACACTCCAGAAGATGGTGCCCGGAGACCACACCAGCATTGTTAACCAGGACAGACACCTCGCCAACCTCCTTGCGGACCCTTTCAGCTGTCAAGTAGACATTCTCTCTTTTGCCCACATCACAGGTGTACGTGTAAACCTGCAAGTTGCAATGGGGCAGCACATCTTTCTCTCCATCTCCAGCTACTAAAGAATACAGATAAGAGAACAGAAGGGGTGGGGGGCAGTAAAGTTCTTGCTCATATTTTGACATTCAAACAAGTAGTCAAGCAGAAACAGCAAATACAATTCCAAACCACCAAAACTTCTATTTACTTTGGTGTCACTACAGTACACCAGGAGTCAGCTATTTACTATCACTGCTACGTGTTTTAGGAAAAGCTACAGGTTTTAAAGCCGCTGCTGGAGTCCGAGGCTCCGCGAAGCAGGTCTGCGCTCACCGCTGCGGGCAAAGGGCCGGCTCTCACTGGCAAAAGCAGCGTCGGGGCGTCTGACACCCCTGCGCTCAGCGGGCTCCAGCCCGCAGCCGCTCTCAGGACCCGCCGCAGGTGAGCGCTGCTCCGGGCTGGACCCGCCAGGCGCGCAGCCCCGGCTTCCTCCGCCCCGGGCCGGGGCCGGGCAGGTGAGCGGCGAGGGCAGCGGGGACAGCCCGGGGAGCCCGCCGCTTACCTCCGGGGGCGGCGGCGGCCGCCTCCTCGGCCATCTCCCGGTAGATGTGCCGCACCATGCCCGCCGTCTCCTCGTTGCTCTGCGTGTTGATGTCCCACAGCACCAGCAGCGCCCGGCGCCGGGCGAACTCCAGGGCGAAGAGGCGGCCCAGGCCGCTGCCCGCCCCGGTGATCAGGCACACCTGCCCCGCCACACTTTTCTCTTTGGGCCGCACCAGCCACTTGGCCGCGGCCAGCACGAACGCCCACAGCACTCGGAAAGTCACCACGAAGAACTCCAGCAGGATGTTCATACTGCCGGACCGCGGGGCTGGCGGCACGGAGCCTCCTCGCCGCCCGGCTCCCCGACCTGGGGCCGCCGCTGCCCGGGACCGCCCGCTGCGGGCACCGAGGGACGCTCCGCTCACGGGGGTCCCGCCGCCGAGCTCCCCCTCTCCGTGCCGCTCCTCCTCACAGCCCCACGCCCGGCCTCAGTCACACACACCGAGGACAGAGTCCGAACACGGCGCTGCCTTGCCTGCCCACCGCCTCCCCGTCCTGCCCCGTCCCACCCGCGGCCCCGCTACTGGCAGTGAACATCTTGCTCGGTCGGCCCCTCTATATAGGGCGGACCGGTCGGCCGAGCCCCTCCCCCGGGCCGGCCCATCCCACCCCGCATTCCCGGGACCCCCCGCCCCCGCCCCGCTCCGCCCCGCTGTCGGGGGAGGTCCCCGACGGGAACGGGGACGGGACGGCCGGTGCTTTGCGTTGTCGGGGCG